>CM046330.1:5847064-6447064 GCA_025403435.1 Artocarpus heterophyllus | reverse complement strand
TCTCTCTTCACTCAGCTTCCTCACTCTCTCTCTCTTCCCTCCCGTGGTTCCCTCTCGGCAGCTCTCTCTCTCAAATTTCTCTTTCAAAAATTTTTGAACTCCATTCGAATCCAAGCTTCGGAACAGCAAGGAGGAAGCTCGGGGACGTGATTCGGCAACCGAGAACGCGGATTGAAGCTTCGATTCGAGGTTAGATTCGAAATTTCTAAACTTTTTACAAAATTTTCGATTTTGTGTGTTTTTGAAATCTAAGTTTGTTTTAGCTTAGAAAACCGTGGATTTGTGTTAAATGAACTTAGAACAACTAGAATCTAAGCCTAGATTGAAGAAAAACGGATTGGATTCAAGATTTTCATTTTTCTCCTCTTTTTCTCATTTTCGGATTTTTGAGGATTTTGAGTTTAAATGTTGTTTAAATGATCCCAAACATGTTCTAGAATGTTTTTCTATCAATTATAGTTGTTTTTCATGCCTGGGATTTGAGAAAAACAGGTTAGAAACAAGATTTGGATTTTGGGAATCGAGAAACCCGTGGCTGGGATTTCTGGATCTTCCCAGTTCGGCAGGCCGAAGTTCATGTTCGGCAGGCCGGAGTGATGATCGGCAGGCCGGTGTTCTTTCGACCGGCAGGCCGAATCTGGGGAAATGTTCGGCAGGCCGAACCTTGTTTTCGGCAGGCCGAAGCAGGGCGTCCGGCAGGCCGACCGAGGCATGGAAAAATTTGTGATTTTTACCCGTTTTCACTGTTTTGAACCCTGATTTAAATCCCAACCTTATAGGATGATTTTAATGATACAAATGGCACACTAGGACATCATGAAATGATTTAGTAACATAGAATGTTTCGAACTAGATATTGATTGACTTAGTTTGTATCTAGGATTGTTCGTGGTTCCGTGGAGCTAACGTATAGCGGATCGGGATTACGGTGTGGGGTACCGGCACGAGTACTGAGGTAGGACTTCTATCCTATTTCTTTGGTAGCCTGGTTTTGAAATGATTTGGCTTTGAAAATGATTTCTAGCAAAAATGTTTTCAACGGTTGTTTGAAAATGGTTTTATTGGTTATATTTTAATATACCGTGACATGAAATGAATTTCATAATGAATGTAATTGACAACACTCGGTAATTGGGTTTTGAATGACAATGATAATAAACACTAAGGCATGATGCCATATCAGAGATCGGGTCGTGTGGCGATCGACCTTGGGGGCAGGTCCCGAAACCCAGCTGGGCCACTACGGTGGTGATTTCATGGTTTGCCTAGGTAAAAGTAAACTGGTGTTTTGATTTGACGAGTAGACTGTTCTGTGTCAGAACGGTTCTACTCAATTTATTTATTTATTTATTTATTCAAGTTCCCTTTCTGTATAACTCCTGATAATGTTATGTTTCTTTGCATTAAATTATTTTATAAAACTTAGTCCTACTGAGCCTTTCGCTCACGTTTTATCTGTTTTTAAATTCCCCCCCTCTAGGTGGTTTCCCATTTAGGTTTGGAGAAGATTCTTCGGACCGAACTCAGGAGCAATAGGAGAATTTATTTACATTCTGTATTTATTAATCAAGGCATGTAAGACTTTAACTTCATTTATACTTGGACTGTAATTGTATTTGTGATATTGTCAGAACCATGTGTGTGCACAAGTTGTGGGTTGTGGAACCCATATTCGCGGTTTTTATTCAATTATTATTATTTGCTAAATATTTATAAATTCGTTTATCAAATGTGGTGGAAAATCTTCTTAATTTCTTACTTAATTGGATTCTTAAACACTTGATTTTTAATTAAATTCTCTTTTAATTAATCTAAATATTCCGCCACGTCACCTCCCGTACTCCGGGGCGTGACAGAATGGTATCAGAGCTCAAGGTTATGAACCTTGGGAATTGTGCACACATAGGTTTGACAATGAAATACCTCTGACAGTCCAAATTTTGTTTTCAGAAGTGAGAGAATGGCACCTAGACGTCGTTCGACAGCTGACGCCGAGTTCGGGAATGATGAGGGCCTGATGAGGTCTATGATTGCGGCTTTCCGACAGATGGCAGCCAGGGCTAGATTGGAAGACTCCAGTGTTGGTAGTCGGCATGCTTTTTTTAAGGAATTTCGGCGGGCGTCTATTCCGACTTTTGATGGCAATGGGGATCCGCAGTTAGCAGAGTATTGGTTGGATTCGATCTTGAAGCATCTGGATACCCTTGGTGTGCCTGAGGAGTATCGTGTGGAGTTTGCGGCGTATAAGCTCGAGGGTGGCGCTAACACCTGGTGGAAACAAACTAAGCGTCTGGAGCGCGGTGGCGATATCGGTTGGGACAAGTTCGAGGAGCTGTTCTATGATCGGTATTTTTCGCAGGGGTATAGAGACCAGAAAGCAGCTGAGTTTTATAGACTGCAGCAGGGTGATCTTTCAGTTCGGGAGTATGAGGCGAAGTTTAACGAGTTGGCTAGGTTTGCTCCATCAGCTGTGGCATCGGAGCGTGAGAAATGCATCAAGTTCCAGGAAGGACTCAAGGCTCCTATTCGACGGCAGTTGGTTGCTCTACGGCTTAGGGGTTTCGGAGAGCTTGTGTCATCGGCGATCTCCGTGGAGAATGATTATGTGCAGTATTGTGAGGACCGAGCCAAGGCTTCAGGAGGACCGCAGAGGAGTGGCAGGAAGAGCACCAGTAGTCGTCCAGCTCCGGGGAAAGGCAAGCAAGGCGGTGCGACCAGTGGCAGCAGCAGTTCGTCTGGCAGCGGGCGCAGCAATCCCTACAGCTTTCATTGTCATTTCTGTCAGCAGCCCGGACACATCAAGAGGAATTGCCCGATCAGGAGTGCTCGTCTTGGATCTTAGACCGGGGAGGATGCCAGTCGTCAGTCTCAGTCTCAGCCTCAGACCCTACCTCCGCCTTCGCAGTACCCGCAATTGCAGTATCCGCAGTTTTCTCCTCAGCAATTCTCGTATCCTGCACGGGGACAGCAGCCGCAGTATTTTCAGAGCAGTGTTCCTCAGTATAGAGCTCCGAGTACAGGTAGTGTGCAGTCATCTCCATCTCAGCAGTATCGGCCGAGTAATCCAGGACCCAGCAATATCGGAAGAGGAAAAGGGAAAGCGCCAGTGCAGGTTCATGCAATGGCATCTGGAGGGTCAGATTCTCAGATTGGTAACGCGGTTGTCGATGGTATGGTTTTGGTTTCTAGATCTCTAGCTCGCCTTTTATTTGATACCGGTGCCTCTCATTCTCTCATTTCGAGTTCCTTTGTACATGCCTTGGGATTAGAAGTAGAAGAGTTTAAGGAACTCCTAGTTATAACTTCTCCCTTGGGGCGGGTGTGTGTGTGAATTGTATGTGTAAATCATGTAAAATAAAGATTGGGGATGAGATTTTGAAAAGTGATTTGATTGTACTCCCCATGAGTTCCTATGATGTGATTTTAGGGATGGACTGGTTGTCTAGGTATAGTACAGTTGTGGACTGCCAACTTAGAAAAGTGACCCTAGTGTCTGATAGGGGGACGGTAATCACTTACCAGGGTGGTGGTGATTGGCTAATGAGTGAGCGTCTCATGAAGTCGTGTTTAGGAGGGCGAAAGAATCTAGATTCTTTTGCTTTTCTTGCCAATCTAGATTGCGAGCCCTATGTTTCGAGTAGTAGTGTAGCGATTCCGGTGGTTGGTGAGTTCGAGGATGTCTTCCTCGACGAGTTATCAGGGTTACCACCGCATCGGGAGATTGAGTTTGGTATCGAGTTGTTTCCAGGGACATCACCGATTTCTATGGCACCTTATCAGATGGCGCCGGCAGAAATGAAGGAATTGAGGAAGCAACTTCAGGAGCTTGCTGATAAAGGATATATTCGGAATAGCACATCTCCGTGGGGAGCACCAGTTTTGTTCGCTAAGAAGCACGATGGGACTCTCAGGTTATGTGTGGATTATCGGCAGCTAAATCGTGTTACGGTGAAGAACAAGTATCCCTTGCCTAGGATTGATGAGCTATTTGATCAGTTGGGAGGTTTGCGATACTTCTCGAAGATTGATTTGCGGTCAGGTTATCATCAGCTAAGAATCAAGGAAGAGGATATTCCCAAGACAGCTTTTAGGACTCGGTATGGGCACTTCGAGTTTCTGGTTATGTCTTTTGGGTTGACGAATGCTCCAGCAGCTTTTATGGATCTGATGAACAGGGTATTTAGGCCATATCTGGATCAGTTTGTGATCGTGTTCATCGATGATATTCTTGTGTATTCTAAGACATGGGAGGAGCATGAGCAGCATCTTCAGATCGTGCTTCAGACTCTGCGGGAGCACTAGTTGTATGCTAAGAGGGAAAAATGTGAGTTCTGGTTGACTGAGGTCAAATTTCTGGGTCATGTCATCTCGGAGCATGGTATTTCAGTGGATCCATCCAAGATTGAAGCTATATTGGAGTGGGAATGACCAAGGAATGTAGCGGAGATTCGCAACTTCTTAGGTCTTGCTAGGTATTACAGGAAATTTGTAAAGGACTTTTCGAAGATTGCAGCTCCGTTGACGAGATTGATCAAGAAAAACGTCAGGTTTGAGTGGGATGAAGACTGTGAGTCTGCTTTTCAGGAATTGAAGAACCGGTTGACTTCAGCTCCAGTGTTGATTATTCCTAGCAGTGACGAGCCGTATGAGGTTTATGCGGATGCTTCAGGGTGCGGACTTGGATGCGTGTTGATGCAGCATGGTCGTGTAGTTGCGTACAGATCGAGACAGCTACGACCTCACGAGCGGAATTATCCTACTCACGATTTAGAGCTTGCAGCGGTGATTTACGCGCTGAAGATTTGGAGGTGTTATTTGTATGGAGCATCGTTTCAGGTCTTCTCCGATCACAAGAGTTTGAGGCATTTGTTCACTCAGAGGGATCTCAACTTGAGGCAGCGCAGATGGGTAGAGTACATGGAGGATTATGATTTCGCGTTGCAGTATCATCCCGGAAAAGCTAATGTGGTCGCGGACGCGCTTAGCAGGAAGTCTTCAGGGATTCTCGCTTGTTTGATTTTTGAGGACTGGAGCAGGGATGCGACAGTGAGTGAGTATCGGCTACAGTATCATGAAGACGGTGATCGAGTTTCGTTATATCATGTGGAAGCGACTCCAGCTCTTGTTCGGATGGTGAAGCAAGGTCAGTGGCAGGATCGACATTTGCAGGGGATTTGGTCGCGAATTCAGAACGGGGAGCAGTTTGAAGAATGGAGCGTGCATGCAGATGGATCGTTGTACTTTTGGGAGCGTCTTGCAGTTCCAGTTATCGCCGAGGTGACGAAAGCCGTTCTAGATGAAGCTCATAGGTCTCAGTTTGCTATTCATCTGGGGAGCACCAAGATGTATCGTGATTTAAAGAGGCAATATTGGTGGAGAGGCATGAAGAAAGATGTTCGCGAGTACGTGGCCAAGTGTTCGACGTGTCTTCAGGTGAAAGCCGAGCATCAGAAGCCTGCAGGTCAGCTTCAGCCGCTTCCTATTCCAGGGTGGAAATGGGAGCATGTGACGATGGATTTTCTCACAGGTTTGCCGAGGACGGAGCAGCGGCATGATGCAGTTTGGGTTGTAGTCGACAGGTTGACGAAATCGGCGCATTTCATTCCATTTAGGTCGACGTGTTCGAGGAAGATTCTCGGGGAGTTGTATATGCAGAACATTGTGAGGTTGCATGGAGTCCCTTTGTCCATCACCTCTGATCGAGACACCAGGTTTAATGCTAAGTACTGGAGGAGTTTTCAGGAGGCTTTGGGTACGGATTTGAACTTCAGTACGGCGTTTCATCCTCAGACTGATGGGCAGTCTGAGCGGGTTATTCAGGTTCTCGAGGATATGTTGCGTGCTTGTGCGTTGGACTTCGACGGGAATTGGAAGCAATGTTTGCATTTGGCGGAGTTCGCGTACAACAATAGTTATCAGGCGAGTATCGGCATGGCACCATTTGAGGCGTTGTATGGGCGACCGTGTCGATCACCTGTGTGTTGGGCCGAGCCGGAAGATAGAGTTATTCTTGGGCCGGATGAGATTCGTGACAGCAACGAGAAAGTCGTGGTAATCCGGGATCGATTGAGAGCAGCTCAGAGTCGGCAGAAGAGCTACGCAGATAGGAGACGTAGACCCTTAGAGTTCGCGGTTGGAGATTTTGTTCTCTTGAGGGTGTCACCTCGTAAGGGAACTATGCAGTTCGGAGTGAGTGGGAAACTCGCGTCGAGGTATATCGGGCCGTTCGAGATCACTCAGCGTGTTGGTGTGGTTGCTTATCAGCTTGATCTTCCGCCTGAACTTTCTCATGTGCACGATGTGTTTCATGTGTCGATGCTTAGGAAGTGTCCACCTGAGCAGGGTAAGATAGTATCGTTTCGCGATGTGCAGGTTCAGGAGGATACGACGTACGAAGAAGTGCCGATTCAGATTATCGACCGGAAAGTGATTAGCTTGCGTCGTCGTGAGATACCGTTGGTAAAGGTCGTGTGGCAGCATCACGGGGTTGATGAAGCCACTTGGGAATTAGAGTCGAGTATGCGGGAATTGTATCCGCATTTGTTTTGCTTTTGAGATGAGTTGTAAATTTCGAGGACGAAATTTCTTTTAGGGGTGGAGAGTTGTAACGTCCCGAAATTTATTTAATGTTAAGTGTAATGTAAATGATGAATTAGTGTGCCATAATTAAAGTTTTAACTTTAATTAGATTATTTGGTTGGATTTTTAGTTTTTGGTTGTTTTGTTAAATTGATACATTTAAATGATTTCTTATGGATTTAAAATGATGTTTTGAGTTTTAAAACACAACAATTTGTAAAATGTTAAAAATACTCTGTTTTGCAAAACCGTGGGCGGCACATGGTTTTCGCACAGTAAAACCGCCCACCGATTTTCTCTATTTATTTCCTTCTTCTCTCTCTCTCTTCACTCAGCTTCCTCACTCTCTCTCTCTTCCCTCCCGTGGTTCCCTCTCGGCAGCTCCCTCTCTCTCTCAATCTCTTTCAAAAATTTTTGAACTCCATTCGAATCCAAGCTTCAGAACAGCAAGGAGGAAGCTCGGGGACGTGATTCGGCTACCGAGAACGCGGATTGAAGCTTCGATTCGAGGTTAGATTCGAAATTTCTAAACTTTTTACAAAATTTTTGATTTTGTGTGTTTTTGAAATCTAAGTTTGTTTTAGCTTAGAAAACCGTGGATTTGTGTTAAATGAACTTAGAACAACTAGAATCTAAGCCTAGATTGAAGAAAAACGGATTGGATTCAAGATTTTCATTTTTCTCCTCTTTTTCTCATTTTCAGATTTTTGAGGATTTTGAGTTTAAATGTTGTTTAAATGATCCCAAACATGTTCTAGAATGTTTTTCTATCAATTATAGTTGTTTTTCATGCCTGGGATTTGAGAAAAACAGGTTAGAAACAAGATTTGGATTTTGGGAATCGAGAAACCCGTGGCTGGGATTTCTGGATCTTCCCAGTTCGGCAGGCCGAAGTTCATGTTCGGCAGGCCGGAGTGATGATCGGCAGGCCGGTGTTCTTCCGACCGGCAGGCCGAATCTGGGGCAATGTTCGGCAGGCTGAACCTTGTTTTCGGCAGGCCGAAGCAGGGCGTCCGGCAGGCCGACCGAGGCATGGAAAATTTTGTGATTTTTACCCGTTTTCCATGTTTTGAACCCTGATTTAAATCCCAACCTTATAGGATGATTTTAATGATACAAATGGCACACTAGGACATCATGAAATGATTTAGTAACATAGAATGTTTCGAACTAGATATTGATCGACTTAGTTTGTATCTAGGATTGTTCGTGGTTCCGTGGAGCTAACGTATAGCGGATCGGGATTACGGTGTGGGGTACCGGCACGAGTACTGAGGTAGGACTTCTATCCTATTTCTTTGGTAGCCTGGTTTTGAAATGATTTGGCTTTGAAAATGATTTCTAGCAAAAATGTTTTCAACGGTTGTTTAAGAATGGTTTTATCGGTTATATTTTAATATACCGTGACATGAAATGAATTTCATAATGAATGTAATTGACAACACTCGGTAATTGGGTTTTGAATGACAATGATAATAAACACTAAGGCATGATGCCATATCAGAGATCGGGTCGTGTGGCGATCGACCTTGGGGGCAGGTCCCGAAACCCAACTGGGCCACTACGGTGGTGATTTCATGGTTTGCCTAGGTAAAAGTAAACTGGTGTTTTGATTTGACGAGTAGACTGTTCTGTGTCAGAACGGTTCTACTCAATTTATTTATTTATTTATTCAAGTTCCCTTTCTGTATAACTCCTGATAATGTTATGTTTCTTTGCCTTAAATTATTTTATAAAACTTAGTCCTACTGAGCCTTTCGCTCACGTTTTATCTGTTTTTAAATTCCCCCCTTCTAGGTGGTTTCTCATTTAGGTTTGGAGAAGATTCTTCGGACCGAACTCAGGAGCAATAGGAGAATTTATTTACATTCTGTATTTATTAATCAAGGCATGTAAGACTTTAACTTCATTTATACTTGGACTGTAATTGTATTTGTGATATTGTCAGAACCATGTGTGTGCACAAGTTGTGGGTTGTGGAACCCATATTCGCGGTTTTTATTCAATTATTATTATTTGCTAAATATTTATAAATTCGTTTATCAAATGTGGTGGAAAATCTTCTTAATTTCTTACTTAATTTGATTCTTAAACACTCGATTTTTAATTAAATTCTCTTTTAATTAATCTAAATATTCCGCCACGTCACCTCCCGTACTCCGGGACGTGACACTAACTTTCCTATTTTAAACCTTAACTTAAGCCTTCCTGAAAAAAAAACTAATATTTAATCAAAATTCAACAACAAAAATGATCTCATGCCAAATTTTAGATCCTAACCACGCTAAAACTTTATTTCTTTTTTACATCTTGTTTCTAATATAGCGTTTGGATGCCTTATTGTTGGAAATCTGAAATGTGAGGTTGGAATCATAAGGTTGGATCGAACAGACAATGAGCTAATATAGTGAATTAACAAATGGGTAGCTCACACAAAAAGAACTCATGTGGGGTTGCAACGACGGTCTGGTGTGGGAAGGGTTAGGTCTTCACCACAACCGACGAGGTGGCATGAGTGTTGCACAGTGTGGGGCGTGAGGAGGACTATGATCTTGCAAGGTGGGGTTTTTGGAATGCAGTCAAGTTTTTTGGGTATTATATGTTAAGGTTTTTAACCGCTATGTATTTTTATGTGTGGTAGCTATTTTATAACAAAATATAATAGGATTACTACCATAAAAGCGTTCTTATAAGATGTTTTAATTGAAATAGTGTCGATATAATTTAGTCGAAGCATATAAATTGTTAGTATAATTATGAAATAAAAAAATAAAGAAATTAAAAACTACGATAATTTTTTCAACAAGATTAAAAAAAAAACGAGTTACTCATTTACTAATAACGTGTTATTATATATAAAATTTTTCATTTAATTTATTCCATCTGCGTACTTTTTATTTACAGGATCTTTTAGCAATATTACATGTATTTAAAACAAAATAATTGATTTTGATGAAAAACTCTCTATTTATAAGATATTTTATGTGTATGTAGTTATATATTTTTCTCAACCATGATGCGAGTTTTCTAGCATTCCACATTTATAAATGCGCAATATGAACTAGCTCAGCATCAAAATGACAGTCTAGAAGCATTTTGCTTATACATATATATTTACTCGACGTAATAAAAGAAACATACGAAACAAACAAGAACTATCACAGCATCTAAAACACAACCAACCAAAACATAAAATGAAAACAACATGGAACTATAAGGAGAAAACAAGAGAAAAGAGAATCGGAAATAAAAACCACCTCCCCCAAATAATACTCTAAACGAGAGAACCCAAAAATCCAATCTATGAGCAACAACATTGACGGTCTTCCTTAACTAACGAAATAGGATGACAAAAGATCTAGAGTCGAAAGAGCCACTTGCTGTCTAACTTAGCCCACTTTTCAATCAACCCTTAACTTTGCCAAAACTTCCATCTCTTCTTTAGCGTATCCTTAAAAAATTGGCAAAGACACGCCCAAATCATCCACTAAATGGACTGCCAATAGCGCTGTCAATGCCTCCCCCACCACCATTGAAAACAGCCACAAGGTGCTTGCACCACAACCCCTTAACTGCCCTAAAGCTACTCCTCACCACCATTGCCAGAGAATGAGAAGGCCCGAAAATAGCGTCAAAATTTTGATCATGCCTAAAACTAAAAAAGGAGGCGACCACTTCACAATTGGCTAAGACCCCCAAAGCCAACATCCTTCTACTACCCTAATTCCACTAGAGATGCAACAATGGGCCGCGGCCTGGTTGGCCTAGGCCTATCCTGATAAAGTGACGGGCTAGGCCGGCATAGCCTGTCACTGTTTAAAGCACGACCTAGCCCATAATATTGGTGGGTTGGGCTCGGCCAACATGCCTATGGGCCGGCCTGACGTAGCCCATGAAAAATCATATGCCAAGCCAAGCTTGGGCTGGACCGGGCTGGTACATCTAAGCCTATAATGGGCCAGCCCATCCCGGCCCATGTAAGGCTCATATAGGCCCACAATGGGTTAGCCTATAGAAGGCCTATTGTGGCTCAATTTCATTTAAATAAATATATATATATTTATATATATTTTTCCATATTTATTCCTAGGTGAACTTAGCCAAGTATAGCCTTCTCTAGTAAAAGGCCTCACACGTCATATCATGGCAAGCTTTTTCATGTTTTTTTAATAATTTTGTAAACATCATATATATAATTATTTTCATTGTATTCTTTTTTCCTTACCAAGTTTTTGTCTCATTAGATTTTCTTTAGAAAGGTTTTTAATGAGGCAATCATAAATAAAACACCCCTTTTCATATTTCCATTGACTATTCAAACTTTTATATTTGTTAACTTGTTTAAAACTTCAAAAATAGAAAATAAAAAAAAATGAAAATTGAATGCTTACATGGGCTAGCCTATCTGAACCCATGATAGGCCAAGATGGGCCTACCCATCCTAACTGCTAGATGGACTCGAATGAGCCAGCCCATGACACAGCCCAGCTTGGCCCACGGCACGGCCCATCCTAGCCCACGTAAAATTAGCCCATGGTGTGAGCTGGGCTGGGCTGGGCTGAGGTAATTCTTATTTGAATCAGCCCAACCCGGCCTACAAATTTTGTGGGCTGAACCGGTCTACCCCACGGCCTGCATGGGCCTAATGAGAACGGGCCAGCGGGTTCTTGTATCTCTAGATTCCACAAACACATATAACTCAACCACTCCATCTAACACATGATGAATTAAGGAGATGGGTGGTTAGGTAGAGTAGTCTCAATTTTTTTAATGGTGAAACTCGGCTACAAAGGCTACACAAAAAGCTGCAAAAGGGCAATGTCTACAACACATAACCAAAGACAAAAGGGTGTCACTCACATGACAAGACAATACAACCACATTCTGACTTAACTAAGAGAACTCCTCTTGAAAATGCACTAATTACCATTTACGACCGATCAAACACAGACTCCAGATGAGCGTTATCCTGGACCCTAAAGGGGCTTCATCTAAGCTTATCATGCTTAGCGTACTTACAATAAGACCTAGACCACCATTTATCTCGACATCTATACACCTGCCACCCTTACTGGGGGAACTAATATCAAAATAACAACATAAGGTAGGAAAATCACCTCCTTTATTACATAATTGAAACAACAACAAAGGCAAATAAAAAAACAAATCACAACCGGAACGCAGCCTCCACCACAATCAATGACTCTGAGATCCCGTAACGCCTGCTGCCTAGAACCTGCCACCGCCTAATTCCAGCCACGTGCCTCACTGAGGATGCCCATGCTCCGATCATCCCAACCACCACCCTCTGCTTTCGACGACATGAATCCAGCCTCACCATGGCTGAGCCCTTCAACACCGTCAGCAAGCGGCCAGACTTGGCCCAGACCACGACAACTCAAGCAGCCACGTCCTCTTTCACTGTCGTCCGCCTCTGCCCAAGCTCAAGGAAGCTCAGGACCTTCCATGCTCGTTGCAGATGACGGTGGCTCTTCCCTCGATGTCGGCCTCAGATCAACAGCAACCACCTTCTCTTTTCCCAATCTGAGCCTGTGCACCGACACGAGCTCTACTCCCTTTCCTTGGCGCACAACCCACTACTCCATGAAGATCTGCTGTCGAAAGCACGCCCCGTCAAAACTTGGAGGCCATCAGATTGGTGGACGCCGGTTCTCCAGCCCTTGAGCTCTCTTTCTTATGCTCGTCTCGCTCTTTTCAACCTTTTGTTTTCTTGAGTTCCTCTAATTTCGTAAATTAGTGATTTGTAATTACCATTATAGAGTAGTCTCAATTTTAATCTCAAACAACGCATTTGAGACTATTTTTAGATTAGCCACTCAATGTCCACTAGCCCTTAATGATGCTAAAATAACCGACTTTATTGCTCTATATAAATATTTCTGAGTTTAGGGTCATTTTTGAATCACGTTAAGAGGATAGTTATAGTTGATCCTTCACCTACTACCCTTAGGAGAGGGGAAAAAAAAAAGGTCTGCCAGGAATCCTATGATCTAACAACATCTGAATCCCTCAAAATTTTTGGTAGAATGTCCCTTTAAATTTTTTTTGCTGAGTCCCTTTAAAATTGGAGACACACAAATTCCTCTTTATATAATGCATGTCCCGAGTTGAACGTGCGAGCTTGTAGACAACCCAATGCGTGTACTAGATATGCCCACAAAAAAAGTCCCCACCAATTAAAAGAGAAAAAAAAAAAGAAAAATACTATACCAATACAATTAAAAAGAAAAAAAAAAGTTAAAATTTACTGTCTCATTTTTTCGTATTTTGGCCTGTCTTTAAATATTTATTCAACATATTATTTTAAAATTTAACAACTTAAATATATAACTATGACCGAATTATTAAAAATAATTTTATAATTCTTTTTAAGTGTCAAAATTTTACTAAAAAGACAACTATAAAGACAGAAAATAAGACAACACATTAACAGTTATAACTTAAGACATCCAAACAATTCAAATTTTTTAAGAAAATATACGGGGGCTAATATTTTCTTTTCCATCTGGATTTCTAAAAAGGGAAAATGCTAACTGCTTTCCAAATTTGAACATGACATACCCCTTTAATTTAACACACCCCACCACCCAAGCCACGTTCACTCCACTCCAGAAACTCGCCCCCTCCTTTTCCCACAACATAAAAACCAATAGTCAGAGGAGAAATTTCGATCAATCAACAATGGCTTCCTCTTCTCTCTTCCACGCCTCTCTCTCCTCCTTCACCGACCTCAAACCTAAATTCAATCCCACTCCTTTCTACCGTAACCACGCATCCAAACACCGCCCTTCCCCCATTGTCACCTGCACTTCCACCGCAAGCAACAACAATTCTCCTCCTCCGGCGGTGGCGGCGGCTCCGAATGTGAGGCGTGCGGCGGACGAGAACATAAGGGACGAGGCGCGGCGGCACCGACCGTCCGACGAGGGTTTCTCGGCAAAGTACGTGCCTTTCAACGCCGGGTTCGACTCGGTCGAGTCGTACTCGCTGGAAGAGATTGTCTACCGCAGCCGCTCCGGAGGCCTCCTGGACGTGCAGCACGACATGGAGGCCTTGGCGAGGTTCGACGGCGCGTACTGGCGGCGGCTGTTCGACTCGCGCGTGGGCAAGACGACGTGGCCGTACGGATCCGGGGTATGGAGCAAGAAGGAGTGGGTCCTACCGGAGATCGACGACGACGACATCGTCAGCGCCTTCGAGGGGAATTCGAACCTCTTCTGGGCCGAGCGGTTCGGCAAACATTTCCTCAATATGAACGATCTTTGGGTCAAGCACTGTGGGATAAGCCACACCGGGAGTTTCAAGGATTTGGGAATGACCGTTCTCGTTAGCCAAGTCAATCGTCTTCGGAAATGGAACCGGCCCGTAGTCGGAGTCGGCTGCGCCTCCACTGGAGACACCTCGGCCGCCCTGTCCGCCTACTGCGCCTCCGCTGGGATCCCTTCCATCGTGTTCCTCCCCGCGAACAAGATTTCGATGGCTCAATTGGTCCAGCCGATAGCTAATGGCGCATTTGTGCTCAGCATCGACACCGATTTCGACGGCTGTATGAAGCTCATCAGGGAAATCACCGCTGAGCTCCCGATTTACTTGGCCAATTCGCTCAACAGTTTAAGGATCGAGGGGCAGAAGACCGCGGCAATCGAGATTCTGCAGCAATTCGACTGGGAAGTCCCCGACTGGGTGATCGTGCCTGGCGGGAATCTCGGCAACATTTACGCCTTCTACAAGGGATTCAAAATGTGCCAAGAATTAGGCCTTGTTGATAAGATTCCTAGGCTGGTCTGCGCTCAGGCGGCGAATGCGAATCCACTTTATCTGTATTACAAGTCTGGCTGGAAGGAATTCAATCCGGTGAAGGCGAATTCGACTTTCGCTTCTGCGATACAGATAGGAGACCCGGTTTCGATCGACAGAGCCGTGTATGCTCTCAAGAACTGTGATGGCATTGTTGAGGAAGCTACCGAGGAGGAATTAATGGATGCTATGGCACAAGCCGACTCGACGGGGATGTTCATTTGCCCGCACACCGGAGTTGCGTTGACGGCTCTGATTAAGCTTAGAAAGAGCGGGGTTATTGCGCCGAGTGATCGGACTGTGGTCGTTAGCACGGCTCATGGGTTGAAGTTTACGCAGTCGAAGATCGATTATCACTCGAAGGCGATCCCAGATATGGAATGCCGGTTCGCCAACCTGCCGGTGGAAGTCAAGGCGAATTTTGGGGCCGTCATGGATGTTCTCAAGGACTTTTTGCATAAGGCTCCCAAGTCCAAAGCATAAGTGAAAAGAACTGTGAGTTTTTCTTTTTTCTTTTTTTTTTTGGCAATTTTTGTACTATTTGTTGTGCTTGGTTTTAGATTCAAATATATTGTCTCACCTCTTGTAGTAGTAACCACTAAGTTGGCTTTCTTTCCGGGTGAAGATCTTTTTGTTTATTTGGTGTATGTAAGGCTGGTCATAAAACACATACTTTTTTTTTTCTTTTGTTTTTTACGTTTGGCATATACTTGCTTCATCTTTTCTATGTTGGACTTGTTTGGCAATTAGTTGCAGTGCTTGCTTGTGATATGAAGACCGCGATTTTACCACAAAATGAAAGAAATAAGAAGGAAGAGACAAGGGTTATTTTGTTTGTACATATTGCTTCATCATATTTGGTAACGAATCACTAGTTTTAATAGATTGTCTGCCTAATTATAGTTATGTTTTGCTTTTCTTTTTTAAGTTTATTTGGCATATACTGGCTTCATCTTTTCTAGCTTGGACTTGTTTTGCAATTAGTTGCAGTTATTGCTTGTAAAATAAAGACTGCGACTTTACCACAAAATGAACGAAATAATGAAGGGATAGAAAAGGGTTATTGTGTTCGTACAAATTGCTTCATCATATTTGGTAATGACTCACTGGTTTTAATAGATTGTCTAGCTAATTATGAATTATGTTTTGCGCTTTGCCCTTTTGAGGGTTTCACTAGTACTTCCCAAATTCATGGGTGGTTTGCAATGAGATGATTCTTATGGTGGTGTCATGTCATGAATATGCTTGAAGATTCTGGTGGTAGTTATTATTTCATGAAAAAAGTTGTTCTGTCTTGGTGGAATTATAACGCCCCTACGTGGGTTAGTAGTGTTGAATAAATAAGAAGAAATTTAAATACAATATTATTTTAAAACATTAAAACAATGACAATAGGTCTTGAAATAAACATAAAATAAAAATAAACTATAATTACAAATCACAGTTTTAATGTAGCACCAAATATTAAAAAACAGTCATCATCATCATAGTACAATTCTCAATCACACATATAATTTAACACAGCCATCACAAAGGTATTACAAATCTTATATGATTTAGACGAGTTACAATTAAATTAGGATCTTCCAACATCTAACCAACGGTGTTGTCACTTATTCCTCATCAAACAAGTTGCACTGAGTTCCAATTGAGAGATGTAAATATGATAGGATGAGTATTGACATGCCAAGTAGGGAAAACCATTACTCACCTTAAGGTTTTTTTCATTACCACATTAAATCTACATGGTTAGTTAGTTCATATCATTATCCAATTTATGAGATTCATTTTTTTTATTACCACATTAAACCTGCATGGTTAGTTAGTTCATATCATTATCCAATTTATGAGATTCATTATGATCATATTTCGTGGATACAGACGTTAATCATTATTGAGTTTTGTACATATACATATATACAATTATTACAATTCATCATTATTCCTAGGTATCCACGTTTGTCAAAATATTCATCACTCAACTCACTAAAACCCAAATGGGCGCGCTTGTCTACCCTCCAATCATTCCAAGGGTGTTCTGGTGAGGGGACATCAAGCCCAGAGTCCTCACCAAGTTGATTCCTATATAGTGTGTTCTGGGAATTTCGACCCAAGAAAGCATTGTCACCTCCTTTTATTTTACCTTTTAGGGTATTCATGCCCAATAATATAACCGTCACCCTCTTCACGTCTCACAATTTCACTATACTCAATCGTTATTTATCGAGTCAGTTTTTCTAACTATGCTTCTCAATTTACAACAACACGTGTCAAATCATTATGTTCCTCACTGTATAATACAGGCGGAGTTCCACATCATCATGTTATAGATATAATCATATACATTCAAAATATCATATATATATCTTGCAACATAAAACAATCAAATTTTAATTTACCAAAACCTCACAAAAGATGAATAATAGAATCTCTACCTCTTTACAAATAGCCACTGATAATTTCTAGCTTATACAATTCACCACGTAAGCTTCAAGTACGCCGTTATCCTAAAACATATAAAATAACCATATTTTAACTTAAATCTTAATTTTTAATTATATCAATTTATCATTTATTATTAGTTTTTATTAGTGTGCCATAATTATTAATGTACTAAAATTGTAGATATCAATTTTTCAACTTAATTTTAATAAATTATAAAATAACAATAAAATAAAAATATACGAATTTTATTTTGGTATGAAATATGTGAAAATGAATTTTTAAAATAAATAATACGATTTTAAAAATATTTATAATTAAAATAATTAAAAAGTTTGATATTTATAAAATTATTTAAAACTACAACATGAATAGAAAACTATTTATTATTTACTAACAATAAGTTATTAAATAACTACCTTTGTCCTAGTGGCTTTTTTTTTTTTAATTTGTTCCTGAGGTTGGGGGTTCGAATCTTACCTAAAACTAAAATCCAGCATCTATTTTTTTAAAAAAACGACATGTCGTTTTTAAGAAAATGACATGTAATTTTTGAAAAAACTGACACGTCGTTTTTAAGATGGGAATTCTTTACATAGAGCCCTTAATTTGAATTCTAAGCTTTTTACCCAAATCTTTAGTTTCTAATAGCTTTCTAAACGTAAAAACTATATATAAATAATATATAATCATATCTAAACATCAAAAGTGTAATTCTCACAATTTTCATACTAAAATACAACTTAAAATTAAGGTTAAAGTTTTAAAAATCTAACCTCAAAACTTAACCAAAAACTATGAGTTGATCATGAAAATGTCTAGGCCTCCTCAATCTTTGAGTTTATGAAGAATCGTTTGTAGGATTTTGTAAAAGAAAAGCTTGAGTTTCTTTGGTTCTTTCTCTGGTTTCTATGGCTGCTTTGAAAAAGCTTGCTGTGGACTTTGTTTTTAGCAAAGAAAATGAGAAGGAAGGAAAGTGATGTGCAGGGAAGAGCAAGCGAGAGACGTGTGAGAGTGAGAGAATGAAGCAAATAAAAAGAAGGAAAAGAAGGAAATTATTGAGGGGGAAGATAGAGTAGTTAAATCATGGAAGAAATGAAATACTCTGTAAGCTTTTGCTAGAAAATGTCAAAGTAACATTTTCGTAAATAAATGAAATAACAAAAGCAACTTGTTAATTTTAAATACAACAAAATTTTAAATTGTCACGTTTTATGTATTAAATTTTACAAAATCATACCGATTAAATTAACAGATGTCAAAAAAATGTGACAATGACATAAGAAGAATGATTTTGTGGTTAATTTTGATTATAGTATTTTTGCTTTTTCTCCTTCGTTTTCCATCTCATAATGATTATAACGGCTTACAGAGCTCTACTTTTGGCGTGCAAGCGGCCTTCAAACGAAACAAATTTAGGATGAAACAAGGAACTCTTGTTATGGGTCTTAGTAAATAGGAGATGCACCCAAGGCTTAACTGCTGACGGTGAGGCAGATATTTTCTTCTGCAAATGCTTGTAAGGCGTTTAGCAAACTAGTTGGTATTAGAAATTTTAGTTTGAAAACTGTAGCGTGAGAGCTTTACACTGTAGTTGATTTTTTGCTTTCGACTTGCCAAACAGCCCATTGATTTCTGTCGTGCAGCTGTTACTTCAGATATCTTGATTCACCGACCAAATTGACCAATTTTTTGTGGATGAATTCCTCGATCAAAAGCAGGGGTTTTATGGTTACCTTGGAAAAGCACCTGAGTCGTGCGCTCCATTTACATAATTTAGAGTTAAAACTGGCGGGAGCGGTTACTAAGTAGGCAGTTTAATTATTGCCAAATCAGTTTCGGTTGTTTCTGAAACAACTAACAAGGGAATCCCATGATTTTTATTTGTGGGACCAAGTGTAGCAGCTTCCCAATCGGGACCATATCAATTCCATCTTTTAAATTGCATTTTCCACCTGATTTAGTGGCTGTAGGGCTAAGGCCAGTTCCAGCGTGATTTAAGTTCACGCATCCGTACGAGTTATGAGAATTATGCTGTCGTTTTCATGGCAACCTGACATATGTAGGATAGTAATTCTACAGTTATCTTGACCCGAAATCACCGAGCCCCTTTCCCATATGAATTTGCTTGCAAAAAATCAAGTAACATAAATTTCTGTCTTAGCCCCTTGGTAACTAGTAAAACCATCTATTACTTGGGTACATGAAACAATGGTCCCAGTTGTGTAGAAATGCAAATATGTTGGTTCAATCCTTAGGAACATCACAAAACAGCTTTTCGACTTCGCAGAGCTGTAGCTTCACGGGATAAGAACCTTCGAACAGCAGGGTTCAGAAAATCTACATGCAGGATAAAGAAAATAAATCAAAACAGGGGGTTCAAATAACTGAGCATAGATTTCATTAGTCTGTTTAAAAGTGAAAGTGTAACCTCATTATCATCAAAATTACCTGTTAAAAATACGAACATCAGCCTGGTCATTAGCAAATTTCACTCTGATGCAATGACAAGCATTACTCTAGGATCCGTTCCAGGTAACTTTTGATCTAAAAATAAATTACAAGCACGAAGGAATATCAGAAGACGAAATAAATATGTAACAACATATTCTTGAGAATACAATTTAGCAACACCAGAATCCGCTGCAACAACGGTAACAGCCACAGATCTCCTGGGGGTAGTCAGTTTCACATAGCCACTTTCACTAAGAGTAGTCATAGAGGGATATGCTCTTGTCATCCGACACACTAACAAGTCGACCAGGCCCTCCTGCTGGTCCAAACGCCACTCCCCACACTTGGTCCGCGTGGTTGCTCATCGTTTGCACAGCAGCCCTCATGCTGATATCCCAAAGCCGCACTGTTCTGTCACTTGAGCCTGTTGCAATGGCAACCCCATCGGGGCTAACATCCAAGCTCAGTACCCAGCTAGCATGGCCTGACATGGCGCCAATAAGTGTTTTCCCCTCAGCATCGTACATGTGAACATGTGCATCATCTGAGGCCGAAAATAGCAGCCGTGGATCAGTAGGAGAATACGCGAGTGTCCGCACAGGCATGAAATGCCCTTCTAGGTGGTGAAGAAACTTGGCACGACCTACGTCAAAGACAGAAATGGTTCCATCCATTGAACCACAAGCGAGCCTTCTGCCGTCAGGACTCCAAGCAACCGACAAAACAAACTTCTTGCTGCTGTTCTTATCAGAGGGCTTTGGTGCTTCCGGACGAGGAATCGACAAGGTGGCAACCAATTCCCATGTGGCAGTATCCCAGAGTTTGACTGATGCACTACCCCCACCAGCAACTGCTAGGATGGTACCCTGGTAGAAAAGATATCATCATATAAACTGAACTTGTGTAGACTATTTTGCTCAAGTAAAAAGGGTTTCTCAATGCAAA
Organism: Artocarpus heterophyllus; assembly: GCA_025403435.1. Taxonomy (NCBI): domain Eukaryota; kingdom Viridiplantae; phylum Streptophyta; class Magnoliopsida; order Rosales; family Moraceae; genus Artocarpus; species Artocarpus heterophyllus. The sequence continues at coordinate 6,426,826 of CM046330.1, read as the reverse complement.
AGCCCAGTCTTGCTTCTTTTGTTTTATTTTTCATTGGCAGGATCAACTCGATAAAGAAAGATCTGAATCCATTCATAACTAGAAGAAAAAAGATACTTACTGTTCTAGAAGAAATAACATTCATGAAGACAAATTTTCCATGCTTACCCATTTGCTGATATAGATGACCAAAATAGTTCCTCACGTTTAGTAACCCCTCCAATAATTAACAGAATTTGTTATCCATACAAGGATGGTGAACTAGGACTACACCTAAAGTGACTTCCCAACAACATAAATAGAAGACACACATCCACATTTATGAAAATTTAAATTCTAATACAAAATATTCAATACAACCCAAAATCAGACTCAATTCATAACTGTTATCAAAAGCACAACAACATATATTACAGCCAAAAATAAGTCAAATAACACTTGTTAATAGCACCAAGTTAATCAAGCTATAGTGAGGACATAAACTAAAATTTCAACAAATGAGCGCCAATGTATTAACAGAAAAGTGCAACTTCATCAAAGACCGAAACTTTCACATATAATTTCACGAGAAACAGCACAAGAACAGGGAAGAACCTAATTCGGAAAAATTGAGAAGCGAAATCGGGGGAAAAGAGAGGAATACCTTGGGATCGAAGCGCATTTGCCAGACCTCGGAGGGAGGAGCCTCGAGGGTGGCGATGGTGTTGTTGGTGTCGACGTCGAAGACCCTAACGAAGCTGTCGAGGGAGGCGGAGGCGGCGAAGTGGCCGGAGGGGTGGGCAGCGACGGAGACGACGCCGAGGCAGTGGCCGGTGTTGGTGCGTTGGAGGATGAGGTCATCGGGCTTCCAGAGCTTGACGGTCTCGTCGAGAGAGCCGGTGAGGAGGAGGGGCGATCGGGACTCCGTCGCCGGGACCCACGTCGCCGCCCAGACGGACTCGTCGTGGGCGTTCTCGATCGATTTCAGCCCCGCGAGCTTCATCGGAATGGAGTCTGATTCGCTACCTTTTTTTGCTTTAGCGCACCCTTTGGTCGTCGTTTTTTGGGAGGGTTTTATTTGGGTGTTTGATGAATACGTTTTGGGCTCTAATTTAGAGATCCAAATTGGGCCCGAACTGCTTGCTCAACCCCTCTTGGGTTTTTTACAGCTTTAGTTTAAAGGTTAACGCAGCACATGTTAATTTTAGGCAAAACTTAACATTTAATATAATCTATAGTATGACATAAATAAATATAATTTTTAAAAATATAATTTAATATATAATTTTTTCTAATTTAAATAGATAAGCTTAAACTTAAATAGTATAAAGTTCTTATATACTATAATATAAAACAAAAGTATATTACAATATACAACTCTCATATGTTATAGGTTTTGATTAAATATTGCGTAAATAACAGCTTTTAAAAACATTTATAGTAAATAACAACACATAGAAAATTTACTACTATAAAAAAAGAAAAGAAAATTTACTCCATAAGTTTTTTTTATCATAGTTAATAGATTTTTTACCTTCTATTTACTACATATATTTTAAAACCTCTTATTTATTGACAATTAATTTTGCAAAAGTCATGTTTACTATGGGGTCATTTGGTATTGCTTTTAAAATAGGTGAAAATATTTTTGTTTTAGAAATAAGAATTTTTTGATAATTATATTGAAAGTATTTTTAAAATTTTTGTCTCAAAAAGGATGTAAAAATATTTCTAAAAATTTTAAGAATAAAAACAATAGGGGCCGTAATTTATTTTTTTTTTTCTCTCAGAAATTGAAATAGCTAGCGCGTTTGTGAAAATTGAAGTAGGGAATAGCAGGAGTTTTTCAAAAGTTAAAAACAATATTAGATGGTTGAGAAAATTGCTTTCAGATTTTTAAGTACTCTTGCGCTCACAAGGACACATGATATATGTACACACATGCATGACACATGTTCAGGTCGAGTTGGTTAGAATCGACGCTTAAAAACCTAAAAGCTAAAGCTATGTTTGTTTCATGTATTTTTTAAACTCAATGGATTTAAATTTAAATTTGAGTATTAAGAATCCTTCAGATATGCATTTTTTCCCCTCAAAATTTGAATAATTTAAATATCAAGAATATAAGTTTTTAGAGTTCTAATCCCCCTTAAGCTTTCGATATTCATATAATCTTTGCTACAGTAAAAACTAAAATTCTCTCTCCTATATTTGAGAAAAAAAAATCATAACTTCTTCATTTGATATCCAATTGAGATGATTTTTTTTCACTATGTTCCTACTGAAGAGAGGAATAAATAAGATTCATATTGCATATTTTTTAAGATCACTAACATTAAGATTTTATTAGATTTATTAATAAATAAAAAACTATCTTCACTACTTTTTCAAACACAAATTCTAATTTTATTCCATACTAAGATTAAAACTTAAAGGCACATCCAAACGTCAATTCGAATAACAATTCAAATTACTAACTCAAATCTTAATTCAAATCACACTAACTCAAATTATTTGATTATTGATACTTAAATGATTCAGATTTTAGAAGAAACAAACACGTATCCGAAAGATTCTTGATACTTGAATCCAAATTTAAATCCATTGAGTTTGAAGAATGCATGAAACAAACATACCTTAAATCACTAATTATAATCCATTTACTAAACGGACGCTAAATCAACCAAAGTAATGATGGGTCAATAAGATTTTGAATTTTCTTTTTTTATGCGGTTTACAGGCTACACCGATTTTGTTTGGAATGCTAAGGTCTCAAAACTCTTTTATGTCAACTCTTATAAGACGTGAATTTGCCAATTAGTAGATCAAACTAGATGAATTATATATAATCACATGTGTAAAGATTCTACAACATGATGTTCTTATCCATAAATTCAATTAGATTGCTGATTGATTCTAGAGCTTGAACAGGCCGATGTATGTGAAGTGGAGTTGGATACAAGGATAGAATTTTTTTTGGGCCAAAATCGTTAATTCTCTATTTTATCAATGCTACTTTGTTTAAATAGTACGATTGGGGCAAATAGTTTTTGTAGCACTTCTAAACAAGATATTACTTTTGGAAAGAGTTTGACCTACAAACTTTATTTATTTAAGGTTAAAAAAAAACCGACAACCATCATATATTTGGTCCTAAACATAGTAACATGTTGACAGGTTTCATCTATGCCCTTTTCTATCTATACTAGTCCAGTATATTAAGTTGTAAATGAAGTTTTTAAAATGTAGGTTATGTATAAAAAATAAATATAAAAAAATATTAAGGGATTCAAAAAATTTTCACAAATAATTGAAGATACAAATTTATTTTTTTTGGAGCACCAACATTCATATTTTTTAGTCTAACTACCTTGAAATTTATGAAATATACAATTTTGCTTCATTGGTTTATAAATTGTTTATTTTTAGACAAAATATGTCAAGGATATAACTGGCAGAGTTTTTAGAGGAGTAAAATAGTAAAAGAAACAAATAAATATAAAAAAAGAACAAAAAAAGATACCGACGACACAATTTGATTTTTTTTAAAATACATATATGTTTTAAGTTTTTTGTTCGAATTTGCTTTTATTATCTTTTTTAAAATCTCTCGTGTGATTATGGCATTAGATTCTTTTTGTTGCAATCAAGCCAGAATTGACACCAAATTTATAAGGAATGAGATTGTTTGGGCAAAAAAGTTAAAGTTAGAGTACTAGAGAGATCAGATAAATTGTAAATAGAGATTATGCACAGAAAAAAGAAAAAAAAAAGTAAATCCCAAAAAAATATGGATAAAGAAAAAAAGGAGAAAATATAAAAAAAAAAATTAAGAAAGAAAAAATAAAACACCATTTGTAACAGAGAATGGTGGATAAATTAAGTTTTTTTTGTAGAAAGAAAAATAAAAAGAAAACAAAGCATCAAACTGACAAAGTTAAGAAGATAGAAAGATTCAGATATGAAATCACAAATAAAGAAAAAAAAAGTTATAAAAAATTAATAAGAAAAAAAGGAAGGAAAAAAAAAAAAAACCAAAGCGCTGGTTTTGGACGACCAAAGGTGAATAGTGCAGATCATACATTTCTTCACTTTGATTCATCTTAAGCTCAATTTTAAGCTAGACAAAAAGATAAAAGTTGTTACTTATTTCAATGTCTCAATGCCAATCAGCAAACTAGTCAAAACATGAAAATTAAAACACTAGTCTAAGACCACCATTGTAAAAACTAGAAATGATACCTAGAAATTTAGCTATAGTACCAACCAATTCAAACCCGAAATCAAAACTCACATTTTCTATACCAACAAGCTCTGACAAGTAAAATTGAAAAAGAAAAAACCAATTAATACAGAGTTAGAGTCTACTCAGTATTCACCCTCATATAGTACGTACCTATCTATACACACTCACACCTTCAAACGACACTGCAAATCCAAAATTCAAACCCACATCGTCCTAGTGCAAGAAAAGTGCCCCGAAAGACGACCATTAAAAAAAACCCACAATCAGAGCTCCATTTCTTTGCACTAATTCTCTTATCAAAACATCATTTCTTTTCCTACTAAATCCAACGTGTTTTATATTTAAATATTTAGTTTTTAACTGTTTTTGGGTTTCCTTTGAGAGAAAGGCGAAATTGGGCCTGAGCCCAACATTGTAATCTGGGCTTTTAAGAGTTCAGATTTTCTGTTTCTCCCTCAGTGAGTTGATCTTCTCGAGCCTCCACCCATCATACAGCCTGGCGATAAAGGTGTCGGCCTTGATATTAACATCTGGGCTAGGACAAGACACTGACCCAGCTACGGGCCCATCTCCACCGTCGCCAACGTTGACCATGTCGGGTTCTATCTTGGTTGACGAGGCATCAACATCGTCCAGCTCAGGAGAGCTGCACCGGGAGCTTTGTGTGCTCCGTATCCGAACATAGTCCCCGCGAACGACGAATTTGAACTCCGACATTTTGAACGGCGGAGGAGGAGGCGGCGGAGGCATCGGAATCAGCGGACTCTGGCTGCCGCTGTTCACATTCTCCTCGTAGTGGTTTACGGACCTCACTAATAACGGCGGTCTTCCGCCGGACCGGAAACCCTCTGTCGCCGGAGGCGTTGGTGGCGCCGGCGGAGGCGGAGGCGGAGGCGGAGAAGCTGATCGATTCTTGTGCTTAGAAGGCCGCAAAGAGGATGAGACTGGCGCACGTGTTGGAGGCTCCGGAGGAGGCGTTGATCGGTTCTTCTGCTTCGACGATTGCGGCGGCGGTGGCGGTGGCGGCGGTGGAGGGGGCGGGTGCACTGTATGAATCCGTTTGTTTTTGCTTCCTTTCTTGAACAGATTGTGGAAGACGGAAGACGGCGGAGGAGGCAGTGGCGGTGGCGGAGGAGGCGGTGAAGGTGGTGGGAACCTAGTTTGTTCGGTTGGAGAGCTGGTGGCGGAATCGCGACTGCTGCTGCTAGTGCTCGCGATCTTCTGCTTCTTCTTCCTCTTTCTCTGACTATACAATGCGGTTAAAGCCATTGCAATCTCTTTCTTCACGTTGCTCTTTCTCCGCTCGAGCTTCACATACTTAATCCTCGCCGGCGACGGAGGCGGTCGCGGCGGAGGAGGCGGCGGAGTTGGTGGCGGAGATCGAGCTTTCGTGAACTGATCATTGTCAATGTCATTGCGATCATCATGCTTCTTCTCCGGCTTTTCCTTCCGCTCGCCAACCGCTCGGTACGCTCTCCTTGGTTTGTGACGCTCCACCGGCGGTGGAGGAGGCGGAGGAGGCGGAGTTGCCAGCGATGGAGAAGGAGACGGAGACGGAGACTTCGGCGGCGTCGAAGGGCGAACGACGAAAGAACCAACCGGAATCTCCTTAGCTTCTCCGTCACCGGCTTCTCTCCAGCGTGCTCTGGCTTCTCGCGAGGGATCAAACGGCGCCGTCGCGCGGTACTTCTTCATTTCAAAATCGTCAAAGAATCGAAACTGAAACCTCTGATCATCTCTCGTCTCCCACAGCGATTCTTGCCTCAGATCCGGATACGAGCTACTACTCCTCCTCAGTCGCCGGAGACCGCTGCTCTCCGCCGTCCTACTGACGCCATCGTAGATCTTCTCGCTCCTCCGATCGTCGGAAAACCCAAACCACCGCTGCGGATTCACCGGCTCCGATTCTTCAACTTCTCCGCTTCTGTTCACGTTCGGAACGACATTGGAATTGACGTCGTTGTTCGCAGATTCGTCGTCGTTTCGCCTGGCAAAGATCCCGCAAAGAATGGCGAACAAGACAAGGAATATGTTAAGCAAGTCCCAACTCCTCTTCACGGCAATGGGACGGAATATATGAGAGGTAGATGAAAGAAACGGAGGAATAGCGAACAGGAGGAAAAGAAAGGTGATGATCGGCAAGAGGATGATCAGAACCGGAGGGGTGAGAATCGGAGGCGATGAACGGCGGTGATGAGGCATACGGGAGGAATTGGAGGGCTGGGTCCAGTAGGATGGTGGTGGTGGAGATCTGTTGATTTCCATTATGCGTTTTTTGTTTCAATTTTTTTTTTTTTTTTTGGGTATTTTTGCGTGGGAGGAAAGAGTACTATAAACTATAAAGCTTTGGTGAAGTTGATGACTCCAAATTTTTTGAGGTAGGGACAGAGATACTTCGTTGTCTGAACTGAAATAATAATGCACATTTACGTGTTTTAATTAAATTATTATGTGTTCTTAGCCAAAAGCAATTCATTAATTGAGTTTATAATATATTTTCGGTTGTTACCACGCACCAAATGTTGTAACCCACCTATTAATGTTCTTTTATTTTTGGGTGGTTTTGCAAATTGACCAGGACAGAGACAGGAGTCCATGATTTTTATCCCCCGTCTTTTTTTTTTTCTTTTTCGATTTCTTTTTGGTTTTGTTTGTGATAAAAGAATGTTTATTGATTTGGAAAATTCAAATTGAAAATAAAAAAAGTATGTTGATTTGTGATTTATTGTGTTGTATACAATGTTAACAACTTGTTTGTAATAATCTTTGGAAAATAAATGTATAGAGCGTGCATCAACTATCAATAGCAAAAAGCATTCACATACTGAAAATATTTTTTCTTTTCCTTTTTTTGGCCCTTATTTTATCATACTTCATCAAATTTTTCACAATACATGCAAAATAAAAATAAAATATATGATAATTCCTAAATAATCCATAGAGGGTGTTCGCATTTTGCTAAATGTGATAAGCTTATGCAAGTCAACATTTTATTTATTTTCTTTATTTTTTCAGTGTCATTTTATTCATCAACTTACCATTTGAGAATTGGGATCCAAATAATCGTACTTCAATTGATTTCCTGTATGGCTATATCTACACGCGCACATATATTTGAATCTTTCAAAACACGACCTTTTTCTTTAACTTAAAAAATAGATTGCTTGATTGAATAGGTAACTAGGATTTCTTTAAACACATAACGCACACATTTTTCCACCTAAAAAACTAAACAATAAAGTGTCGCCCAAGATTTTTCTGAATAAAAAGCAACAGCAACGACAAAAAAGAAATCACTTTCGATGTCCTCGACCACAGTCTTTTTGCCCAAAAAAAAGAAAGGGTGTGTTTTTGCTTCTTTTTTTTTTTTTTATGTTAAAATGAGCATTAATAGTGTCCTCGCTTTCTAACCTAACGTCTTAAAAGAATTTATTAAGACTATATATGAAATGACAAAGGAAATTTGATCTATGCTTTTCATTTCGTTTCATTTAAAAAACACGTTAGAAATAATGGACTCGTTTATTTTTGTTCTTAAAATTTTTTAAAACGTTTTCGCATGTTTTTCGAAACAAAAATTTAAAAAGCACTTGTAGCATAATTTTTCAAAAATTCTCATTTTTCAAAACAAAAACATTTTCACATATTTCAAAGATAATACCAAACGGCTCCAAAGTTTAGTTTGCTACAGTGTAAAGTTCTCACGTACTACAGTGAAACACAAAAAACTTATTGCAGTGTAAAGCTATAGTGTTTAAGTTCTAAATTCAAGTTCTCATTTTTCAAAAATGAGAACTTATTGCAGCATAATTCTTCAAAAATTCTCATTTTTTAAAACAAAAATATTTTCACATATTTCAAAAATAATACCAAATGGCTCCAAAGTTTAGTTTGCTACAGTGTAAAGTTCTCACGTGCTACAGTGAAAAACAAAAAACTTATTGCAGTGTAAAGCTATAGTGTTTAAGTTCTAAATTCAAGTTCCAACATGTTTCCTAAACAAACTATTTGTTTACAAGCATCAAAGGAGTCCAAGTCAGCCCATCAAGAGATATAATTACACGCCTTATTAATAAATTCCTAAACGATAAAAGAAAGGTCATGATAAGTCATTCTCTTGCTGTCATAATACTATCATAGGTTGTCGTGTTTTTGTATTGAGCACTCCTATTTAACCAAGTTTAAAAAATACACTATTAAATTGTTTGAAAAAACGGCTACAATCATCAATTATAACTGTAAAAAGTATAAACCTTTTATATATTACATTAAAAAGTTACAGTATAAAACTCTTATACTATGTAATCTTAAAATAAAATTGTTGATTCTAATGATTTTTTCAAACAGAAGCTTTATATTAGACTGAGCCAACTTTTAGGGTGTTTGAAAGAGTAGTGAGAACCACTTTTATTGTAACATGTGAGAAGTTTTATACTATAGCATCTTTTTTTATTATTACTGTAGCATATAAGAACATTACACTAGTTTATAATTAAATTTGTGATAAAAATTAAATGATTTTTATCACTGTCAAACACCCTCTTTATTGGTTTATAAGCAGTTAACTATGGGCTGAGTTTTTTTTTGCACTTGCAGCCAGTTTGGGCTGCCAAAGACCCGATGAAGTCTTGGTAGTTATTTCCTTTGGCAAAACGAGAGAAAGTGTCAGACTTATAATATCACATTCAGAACAGAAGACACGTGTAGTCCATGAGACAAGAGAACGTACTTGGCACTCGTATATCCTCCAACGACTTCCCTACTTTCCTCTTCCTTCTGCTTTTCCTTGAATTGAATGCTTGGAGCGCGGGAGCAATCATTGAGACCGTGCCCTTTACAACAAAACGCGAAAAACATGCCACTAGCACTTTTGTCAAAAGAAATTGTATAAAATAATAAAAAAAAACCTAACTTTTCCATCTCTTTTATAGCATTTACTAATTAAGAAAATTGCACGGTTGGAGATGGATGATAATTACAGAAAAGGTCATGTTTTGAATCGTTATTTATACTTTTCAATGTAACAATTTTTTATGTGAGTTTTTTTTAATCAAGGTAAAGGATTCAAGTTTTTCATCTTTATATGAGTTTTGGTCATGGTTAGTGTTTAAAGACATGCCTTATCTAAGGGTAGAGTCATAAATTTTTTTTAAGGGGCGTGGTGAAAACAAAATTAGATAAAAATTACAATACCTCGGTATTTTTATGAGCTTTGTTGCTTTTTTTATTGTATTATCCTTTATATTCATCATCCGACCGAATTAATCTTACAATATATATATTCACTTTTTAAAGTAGAGATCCACAAATATAAAGATTATATAGAAGTATTATTGGTTTTTAGTTTATTTGAGGTGTTAATTTTAAATGCAAGTATATTTAAAAAGTCAAAATAGATATAATTAAAATTTTTTAAAAACTTCTCTATTAAAATTTCAATGTTTTAAAGAATAAATTTATTTAGATGTCAAACTTTGAGACATAACTGAAGTTTTCATAAGTTTCTCTATTAATAGTACAATTTTGAATATTTCAGGGGGGACAGGGGCAAAGTAGATATAAAAATGTGAAAAAATTATATAGGGGGACAAAAACACAAGGAGCCATTGATGGCCCCCAGCCCAATGTCCCTCCGCCTCTGGCATTATCAGTTTTTTACCGATTAAAACCACTAAGATATTTTAAAGGGTTAAAACTAGGGCATGCAGATTTCTTACCAAATTATCATTAGGAGGCAACAGTACATAGATAATTAAAAATATATATATAAGGACAGTTTTTGACTGCCATGTTTTGATTATATTATACCAACGTTCTATAGTTTTTAGTTATAGTATGCATAGAGAAAGATACATTTTGAATCAATGCAATGATCACAAGCAATGTATCAAATTCTTAATGGATGACAATCATCTCTTAAAAAAGTGAGAATTCTTCATAAGTTATGTTTTTAATTATCAAATATGTGTGACTAATTATCATTTTTAATATATTTTAATTTTGATGTAAATTTGACCAAATTTATGTTAAAAAAACATACAACATAGTTACGATACACCCGCCACTGAAAAAAAAAAAAAAAAAAAGAGAAAGGAAGATGACATTGAGCAAAGAAGCTTCACAACTCACTTAATGCGTCATTAAAGATTCAATAATATATTATAAATACCTTGGTACCATAAACTTGGGCTCATGAATTAATATGGGCGCATTTGTGTGTGTGGAGATTTGACTGTGGAATTCACTTGCAGTCAAATTTAACACCACAAATGTTATGGTGCAAAAATATTCGTAAAAAGCTTCATTTTAAAAAATTATACGTGTATCTAAAAAGATGTTAATGATTTCTTTCAACCAAACAAAAAATGTTGACAATCACATAAATGTAAAAAAAATAAAAATAAAAAATAAAAAATGTCAAAAAGCCCTATTACTTTAGTGCAACGTAGCTTTTTATGAGAGTGCACGTCAAAGAAAAAAAATGGTGAGTAATTTCTTAGGGGTTGTTTGGTAGTGATGGAAACCACTCAGTTTCTACCACAATCTCAGTTATGAACAGTGTAAAATTTTCACATGCTACAGTAACAATAAAAAAATATACTACAATATAAAACTCTCATATATTACAGCAAAAGTGGTTCTTGTCACTGGTTCTCACTACCCTTCCAAACACTCTATTAATTGTATGGTTGTATTGCTCAAGATGCCGTTTTCAAATTGTTAAAGGAGCTTTTTCACCAACATGGGGAGCCTAAATTTCAAATTCTTTTTTCTCTAAAAAGAATTCAAATTCTTCGCTGGTTTTTTTTTTTAATAATATATCATCTATGATGCCTCAAAAAAAAAATTTATGAGGAATATTTTGGAAAAAAGAAAGCGTAACAATTACCAGTCGTCTAAAATCGTAATCATCGAAGGCACCATAAAGTGCTTCTGTGCAAGGAAAAAAGCTATAATTTGAAGTCTAGTGCTTATCTTGTTCCCGTCCCACACATGGCCGTACCACACCCCAGAAGTTGAAAAGAAAGAGTAAGAAAATGGAAAGTGCGACCGATGAAGTGCAAGCAACTCTTTGCATAGCTTTTTTCATATAAAAAATAATAATAATAATAAATAAATAAACATTGTTTTTTTTCATTTGTTTTTTCCGCAATTTATTTTCCATTTGTAAGATAGGTGGATTTAGGCTTTGATTTTTGAAACTTTTAAGAAGACGGATTAATATGTGTACATAGAAAAATGTCTTGTATAGAATGTTTCATATTCTCAACCTTAACAAAAGCTTTTCGTGTTACAGTAAAATAGTTTTAATCAAAATTAGTTTAACTTTAAACCATTAGTTTGAATTAATTCTCTCAAATACCATAACCAGGTCATGAGCCAAAAAAATATTAGTCATGAGGGGTGGAGATGAGGTAAATAAAGAGAGGAAAAATTTTTAAAATTACAAAAAAAAAATTCAAGAGAATTAAATACAATTTTAAGAGGGATAAAACATTAAGTTTATTACACTTTATATCTAAATTTAAAAGAAATAAAAATTCAGAAGTGGGTGGCCTCTGTGAGTGGCTCCGGCCTTAAACCTAATGACAAAATATAGTTTTTAGCTGTGAGATTTATTTCTCACACTTTTTTTTGAGATGATTTAATTCTAATGCAATATGATATATTGAAATTGTATACTATCCTGTCGTAAAGTATATTTTTACATCATATTATAGAACTCTCTTATCTTAATAAGAACTCTCTTATCTTAATAAATATTAATGAGTAAGAGAGAGAATTATTTATTATTTGGGATTGGGGTTTGTAAGAAAGCACTTATAAACAGCTTGGAGTAAAGGGGACAGGTAGTCGGAGGAAGGGACATATGTTGAGCTACTCACCACAAGGTGGAAGTGTCCTCCAAACTTCTCCAATGGCTAAGCTAGCGAGGTGTCATATCTGTTTATTCGTTTACTTTCATTTTCATGATTTTCCCCTAATAGCTAACATTATAATTTTTTTTTTCACTCATAAAATTACAAGTTTCTTTCGTCAAAAATGGAGCTATTTTGTCTAACAGGAGAGACAATCTTTAAATCATGAAATGCCCAAAAAAAAGAGAATGTATTTTACTGCTTTTCTAAAAAAAAAAAAAAAGATATTTTATTGCTTAATCCATGTGCCAATGGCTCATTACCCGGAAATTTTTTTAAGGGGCTCATTGGTCGGATTTATTTTCAATATTTTGGCCCTCTCATAATTCGATCTTGGAAGGTCTTAATCTTTTCCCTCCCTCCCCAACCACTGGGCTAGCCCTGTGGTGTCCCACTTGAATAGAGTTGCTCGACGCTCCGGACAACATATTTGGAGTTGCAAGATTGTTCTTGTGGTACAGTTTTACTCCATGTAACATTTTTGATTCATATGAACAATTGTTATTTCTTGTGTTGTTGGTTGCTGTAACGTCCCGAAATTTATTTAACATTAATGTAATGTAAATGATGAATTAGTGTGCCATAATTAAAGTTTTAACTTTAATTAGATTATTTGGTTGGATTTTTAGTTTTTGGTTGTTTTGTTAAATTGATGTGTTCAAAAGATTCCTTGTTGATTTAAAATGATGTTTTGAGTTTTAAAACACAACAATTTGTAAAATGTTAAAAATACTCCGTTTTGCAAAACCGTGGGCGGCACATGGTTTTCGCACAGTAAAACCGCCCACCGATTTTCTCTATTTATTTCCTTTTTCCCTCTCTCTCTCCTCACTCTCACGAGCTCTCTCTCTCTCTCTTTCCTCTCTCTCTCGGCAGCCCCTCTCTCTCTCTCAATCTCTTTCAAAATTTTGATTTCCATTCGAATCCAAGCTTCGGAACAGCAAGGAGGAAGCTCGGGGACGTGATTCGGTGACCGAGAACGCGGATTGAAGCTTCGATTCGAGGTTAGATTCGAAATTTCTAAACTTTTTACAAAATTTTTGATTTTGTGTGTTTTTGAAATCTAAGTTTGTTTTAGCTTAGAAAACCGTGGATTTGTGTTAAATGAGCTTAGAACAACTAGAATCTAAACCTAGATTGAAGAAAAACGGATTGGATTCAAGATTTTCATTTTTCTCCTCTTTTTCTCATTTTCGGATTTTTGAGGATTTCGAGTTCAAATGTTGTTTAAATGATTCCAAACATGTTTTAGAATGTTTTTCTATCAACTATAGTTGTTTTTCATGCCTGGGATTTGAGAAAAACAGGTTAGAAACAAGATTTGGATTTTGGGGATCGAGAAACCCGTGGCTGGGATTTCTGGATTTTCCCAGTTCGGCAGGCCGGAGTGATGATCGGCAAGCCGGTGTTCTTCCGACCGGCAGGCCGAATCTGGGGAAATGTTCGGCAGGCCGAACCTTGTTTCCGGCAGGCCGAACTGTACAGTTCGGCAGGCCGAAGCAGGGCGTCCGGCAGGCCGACCGAGGCATGGAAAATTTTGTGATTTTTACCCGTTTTCACTGTTTTGAACCCAGATTTAAACCCCAACCTTATAGGATGATTTTAATGATACAAATGGCACACTAGGACATCATGAAATGATTTAGTAACATAGAATGTCTCGAACTAGATATTGATCGACTTAGTTTGTATCTAGGATTGTTCGTGGTTCCGTGGAGCTAACGTATAGCGGATCGGGATTACGGTGTGGGGTACCGGCACGAGTACTAAGGTAGGACTTCTATCCTATTTCTTTGGTAGCCTGGTTTCGAAATGATTTGGCTTTGAAAAGGGTTTCTATCAAAATGTTCTCAACGGTTGTTTGAAAATGGTTTTATCGGTTATATTTTTATATACCGTGACATGAAATGAATTTCATAATGAATGTAACTGACAACACTCGGTAATTGGGTTTTGAATGATAATGATAATAAACACATGGGCATGATGCCATATCAGAGATCGGGTCGTGATCGACCTTGGGGGCAGGTCCCGAAACCCAGCTGGGCCACTACGGTGGTGATATCATGGTTTGCCTAGGTAAAAGTAAACTGGTGTTTTGATTTGACGAGTAGACTGTTCTGTGTCAGAACGGTTCTACTCAATTTATTTATTTATTTATTCAAGTTTCTTCTTGCATAACTCCTGATAATGCTATGTTTCTTTGCATTAAATTATTTTATAAAACTTAGTCCTACTGAGCCTTTCGCTCACGTTTTATCTGTTTTAAATTCCCCCCCTTCTAGGTGGTTTCCCATTTAGGTTTGGAGAAGATTCTTCGGACCGAACTCAGGAGCAATAGGAGAATTTATTTACATTCTGTAATTATTAATCAAGGCATGTAAGACTTAACTTCATTTGTACTTGGACTGTAATAGTGTTTGTGATATTGTCAGATCCATGTGTGTGCACAAGTTGTGGGTTGTGGAACCCATATTCGCGGTTTTTATTCAATTATTATTATTTGCTTAATATTTATAAATTCGTTTATCAAATGTGGTGGAAAATCTTCTTAATTTTTATTTAATTTGATTCTCAAACTCTCGGTTTTCAATTAAATTCTCCTTTAATTAATCTAAATATTCCGCCACGTCACCTCCCGTACTCCGGGGCGTGACAGTTGCGCCAAAAGAAAAATCAGTTGCTACGAAAAAAGTCGCCGAGTGTTTAGAAAAATTGTGGTTTTAAAAGCGACGTGAGGATGTAAAATGACAAAAATAAATATCATATGAAAATTTGAACATAGCTATATTCATTTTAATCTGAAAAAAATACTTAGTTTCGAGGGAAAAAAAATTGAACATATACTTTTAAAATTTGTTCCTTCTTTCCTCACTCGTGGTCGCAATAACTATTTTTATATTATTATGAATAGATAATTAGGCATGTATATGAAAATTTTTAATATTTTCTCCCGCACTCCAAATGTGTGTGCTCAACAACACTCTTAAGAGAAAAATGGGGATCATTGAATATCACTTTATAATCCATCTGTTTACCACTTTCTTGAAATTATGGTTGATACACACACGAGATTAATAATTCAACAAATAAATAAGAAAAATGAAATGTTAAATTTATAGCCTTTTGATGGTTTTGGAAAATTTGAAGTTGATTTAAGTAACGTCAATAATTTTGTATTATGGGCACTGCCTTCCAAACTTGTGTATGTGTATATAAATTGCATGTCAAAACCACGTATAACTATGACATTCGTTTTTTGCCAATAAAGGACACTTGATCTTTTTGAGCTATTAAATACGAAACACATATACCATCTGTTGTGTCAATACAGTTCTAACCAGAAGAGGAAATATTTTTCATAAATAAATACAAATTGATGAACAAAATAAGATTAAGATTTACCCTAAAAAAATTATGATTTTGAATTTACCTTAAAATAAAGGCTAAACCCCATATGGCCCGAACGTGACAGTTGCACGATCCAAGTGTTCTTTTGATTATGCCACGCAACGCCCATCTCCCATGTGGCCTGTAATTTCAAACTTACAAATATATATATATATATATATTTATCTTTTACATTTTCTCAAAAACCTTTTTATTTTAGGACACTTTTTTCGAGTAATTTAAAACCCTTTATAATTGTTTTTTTGGTAGAACAAGATTATCTTTAAATAATGAATTAATTTTAAATTTTATCCTTAAGAATAAAATTATCTCACTTTGCCCTTATAATTTAAAATAGCACCAAAATTGAGTCTCAACCTTACCAGAAGTTGTAGTTTTTTGACCTCCAACATTAAAATGTCAATCCTTTAACAGATTTAAACACATATGGCTCACACGATTCGTTGTAAAAGATAATATAGAATGGTGGTGACAATATTGAAATTGTGAACAAAAGAGAAGATAATACTTATGGTTAATGTGAGGAAGCATTAATATTTTCTTTTGGATTTTACAAAAATTTGCAGTAAATTTTGTTAAATTTACTGTATTTATCGTTATCCAGAAGTTGACCAACATACATTTAAACCTATTAAAAACATGGAATTTAATTGACAGAACTATCAAAATTGTAACTTCAATTAGACTTAGGGACCATGTCTGTGCCGTTTTAAATCGTAAGAATTAAAGTGAGACAATCCATTTTTTTTGGGGCTAATTTAAAATTAATTGTTTCTTAACGAGAAAAAGAAAAAAGAAAAAAGAAAAAAGAAACACAAAACTTGGCACTTGGCCATAAGGACAGACAAAACCCTAGCTGTTAAACCCCAAAATCCTAATAGCAGAGTCCCTTTTCTCTTTCCTTGGCAACAATTTTACTTTTCTTCTGCAACACAGAGAAATGGTGTGGTTTCAGTCCGAGGATTGTGGAGACAATCTGAAGAAACCAAAACTGCTCAACCACTTCAAAATTTGCTCCGCAACCAAGGTAAGATTTTTCTCGCACTCTGTTTGGTTTCCTTAAAAATGTCGTCGCCGTATGAGTATCCAAATATCGAAAGCTATGTCCTTTCCAAGAAGAGAGTTACCTAACTTTGTTACTTTTCAGAATTCTATTTTCCTTCTATTTCTCGGCGACCAAGCAGAAGGCTTTTCTAGTCTTGAATTTTATGCTTTCTGGCTGAGTTTATATTTTGCTTCTGATGGATTTCGCAGTTGTCGTGTATCGATTGCGGAGAGTTATTCAGGCAGGAAAGCGTCCAAGGTCACACGCAATGTATTACCGAGATGGTACGTTGTCTAATTATTGGTTCTAATTGTGATTAACAAAATAAAACAATCAGTTATTTTCTCTTTTGGCGAGAGATAGAAACGATAAGCTTTTAGAAATATTGTTCTTGATTTTTATCTTATACGCATTGGACCTATATTTGTTACTTAGTATTAGGTAGAGGGAGGATTTTTCTTTTAGGTCTTGGTAATGTTTTTATTGCTCGTTCGCTTCCTTTGAACTCTTTGGTGGTAGAAGGAAAATTGTATCGAACTGTTTTGATGAGGGAATGATAAAAATTTTATTTTTTGAAGGGAAAAATATGGACCCAAGGGCCAAGGGAATGTTTTGAATGGTGCAAGTGCTAAGCCCAACAAGGATGCGAAGCAGCAACCGGATTTTGATATAACCGTCGGCTTGTCTGAATGCCCTCCATGGTTTTGTAGGTATGTTAGGGCTTGTCATTCTGATTTGTCGTAGTTATGAAATTTGTGACCCGATTAGCATCTTGTGTTATGAATCATAGATACTGTCTGATGTAGGAATGCAACATGAAGGAGTAGGAGAAGAATTAGTTTATATTGATCTAGTGATATTGGTACCTACAATTCCCTTACAATATTTGTGTAATACTATTTAGCTCATCCATATTTGTTTTTCCTTAGTAATTGGGATCTGATTGTTTTTGGTGTTATGTCTGTGCGTTTCCAGTCTTTGCAATACCAAGGCTACCAGTAGGCAGACTCTGCTTCTCCATGCAGATGGAAAGAAGCACAAAGCCAAAGCCCGAGCTATCCATGCTGCGAAGCAACAACCAAAGCAGATGGAAGAATCTGCTTCAGATACAAAGCTTCCATCTGAAAACCCACCAGAGGGTGAATTGCTTGACAAGAAAGATGGGGGATGAACCTTAAGTGCAGGATGTTTCCAAAGTTGAGTCTGGGCATAAAGATTTTGAAAAAAGTAACGGAAATTTATCATCAAAGAGAAAGAGGGACCTTGAGAAATCGGATGATGATAGTTTGAGGAAAAAGACGAAGGAAATTACAGTGGGTGCACTAGGCAATGGTGAAGTTATTCAGGGTGGAAAGACAGAAGCGGGGGATAAAGATAGTCGAACAAAGCAAGATAAGGCGTCAAGTGCCGATGAAGAAACCAAGAAGATAAATTGGAAGAAGTTGATCACATCAGCCTTGAAATCTGTATGTATCCTCCTATATCACTTATGCTCATGTTTTTTCTTTAGGGGCGCGTTTACTTTGCATTAATGGGAAAGGGAAAACAAGGAGTGATTCCCTCTCTCTTTAATTATATATTTACTTACAAAATTAGCAATGATAGTTTTTTGGGCCCCATACATTTTAGGGATTGAGGAGAGCGAATGTCAATCCTTACATCCCCTAGTATCGATTGCCTGTCAAAGTGATCGAATGCCAATTTGCTTGAACACCCAAATTCACATGCTATAATCCAATGAATGATTATTTAACCATGTCAAAGGATATCTTAGTAATTATATTAAAAGATTATCATTCCTAAGTTTAGTACACTAGCTATAGAGTTAGATTATTCCCCATTACATCATCTAATAGATAAGTAAATATTAAAAAGGAAATGAACGGTCCTCAATTTTATTACTTTCCTTTTCCATCCATTACCTTTCCCTTTACATTCCCATACGGTTTCTGTGACACCCGTTATTCTCCTAACGGGTATTGAGGTAATTAAATTAATTTTTAGTGTATAAAAAAAAAAAATTGCTTCATTTAAATTTATTTTATAATATTTATTTTTATCTATTTTTAAATTTTCTAAAATTCTCCTATATTTATTTAGTATGATTACTAAAAAGCCTTAGAACTTCTAATAAATCTCAAAAATGTCATATTGGCATTATGTGTGTTAAAGTCTCTAGATGAGACATAAGGATATCTTTTCCAACTACTCTTGACCCTCATTTTCTTTATTTCCTCCGTGACATGCTTCAACATGTCTCCTCCATAATTGTTTTTATCACTTCTCTTCAAAGACTTCATCTTTTCTTCCTTTCTCTTCCACGGTTCCCACACTCTTCTTCTTATTTCTTTGCTGAAGCAAAATACTTAGAGAACTTCTTCAAGGCAGCCATAAAAATCAGCCACCATCACCTCCATTTGAGCAAGAATTTCAGTCATACCGAAGTAAAGGAACCTGTTTTGAAGCCATTTCAAGCTTCCAACTAACCATAATCCGAGGTTAGAATCTTATGAACAAATTTAGTTTTTCATTTATAAATTTTCTTTTATACTAAAGGATTATTCAAATTTGCGTTCTTAAACCTAAGTTTATGTTTGTTGCTATTTTGGAGCATATGTATGAAGTCTAAGTGTATATGCCCTAGACAGAAAATTTATATTGTTAAACTTTGTAATACCTCTATGGGCAGTGGTTATTTCTTGAAATTCTAAGATTAAATTAAAATAAATTTTATGAATGTAGTTGTATGTTGTGCTTTAGTTTTAATTGTCCTTATGCACGCCTTAGGATCAAGGGAGTATGGAGCTAACGTTAATTGATTCCAGGATTAAGAGACTGTTGATAAGCTTAAAAGGTAGGGATTCTATTACTCATCTTTTGTGAGGTTTTTATAGAATTAAAATTGATTGTTTTGCCGCAATATATATATATCTATGTTGAACTGATATTATATGTGTATGACATATGAAACTATGACATGGACTCGTCTTGTATTGTACGGCGAGGAACATAATGAATTGACACATGTTATAAATTGAGAAGCATGGTTAGGAAAATTAACTCTATTAATAATGATTTAATATAGAGAAATTGTGAGACATGAAAAGGGCGACGGTTACGTCCTTGGGCATGAATACCCTAAAAGGTAAAGTAGGGGGAAGGCGATGACGCTTCCTTGGGTTGAAAGTCCCAGAACACACTGTACAGGAATCGACTTGGTGAGGACTCGGGGCTTGATGTCCCCTCACCGGAACACCCTTGGAATGTTTATAGGGTGATCAAGTGCGCCCATTTGGGTTTCGATGAGTTGAGTGATACTCAATTTAACATGGATACCTAGGAACAATGATGATTGTTAATATTTGTATAAATATGTAATTATGACACTTGGTAATGATTAACTACGGTATCCATAAGATGTGATCATAATAAACCTCATAATCTGGAATATGATGTAACTTACTAACCATGCAGATTTTAATGTGGTAATGATAAAGGTGAGTAATGGTTTTCTCTACTGAGCATAGTGTTGCTCATACCCTTATGTTTATATCTTTTCAGGACTCACTAAATGTGAGGTGGCTACGAGAAATATAGTTGAGGAAGTGATGTAACTATATTACATTTGGACTGCTTCAATCGTTGAGAATGTTCTTCATGATAATGTAAGTATCAATTGTTACTTTCTGTGACTGTATTATAATGTGTTGAGGGTTAAAATGATGATGACAACAGTTTATATTATTAAATTTAAGGTGCTACATTAAAACTGTGGTTTATTTATCGTTTATATTTTTATTTTTGAGTTGAGAGTTTTCATTTAAGTCCCGGGCAAATTTTATTTTTAAGGTTTTACTTTTATTATTTATTTTTATTTTATCTCATTAAAAACTGTTAACCCCCACATAGGGGCGTTACAGTTTCACGCCCTAGTTGTAACAAATCATGCTTATTACAAGATAAGAAGGAAAAAAAAATGAAAGGCTCACTATGAGCGTCAAACAAAAGCTGTATGAAAGAGTGTCCTAATATCCACACCTCAAGACTGGAAAAAGTAAAGACCTACTTTAAAACCTTTTTCACTTTTGACTTACTTTGTATTACGTTATGAAGCGGAATGGAATTAAGGAGCAGAAAAAATCTTACATTCATCACAAAAGATACAAGTATATATACACGGTGCTCTGTAAATTAGAATCTTAACCAACTCCTAGAAAATAGGAACTACAAAATCCTAACCGAATATACAGATAATTACTCTAGATTAATCAAAAAATCTGATAAACTAACTCCTAATCTATAGGGCATAATAATAGGAAACTAACTCCTCTTCTAATCGACTAGTTTGTTTTCCTACACTCCCCCTCAAACTAGGCGATATATGTTCATTAGACCAAGCATAGAACTTAGTTCACTGAAGTTGGGTCGAAACAGCGCCTTTGTTAAAATATCTGCAACTTGTTGCCGAGAGGGTACATAGTTGAGAGAAATCATTTTTCCTTCTATTTTCTCACTGATAAAGTGCCTATCAATCTCAACATGCTTTGTTCTGTCGTGATGAACCGGGTTTTTGGCAATTGCAATTGCTGATTGGTTGTCACACATAATCTTAATAGGACCGGAAGTACTAATATTGAGTTCATCCATTAGTCGATTCAGCCACATTCCTTCACATATACCCTGAGCTAATGCTCGAAACTCGGCTTCGGCACTGCTGCGAGCTACTACCTGCTGCTTTTTACTTTGCCATGTCACTAGGTTCCCCCAAACAAAAGAACAGTACCTGGATGTGGATCTTCGGTCAATAGGGGATCCGGCCCAATCTGCATCTGTGTAGATTTCCAAGGCTCGATCAACTGTTTTCCTGAACATTAACCCCTTTCCAGGATCCTTTTTAAGATATTTAAGAATCCTACTTACTGCCTCCATGTGATTTACTGATGGATTACTTAGGAATTTGCTGACACTACTAACTGCAAAGCTTATATCTGGGCGTGTGTGTGTCAAGTATATCAGTTTTCCCACCAAGCGTTGATATCGTCCCTTATCCGCCGCTAGCTCTTCTGTTCGAGGCATCAATTTGGTGTTGGGATCCATAGGAGTTTCAACCGGCTTGCACCCACTCATACCGGTCTCGTGCAGAAGATCCAAAACATATTTACGTTGTGAGACTGAAATTTCTTTACTAGACCTGGCCACCTCCATTCCTAGGAAATATCTTAGATGTCCCAAGTCCTTGATTTCAAATGCCTTGGACAGCAATGCCTTAAGTCTTCTTATTTCTTCGTTGTGATTCCCAGTAAGAACTATATCATCAACGTAGACAATCAACACTGTAATTCTCCCATCTGTGAAGTGTTTAATGAACAATGTGTGGTCGGCTTGCGACTGTGAGTAACCATCCTGTTTAAGCACTTGAGAGAACCTGTTGAACCATGCTCGAGGTGATTGTTTGAGTCCATATAATGCCTTTTTAAGCTTGCACACCCTTCCATCTGTTTCCTTAGTTTCAAAACCAGCTGGGATATCCATATAGACTTCCTCTACTAAGTCCCCATTTAGGAATGCATTCTTCACGTCGAGCTGAAACAATGGCCAATCTTGATTGACAGCAATGGATAACAAGACACGTACTGTGTTGAGTTTTGCTACAGGGGCAAAAGTCTCCTGATAATCAATCCCATAAGACTGAGTGAATCCTCTAGCTACTAGCCGAGCTTTGTATCTATCAATGCTTCCATCAGCCTTTTGCTTAACTGAGAATATCCATTTGCATCCCACAATCTTCTTACCAGGTGGTAATGTTGCTAGGACCCATGTGCCATTTTTCTCAAGTGCATTATACTCCTCCAAAGTTGCAGTTCGCCATTTAGGGATCTTCAGGGCTTCATAAACCGAACAAGGAATCATAATTCTGTCCAATGAAGTTACAAATGCTTGGAATTTCTGTGATAGGTTAGAGTAGGAGATGTAGCTGCGAAGTGGGTGTTGGGTACACGATCGAATGCCTTTCCTTTGAGCAATAGGCAGGTCTGATTCCGGATCATACTCTGTTAAATTTTTAGTACCTGCTTGTGGACAAAAATCCGCCTCATCTTGCGTCCTTACAGGATCAATTGGGCTCGGGAGAGTCTCTTGATTTTGCTGGCTTAGTTCGGGCTGTAGAGGGATTTTTCTTCTCGTGTAGACCTTTATTGCTTCATCAGGGAGATTGAGATGTTTAGGATAGATTACAAAATTTGGACTTGTTTCAGGTGATGAATTTGGTGAGTGTGGTGTTTCTTGTGGGGTCATTTGTGTTTGTGACAAAGGAACTGGGTCTGGTAGACTAGAAAGAGAAGAGTGAGATGGACTTGACTCAATGAGGGCTGACCAATCCCAATTTTGTAATTCATGTGCGTCATACTCCCCCTGAATTGCAAAATGAGGAAAGAATGGTTTATCTTCAAAGAATGTGACATCCATGGTATGATAGCATTTGCGTGTGGTAGGAGAGAAGCATTTGTAGCCTTTTTGATTGGCTGAGTACCCGATGAAGATACATTTAATGGCACGAGCATCAAGTTTGCCACGGTTTTGAGGGTGGACATGAATAAATGCAGTGCAGCCAAAGAGTTTGAGAGGAACCTGGGACACGAGTCGAGAGGTTGGGTAGATGCTATGGAAAGTTTGCAGAGGTGACTTGAATTTGAGGACTCGTGAGGGCATTCTATTAATGAGATAGGTGGCTGTGAGGACTGCTTCACCCCAAAATTTCTTAGGGACGTTGGTTTGAAAAAGTAAGGATCGAGCGACTTCGAGGATGTGACGATTTTTGCGTTCGGCCACACCATTTTGTTGAGGCGTGTCAACGCATGAACTTTGTTGAATAATACCGTGGGATTTGAGGTATGGACCAAGAGTGCAATTAAAGAAATCTCTAGCATTGTCAGTTTTGAGGATTTGAATATTGGTTTTAAACTGGTTTTGAATCATAGCATGAAATTGTTGGAAAACATGGGTGGTCTCAGATTTTTCTTTCATAAGAAATGTCCAACATAGTCTGGTATGATCATCGACTAGCAACAAAAACCATCGGGCACCAGTAATATTAGGGATCCTAGTTGGACCCCATATATCACCATGAATGAGGGAAAAAGGATGACTTGGTTTGTATGGTCGTGGAGAATAAGTGCTACGAGTATGTTTTGCAAATTGACAAACTTCACAATGTAATAAATTGAGATTTTTATTAATGAATAAAGATGGAAACAATCGTTTCATATACAGAAAATTAGGATGACCTAAACGAAAGTGCCACATCAGAATTGCACTATCTTTATTGGACTGACCAACTGATTTAAGACTATGAACCGACCAACATTGTGGGTTGACTCGATTGTTATTTGAGAAGGAGTGGACTGATGAATTGTTCACATCAAGAAGATAGAGGCCCGCACGAAGCTCAGCATTGCCAATCGTCTTCCCCGAGCTCAAGTCCTGAAATACACAATATTTGGTAAAGAATTTAGTTTCACAATGAAGGTCACTGTTCAGTTTGCTAACTGAGATGAGGTTACAGTCAAGATCAGGCACAAATAAAACAGAGTAGAGGGTAAGAGTGCTTGTGAGATGGATTGTTCCTGTCCCTGCCACCTTGGTGCGTGTGCCATTGGCAATACGGACTGTTTGGTGGCCATTGCAAGAAGAATAAGTGTTAAAAAGGGATCTGTCACCTGTCATATGATTTGATGCTCCGGAGTCTACTATCCACGAAGAGGAGGGTGATTGGGCTACATGGAGTGCAAGATTGCCCGAGCCATGTGTTGAATCATTCCCAGCATTGATAGATGTTGAATAAGTTGGGACATTAGCCTTACTAATAAGCTGCTGGAGTAATTCTAGCTGGTCTTTGGTGAAAGGCACCTGGTTGTTGGATTGAGATGTCTCGGAGGTGGCTATGTTTCCTCTAGACTCACGTTCTCGGCTTGGCTTCCAATTTGCGGGCTTTCCATGCAATTTCCAGCATGTCTCTTTTAAGTGGCCTGGCTTCCTACAATGATCACACCAAGGACGTCCTCTTCGTGACCGATTATCACTCAAATTTTGAGATGTCCCGCGAGAGGAAGGTGCAATAGAATCAAATGAATATGTGTGATCCTTGGCTGCAGCAAGTGCTGAAACATCTGGGGCTGAGGAAAGATCGGAGTGCCCCAACATGACTCGCTTTCTGCTCTCCTCTCTGCGTACTTCGGAAAAAACTTCACGTAGACTTGGCAGTGGTTTTAATCCTAGAATTCTGCCTCGCACTTCATCGAGAGACTTATCAAGACCCATCAAGAACTTGAAGATCCGCTTGGTTTCAATAATTTTCCTGAAATAGGCGCGGTCATCTGGACATTTCCATTCATGTGATTCAAAGAGATCTAGTTGCTGCCAATGACGGGTAAGAGTCGTGAAATAGGAGGTGACAGAATTCTCTCCTTGTTTCAGGTCCTGAAGGATGTTTTCCACTTGAAAAAGTTCGGCTGTGTTTTCATTGCTGGAGAAAGTATCACGTGCAGCGTCCCATATCTCTTTAGCTGTGGTGTAGAGCAAGAAATTCTCTCCTATCTCTGTTGTCATCGAACTGATCAGCCAAGACATAACAAGATTATTTTCAGCCCTCCACGTTCTGAATTCAGGATCACTTGGATTAGGTTGAAGGGCTGCACCAGTGAGGTAATCATCTCTGCTTCGTCCACTTATGAACATCATTATTGACTGGGACCATTGGAGATAGTTATGGCCATTGAGTTTGTGACAGATGACAGGGAGAGGGACGAAACTGTTTTCTGTTGTAGCCTGATTTGATCGTGGATTGGAAGATAGATTGGATGCTGATGAGTCCTTGGAGGTTTGTTCAGATTCAGCCATGGGAATGATATTTTGAGGGAGATGAAAGTAGACTAGAAGAGTAGGAATTTCGGTTGAATAACCAGGGAACAGGTCTAAGAACGAGGGACAGTGAGATAAGGACTGACAGAAAAAAAAAAAACTTGAGTTTTAGAGCCTCAGCTCTGATACCATGAAGCGGAATGGAATTAAGGAGCAGAAAAAATCTTACATTCATCACAAAAGATACAAGTATATATACACGGTGCTCTGTAAATTAGAATCTTAACCAACTCCTAGAAAATAGGAACTACAAAATCCTAACCGAATATACAGATAATTACTCTAGATTAATCAAAAAATCTGATAAACTAACTCCTAATCTATAGGGCATAATAATAGGAAACTAACTCCTCTTCTAATCGACTAGTTTGTTTTCCTACACGTTATGGTCTGTTACTATGTATCCATTGACGTATCCTTGTCGTAATCTGTTTTCGTATATTGGCTTAGAGTCCCAAGGGGGTTTTAAAGATGAAGAAACTGAGAAAACTTGTTCTCAAGGCTCTTCGGGAATCTGGCATAACAGGTGAAGAAGATCAATTCAGAAATACCCTTGAGCACAAGGTTCGCCCCCCCGCCCGTGCTTTCCTGGTTTAGCGAATGACAATCTTTTGTTGATGATCAAAGATGTCAACTGAACTTCTTCCAGAAACTATTTGTGTTAATTAGGGCTATTGTTTGTTGCAGATCAATTCAAGCTCCAGATTTACTATCGAGCGCAAGTATGTTCGTCTGGCGGCCAAAGATTCAAAATACCCTAGCGTTCTTTGGAGACAATTTTTTCCTATATACTCCTTTGAGACTGTCCTCTTTGTAATATCAAAAGAGTTGGCAGTTTAGGGACTGACTTGGAGCTAAACTGTGATACATGCGGACAATTATGTCCCCTATAACTTACACTCTATTAGAAATTTTCACGGCCATTTTTTTTTCTTAGAATGATGATCTTCTTGTAGACAAGCCATTATATCTACCCCTATGAGATGAGAGAAGGAGCCCTTATATTTGTCGTTAATCTATACAAGCTCAAATTAAATTTTGGATTTCGCATTAAAAAAAAAAGTTGTTCCTGCAAAAACTCAGATGAAAAAAGAGAACTGAACGCCGATCTCAGTAGTCATGACCCGTGAGGGCACAGAGAGGAACATAAATGTGTTGCATAATATCACAAAGAAGGGTTTTAAGCCTTTCAGGGATGAATTAAAAACATAATTTAAACCAAAGGTTTGAATTAAAAACATTGTAATAATTTAAATTTTATGAAAGAACACTTTAACAAAACTAGTTATTAATTTGGTTTCCTTTTAATAATGTGCGAAAAAGAAACGGTGCTATACGATAAGCATGAACACCAGTATGAATCATAGTTTAGAATAACACTATAAAAAAGCGGACGGTCCAATAGACCAATCATCAATGGCATCCCAATGTTGTTATAATTCAGTAAGATATTCATATACATTTTTCTTTTTAACATAAGAACCTCGAATTTTTATTTAAATTACACAAAATGACAACTTTAACCAAGAGAAATTCTCTTACATAATTTGTTTATATATATATCTGCCATAAAATTTATAAGAAGAAAAAAGGAAAGATAAATTGGGAATTGTCTCCATAGCTGAAGCTTTTTGTATGCACGCCTCACTTCTTCGCAACTATCTTCGCTTTACATTTCCTTCTCCATCTAGCATTTCTGCCTCTACATTGTCTCCTCCAATTCCAGTACAACTCCGCTTTTTCAAAAAAAGGTGTTTTGGAAGCAAAATGGGATCTGATCGATAAATAAGCTAAAACAGCAGAATAAGGGCGATGATCAACATTGCCACAGAACAAGCTAGTGCCTGCAACCATGTGATATTTCATATCAATTCGAGTCTTAAATGACACATTCAAGTGCAAAAATAAGTGCAAACTAAGCAGTTTAGCATCGATAAGAGACTATAGAATGTATGCTAATAGGGTGGCGTGAGTGTGAGATAGGGAGTTACAGCAATTGCAGAGGCCGCTAGTCCTGCTCGCTCCCGAGGATCCTTGCGATAGTGATTACTGAAGTACAGGAACGCGCCATAGTACCACATGAGTGGGAACACAAAGCCCAAGAGAAAACTGCCATGAAAGACATAAGCACGAGAGAAAAGGGAAATGGGATTGCAGGATGATTGTTTACCATTCTCTTTCTCAAAAGCTTAAACTATTAGGAGGTACATTCATGTTAGTTTTATATTCCAACAACCCTCCTTGAGCGTGAGTTTGACGGGTGATCGTATGGGCAAATATTAATTGGACAAGGCTAATATGCAATGACAATTCTTGGAGAGTGCAATAATGTTAATTTTTCAGTTCTCCAAAAAGCTTAAGCTATTAGGGAGTGAGGAAAAGAAAAAAAAAGGGAGGGATACTCACGAAAACCATCCTACACCACAGCCAAAGCAAGGGAGGGGCTTGTCGTAAATCCCACTCTGGAAGTCCTCAACATCTCTGATGAGAGTATATTTGCCCTTGTCCCGGTCTGCACCATCTGTTGCTTGCCCTACCATCACCACAATACCTCTCACTTGTCTGGCTAACACTCGATAAAACAGACCAAGCTGCTATAAAGACCTTGTTTACTAATTAATATAGGAGTTCACAAAGTCACTGTATTCAGAAAAATTTATACTAGCCAAGCATATCTTTAAGTATCCTTAGATTGTACATATGTTAAAACAAAATGATTGAATAGAAGCATGCACAAATATGTATTACATCAATTAAGAGGACAAAAAAAATAGAAAGCCTCTCATAAGTGTTGTATGAAAAGCGGAAAATAACGTTGGTTGAGCATTCGGGCAAATCCAATGTAACACAGACAAGAAAACAGTGGGATGAAAACAGCAATTTATGGACACAATTTGTAATGAAAGAATCACTTCAACTAGAAGCATATTTTGTAGTGCAAAGATTACAAAATTGGAAGTCATAGATAAATAAAAAGGTCCATTATGGAGTTGGTCTATGTCCAAATGGGTTCATTACCTTTAAACGCAGAATAATATCGAGCTGATGGCCTCAAGAGATCAAGATGCTTATCAGAGACAGATGTCACCAATTCAACCCCATTTCTCAGTCCCTCTGCCTCCTCAACATTAAGATCCGCTACACCAATAAATCTTAGTTGAAAGTTAAGGAAGTAAATGAGAACTTAAACAGATGCAATTTTGTTCATTAACTATTCTGTATGCAAATTCATCACTCATGGTATAAAGGGCTAGTAGAAGGTCCTCTTGCCAACTTATGTTTGCTCTAAAGTTCAAATATTTTGACAGCATAAAACTGCTACGTATAACAAAAATGAATAATCTATATTAGCTAAGAAGAAGATTGTACTTTGATCCATCTGTTCTGAAGCAGATGCCTTTGGCGGGTCAAGGTTCTCACTTCCGTCTTCTTCCCCAGCTCAGTTACCTGTTCCATGAATTAAAATGGTATTTCATGTCTAATCTGTAATGAAAACCAATCGTGATTTGAACAAATCCTTCAGGTTCACCTAATTGCTAGAGAAATCTGAAAACAATAAACTAAAAGGAAAAAAAAATTGGAATTTTACAGAATATGAGGTTTCTAAAGGCTTAAACATAGACTATTCCTCCACATGGTTCTGACCAACGACTATTGTGGTTTACAATTCAGCAGAAAAAGACACAGAGAGGAAAAAAAAAAAAAACTAAATGTTCATAAATAACAAATGAGAACAAAGGGTAAATAGCCTCAACAAGCAAGTTAAATTGCCCTCCGGCCCAAGTGAAAAGACCCAAACTTGGATTTCTTAAAAAGTTTTCCTATTTGGGATATGTTCTGAATGTTCATAAATCAATCTTGTTTCTCACAAAGTCCTTCAATTACCGTAAATTATCCCTCACCCACAAAAAAAAAACCAGGATAATTCATAAATATGGAAACACAGGAGAACAATTAAGATAAATTACTGAATACCCACCAAACTTTAATCATAGGTTTAGCCAAAACACAAAGGAGAAACAAAAATAAAATAAAAATATCGTCTTTGTTAAGCCAGTTTCTCGATTACTAAAGAAACGGTGACAAAAAAAAAGTTACAATAAAGAAGCTATGTTAGTTATATATAAATTGTAAAGTCAGAAAAAGGGAAGAACTTGCCTGTGATTAGCAACTGAGAGGCAAAATTCCGCTCCGAAATTCTCTTCTTTCTCTAAACAGATCAGAAATGGAAGCGGAAGAAGCTAAAAGCCTAAAAGAGGAGTCTTTTGTTATTGAAAGGTGTTATTGTAAGCTAGGTTCTTCTTCAGCATTAAACAAGGGAAAGCTGAAGAAATTGACTTCTTTTTCATTTCTTTCCATAAATATTTAATTTAGTATGAGGAATAAAAAAAAAAAAAAGAAAATGTTTTTGTGCCTTTCAACTACTTCTTCCCTTTCAGCCCAAGATGAAAAGACAACTATAGCCTGTGTTTGACTCTCTTTTTCTGCAGATTCATCGATTCCTATTGGCTACTCTTACAACTCCTTTTTTTTTTTGGGTTGTCCAAAAACTATGAGAACTTTTGCTATCTTTATTGCTCTCTTCTACATCGCCGACTTCTTGCCGGCGAATGCAATACTTTATTGGATCAATTTCAAGTTTTTAATAATTTCAACATTTTGGATTAATACCTAATCCAATTATAAGGTTTTTATGGTATGATAAGAAAGAAATATTCTATTTTTGGCACAATTTTGAATCATAATATTTTAATCAAGTTTCCTATAATCGTTATTTTTTTAAGTTCTATTTAATTGTTATATGTTTTAATTTAATATGACAATGATGTAATCTAATAATTCAAAACTATATTCTATTATTATTTTTAATTTTTCATACTCTAATCTCCAATTAAAACTCTTCTTTTCTCTCTCAGTTTTTCCTCTTGTTTGTGGGTTTTGGCTCTTTTCTTTCTTTCTTTCTTTCTTTCTTTTTTTAAGTCTTTTCCTTCAAACCAAACCCCTACATTGCTTTTTGTTATATTAGCCTTTTTGGAAATTTCAATTCTTAAATCTTAATTTTTTATCCGTAAGTTTATCATGCTCGTCACCAGCCGCATCAATCATAAGTCTCTAAATATGTTTGATGGAGTCTAATGCTTTTCATCAAATGGGTCTCTTCCATTGACCATTCCTCCTAGGAGAAAACACATACTAATTGCATGTATCCCCACTTGATAAAGACACCCTATAATGTTTTTATATCTATTAATTTTTTTTCCCTGGTTAATCATCCATCCACGAGTCTTTGGGTGTTTGAGAGAGTGGTTTAAATCATCAGTTTGAGTTTAAAAATTATTACATATAAAAGTTTTACAATATAATATTTTATTGTAACATGTTCAAACTAATGGTTTGAAATATTGTTCTAGACACCCCATTAGGCTTCTAACCAAAAGTATATGTATATATGTATTATATGTATAATATTGGGTATTTATTTGTGGTTCCAAGCATAATAAAACTATACTCAACTCTATCTAAAGTAAAAAATTTGAATATGCTCTAATTCAAAAAAAATTGAAGTATTTAACATCTCATTATATTGAGCAAAAAAAAATCTCATTATTGATGGCATATAGGGCAATTAATGAAACAAATTACGTGTCTTGTGAAGCAAACAAAGGGAATATTAATTACAAGTCTAGCAGACAGTGGTTGTAGGAGTTAAGACTTTAGGTTAGGCACAACCCACCATCACAAATCAAAAAATAATAATAACAATTAAATGTCAGCTTAAATATCTGACCGCCTTCACATGTTTTGATCTAATTTGACCTATATATATAGCTACCAATATTCTAGCAAATTTTGGGGGAAAAAAAAAATAGAGAATACCCTCAACAGAAAGGGTTTTCTCTACAAAATTTAGTACCTAAACTTTCTAGCTATTATTTATTCAGAAAGTTATATTGTCAAAAATGGCACTATTTTCTCTGTGTTTTTAATTTCATGTGAAAAATATCCAACATATAAATTTCTGTGACATTTATAGTGAAAAATTTAATCTTCATTTAAAATTTTGTAACAATAAATTAAAAACCTAATAAGTTTCAGAAGGTTTAAAATAAAAATTAATCATTAAAAAATGAAGGACAACAAGGGGGGATTTTTAAAAATAATCTTTTGAAAAAAAATTTTTTGGTCAATGACCTTTTTTTTGGACAGTTTTTGGCGCAAAAAAAAAGTTTTTTAGATATCAAAACGGTTTCAGTTTTTTTTTTCATCCTGTTGAGGTTCTTTATCCTGTTACAGTCATTTTCTTTATTTTTTTGAAAAAAATTGAAACAGTTTACCTGTATAAAAAACGTGTTTTTTTTGTTCAAAAAAAAAGAAGAAGACTTTTACTCAATTTGAAATTTTTTTTTAGCCTTTCGTCAAAATCTTCCGATAAGGTCACATATTTCTTCCTCACGAAGGGTTCCATTGATGATCCGGTAGATTTCTTTTGGATAGAAGATATGAGATTCACAGAGTTTCGCAACTCTACAGAGATGGTCAAGAGCTGATATAAATAGATACACACACACACACAGAGACACCTATATTTTTTTAAAAAAAACTCGCTTGCATTATTTTTTTTTAAATAGATTTTCAAATTTAAGATTTGTCTGGGTATTTTGGCTATTCATATAAAATGTTTTGGTTGGTGTCAACGTTTGGTAGGTTTTAGCATGAAATTAAAAAAAAAAAAGAAAAAAAAAAAGATGATGGCGGTCGTGACAGTTCTAAAAGCAATGTGAAACAAAGCATCTTTGAAAAAATAAAAATCATAGCAAGTTTAGGTATTTATTCCATCTTTTTTATAGCACTTAAAAAACAAATTATTTTATTGACACTGTTAATTTTGACCTTTTTTTTGGTTAATATCACGTTAATTATTACCAACAACGCTCATACGGTATGTAAAGTGGTAATTAATTATTATTTAATACGACAGTAATATAAAAGAAAATAACCAAATTTACCTTTTGATTACCAGGTTGGCGTTGATTATTCCACTGTTTCTCATTCTTGCTTTAAAGTCAAATATTGACTTGGTTAAGATTGCCGCAAATTAAGGGCAGACAGATATAGATGAACTGTGATTGTTATTTTGAGGGTGATGATATTCCAAACAGGTGACTGACTCACTGACTGACTGGTAATGGCAAAAAGGCCAAACTTGGAGTTGGCTCTGGCTTTTTGATCGATCAACCAACGTGATGTACCCTTTAGAAGGCACCTATTTACTTTCATCATCTTGAAGCAACGCAGACTGAGTTTTACACACTATTTACTTCACTTAGATTGCAAGGTATATATGCATAGGAAGTTTCAAAAAAAAATTTTGATCTATTTTGTTTCAAGTTTAATTTTTTTTTTTTTTACAAAAGTTTGGTTTCTGTAAAAAGAAATACATATATTTCTTGAAGAAATAAATAGTTCTCAAATTGAAAACTCAAAATTCCACTTTATAATGTTTTCCCATCCAACAAGTCTCTATTTTTTAAAATATAATATTTTGTTTTTTCAAAGGAAATGTACTATTTTGTTGCCTAATAATTTTATGTCTTTATGTACGAGTACTGCTATCAAGTATGAACTTCTTGATTAAGTTCTTGGAAAGTGCTATTTGTCTAGTAATCAACTTACCCAATTTCCTTGGAAGCACACATCTATCCTTCGGATTTAAATGTTTGGTTTTAAATTTTAATATAACCCTTCGTACATATTTACTATTTAGGTTGAAAATCATGTAGTAAAGGTCTATTTTGACCTTAAATTACCAAAATGGTGTACAATTGAATGATAACTTAGTGGCACTAAACAACCAATCAAGACTTGGCCACCGTAAACACTAAAATGTACAACTTAAAATTGGCACTGCACAACCCTTCATACGTATTTGGCATGAGGCCCGTGTTCATGCCAACACAACCACTTGAAAACCTGTAAATTGTATGTTAGAATTTGAAAATTTTGAACGCTGAAGTTATTTAAATTATAATATACTTGTGAATGTTAAAAAAATATGATGACTTATGAATTTTACGCTATAATTTACAAACTTCGAATGTTGAAGTTGTAAAAGTTACGATAAATATGTGAACCGATAAGGTGTCTTGAAGACATCGTAAAAGGACCCATCAATAGAAAAAGAGGAAAAAATAATCTAAGGGTCTTTTGGTTGAGTTTAGTTTGGTTTGAGGCTAGGTTTATGTCTAGGATTATGGACGACAAAAAATTAAAAAAAAAAAACTTATCCCAAAAAAGAAAGTAAATATTGTTACAACGAAAAATGTATTTTACTAAATTAACTGCCAACACAACCAAAAGTGGACAAACAATTCCGTATACGTATCGTACACGACCCTAGTCTAAGTTTTGCTGTCTTATCCAGCCTGGGTTTGAACTCTTGTCGGTTTATGGGTAACTTCACCGTGGCCCACAAAATTGACGTAAAAAACATAGAGGCCCAGAAATACGTTGCCCAAATAAAGCCCAACAACGCAGGGGCCAATACAGTATTGGTACACGTGCTCACATAGGCCGACCACCTTTAAATAAATCGTTGAGGGTTCTCTAGTATCGCCACGTTCCAGACTCGTCCGAGTCCCCAACCAAACAAACAAATCAAAAACAAACACAGTGGTGACTCAGCAACTCTAGCTAAAAAAAATCCCACGTTTTGTACCGCTTTGATATATAATATAGGAGGTATAGATTGTTGTTTACCTCTCCTTTTGTTTGCAAATTTAACGAGTGTTTTTTTGCTTGAAGATGGGTGAAGAGAATCAGAATCGGAATCAGACTAGTAGTAGTCTTGTTTTGGACATTTATCCTCTCAGCAGCTACTACTTTGGATCCAAAGAAGCTCTTCCTTGCAAGGATGAGAATTTGGCTGATCGTGTTCTGAGGATGAAATCCAAGTATCCCTCTTCATTTCTCTGCTTTTTCTCAACTGGGTTTTCTTTTTTGTCCCTTGTTATCGCATATTTTTTATGATATTCTTTTTTTTTTTTTATGGTTCTTACTGTAGCTATGCTGCTCATGGGTTGAGGACATGTGTGGAAGCTGTTATTCTGGTTGGTTTTGGTTTTCTTTTAGCCTTTTATTTTTTTCTTCCTCAATTATTATTTTTTCTTGCTGTTGAGTTGATATAAATCTGAATATTTGGCTTGCTGGCTTGTGGAAGAGTGCCAATTTTGAGATTTTGGTGGATTACTAGTGATGGTGCTAGTCTTTTGTAATTTGCATATACGGATTGATAGGGGTGAGAGCATAGCTGCTTGGAAGAGAAGCTAATAGGCCAGCATTGATTTAGTAAATTGTTGAATTTAACCATAAGATAGTCGTGTTGTAGAGATGCTGAATATTTAAGCTTAGTTAAAGTTGCTTATTACTCTTTTATACCTTGTGATATAAAATTGTATACTAAGTGTATTGGTTGTAAGAATAACTTCGACTTTTAAATTTATGCTAACTTATATTTTCGGGCTCAACAACTGAATTTTTGCATCCATGATTTGAAAAATTTACATTATGTAACATGACCAAACGCTGATTAGGTGTTATCTGAAAAAAAAAAGAAAAAAGAGAAATCATAAAAGTTGTATTTCATGCTAAGGTGCACGGATAAATTCATCAATTAGTGTTCGGTTGCAGATTTATCCATAAGCTGCAAAGGGTAGTCAAATTCAGTTGTTAACCTAAAAAAAAAAAGAAATAAATTTGGCATGAATTTAAAATTTGGAGATATAGCTTTAAAGACATCCAAAATAGAGGGGATAGATGATATAAAACAGAAAATATGCTCTGTATAATGAGGTATTTCGTTTGCAGGAGGAAAATGCGTTTGCATCATAATTAATTGTTCAATATGGTCATCCGTATATCCGTATGAAGATCTAGAAGGGTCTTTTTTCATCTTCGTTTGTGCAAGTCTGGCTCTTTGGTATACATAGATGCAGCTTGATAAAATGTTCTGCAAGTAGGTCTATTAGTTTTAAATTCTTTGTTCTATACAATTGGCTCAAAGAGAATACGTCACTTTGAGGGGGGGAAAAAGTTGTCAGCAATAACATTGCTAGTTAGATGTTTGGATGTTTTACTTTAAAGGTTTGAGATTTGTGTATTAGTTATCACATACTAAAAGCAAATTTGGTGCACAGTTACTGAATAGAAAAAAGTTGATTGTTGGCAAGTCAGGTCGAGTTGTTTAAACATCCTCATTTGCTGCTCTTGCAAGTAAGAAACTCCATCTTTAAGCTTCCTGGCGGTCGATTAAGACCTGGGGAATCAGGTAAATCACTAGGAGGCCCGCTTTTCATTTAGCTCGCAAGTTTAAACTGCCGTTAAATTCAAAAAAATTGTTTCAAGGACTCGTTAAATTATGAATCTTTATCCTTCCAGACATCGATGGGTTGAAACGCAAGCTATCGAGAAAACTTTCGGCAAATGAAAATTGTGACGGATTAGATTGGGAGGTACGAAGATATATATTTTTTTTCCCCTCCATGAGGCTTTTTATTGTTGTTTCTGCTTTAAATACAAGGAGGAATAGAATTTTTAATGGTTTTTTTTTTTTTTTGAGTGGTTTTTTTTCTTAAGGTGGGAGAATGCCTTGGAATGTGGTGGAGACCTGATTTCGAAACATTGTTCTATCCCTACTTGTCACCTAATGTTAAAAAGCCAAAGGTACTACTTGTCTGTTGTTTGCTAAAAAAAAAAAAGGCCGCCTTCAATTTGTAATTAGCACAGCATAGCAAGTTCTTTATGCTTCTCTATTTTGTAGGAATGCACAAAACTCTACCTTGTGAAGTTACCGGAAAGTCGAAAGTTCATCGTGCCAAAGAACCTGAAATTGCTCGCTGTTCCGCTATGCCAGGTTCACGAAAATCATAAGGTAATTAGACTATGTTACAAAGAGATCATGATCTGCCTAGTTTTCTTTTATTGCATCAAGTCTATCTTTCACTTAAGTGTCATTTTGACAACTTAAGGAATAAGTAAAAATTTCCTTTGATGTGTGACACCCATTTTAGATTTATGCATTCAAATATAATGGGCTTTTTTTTTTCTTTTCTATTTTTTAAAAACTTTTTGATAATTGTTTTATTTTGTAGACATATGGATCTATCATATCAGGTGTTCCCCAGCTACTATCCAAGTTCTCCTTCAACATTATAGAAACCTAAAGACCAAAAGTGTGCCGAGTATACAATGATCTGCAATAAGAATACGAATTACAAGACCCTTTTTTTTAAAGAACCTTGGATATATATTTACACTTGTATTTGCTTTTGCTTTTTATAGCAATTGACGGACTCGGATTTGTACTATTGAACATCATTATTGTACAGGTTTTCTTCACTAATCATTTCTCAACCTTTCCTTGGTTATTTTGTTGTTGGTGTTTTTATTTAATGTTTTGCAATTTTTATTTTTTGTGTGGCTTGTGTTTAATGGTGCTCTCTTTTATTTGTTTTGAAACGTTTATTCTTCTTTAATGAAAATTTCAAGTTCGAATTCTGAATTCTGAATTGGCATACACTATAGCTTCCTTTTGTTTTACATTATAACGTATGGTATTTTACATTGTAACAATTGGAACGACGTTACAAAACGAAGCAGAAGTTCGAATTATAATTTCTCCTTGACATGGTAGGGGGTTTTGGATAAGATCATAAGAAGTGCTTTGAAATGCCAAACTTGGTGATAAAATCTCTTGCTTCTCAACTTAAACGTGGAGAAATTCTTGAGGGCACGTGTATTACTAACAGAGAATTATCACCAAACAAAAACAAAAAATAAAAAAAGATCGAGTCTTAGTTTATTATATGGCGGTTTTAATATATTGCCATAATATATAGTAATTAACATAATATTAATTCTGTCAGCAACTATATTTCTTAGTGAACCATTTGAATAAACGTCTAAAAAGGCGGTTACAAATCTCACACAAAAGCATGAAATTTGGTCATGAAATGAAATTTGAAGGTACCTATATTCTTACATAATAATGTTACGGATGTCAGTTGTATTTAAAACAACATACTAATAAAAAATGGTTCCTGCAATGTTGGCCTCATAA
Source organism: Artocarpus heterophyllus (assembly GCA_025403435.1). Taxonomy (NCBI): domain Eukaryota; kingdom Viridiplantae; phylum Streptophyta; class Magnoliopsida; order Rosales; family Moraceae; genus Artocarpus; species Artocarpus heterophyllus. Next base: position 6,389,216 of record CM046330.1, on the reverse strand, counting down.
ACGGAGTTTTCGTTCTATTTGTTGTTCTGTTAGATATTATAAACACTTACAAGCATTTGTATCTCACACATGATAAATTTGGTAGCATTACACCCTCTAAAAAGACCAATAAAAGGAAGCCAAAATTTGGTCAGGCAGACGGGGTCTTTGAACGTCACAAGAGAAGGAAAAAGATAGGTGTTTGAAAAATGAGTTGAAACTAAAAGTATTATAACATGTAAAAATTTTGTATTATGGTAAATTTTTGCTTTATACTGTTTGAGTTAACATAAATGAGTTTCAACTGATTTTGTCAAACACAAGCTTCATTATTATTTAGCTAGAAAAGAAAAGGGAAGAAAGATTAAAGAACAGCCTTGTATAGTAAAGGATGAAGCCAGAAAAATTAATGAGGGCAAAGATATGACTGAATTAATGAGGTGAGTGACGAAATTGATTTAAAGAGAGCGAAATATAATTTTAAGAGGTGGGAAAAAATAATTTTAAAAGAAACAAAACATAATTTTTATAAAAATTTATGTATAAAATTATAAGAAAAAGTTTAAAAAGCTTTCATCTACCTACGTTAGTATGTGGCTCCGCCTTTGTATACGATGTAAATGTGTAATGAAACAAACAAATAAGATATTTAGAAGAATAATTTAAACTATCAATTTAAATTTAAAAACTATAACATAAAAAAACTTCGTATTATTTACAGTTTATACTCTTCAAAACACTCTAGTTTCAAGTCTCCAACACGTTGGCTTCCACTTTCACGGCCCTTTTGGCTTCACTATTGCAGGCTATTTCACTTCCTCCTTCCTATTTTTTATTATTATTTTTTTATTTTCTTCTTCTTCTTCTTCTGGTTTTCTTTTCAAGGCTCGTGGTCGTTGGCCGTTTTCGCACTGTCAATGTGCCTTGAGGTTCAGGAAATTTCACTTGCTGTTTCTTATTTGTTACACATGTCACTTCCGAGTTCCAAACTTTTCAAAGTGTCACGTTGCCTCTTTTTCGGCCGCCGTCTTTTTGATTCTTTTCCTCCTTTGGAAGGTGATACGTAAGAGCCACTTATTATTGTAAGAACATGCATCTTAAATTCGGTTAAAATCATACCTAAACCGAAAAAAGTGTATCTAACAATTTCATTGTTGCTTTTTTTTTAAAAAAAAAAATTCTATCCGAAATTTCTTATACATGTATATATTACTTATTATGTGTTTTTTTTTTAATTTGGTTTAGAGTGGTTTGATTAATTGAAATTAACCAAACTTCAGTGTATATACATCAAGGAAATATCTTAAATATTTCTTCTCTATTTTTAAATGCGTTAACTATTTTTTTTAACTATTTTAGCCATATCCTTTTTTTAAACCATAACCTTCTATTTTTGTTTTGGTTAACTTTATAAGATAAGACCCAGATATTTAAATATAAAAACTTGTACTTATATCAAAATTAGTAAACTAATAAACTTGTGCTCATACCATACCACACCACACATCGTAATGTAGATGTGGTTTTGTGTGATTGTATGTATATATTGCATGAAACTACCTTCTGGATTCGTTAGCATTTGAACTCTTTAATTACGTGTACATGTAAGTTCGAGTCCAATATTATCTCAATTGTTAGCATTGTTAGAGCCTGAATTATCAGAATTTGAAATATTTTTTTTTTAGTCTTTGAATTTTTGGAATAATACTTTTTGAATTTTTTTTTTCGATATTTTTAGTTCTTGATACTAAAATTGCCGAGTGATTTTTGAAATATAACAAAGATAATCACGATTTTATGACAAAAATTGTTGTGAATGTAAGATGTTCTAATTAATAAGTGTTTTAAGTTTTATCAGTAGTAAAAAGAACATTTTTCAATTTCTACTTAATAAGCAATAGATACATAATCACAATTTACTTCTTTTAAACTTCATAATTTCTTTGTCAATTTTTAGTATACAAAAAACTAAAAAATAAAAACTCTGAGAGTAATATGCCAAATCAAAAGTTGAAAGATATATATTACGAAGCCCAACAGTGTTAATCGTCCTTTTAATAAAATAGAGTTGGTGTCATCCTTACTATATCACAATAAGTAATGTTAAAAATACCAATTTTAATATCAACTTTTACCCATTTTGTGAGTTGTTATTGATTATTGGTAAATACACTTTATTAATATGACAATCTTTTAAACATCATAAATTAGTATACAATAGAAGTTAGAGTTGGTATTCCTGATATTTTTCATAATAGAAATAAAGTTGATTGAACTAATAGTTAGTCAAAACTCAAAACTGAACATTGCCAGTTAAAATTGAATAAAGTGCAGTAATGCTGTGTGTTACATTTGCCACATGTTAATATCTTTCACACTTAAATAAATCATAAAACCATTGTTTTTTTTTTATTTGACAATATTCAGTTGTATCGAAATATGTGTTTGGTACCTTATGTTTTAAAATATTCAATATTGGTATCTCTACCCTTAAGAAATTTTTTTTTTAGTATCTCATAGCCTTTTTTGAAATACGAAAAGATAAAATTACTTTTTTGTCTAGTTGACTAAAATTTGTAGTAATTAAAAAAATCCCAAAAATTGAAAAAATATATTTCTACTAAAAAAATTCTATTGTCCCCTTTTCATCCCCATCCTCAAAACCCTTCTCATCCCCATTCTCATTTTTTTTTTTTCATTCCAAATCAATCAAATGTTAGTCCAACAAGACCACCACAAAAAAGGACAACAACAAACTTTCGACCACTTCTCCAATACCCTCTTCTTCATCTTCTTCTTCTTCCAAAAAAATATAGATCCAAAAAAAACTCAAAACTTATTTTTGCAAGGAAAACGAAAAGCAATTCAACTATTTCCACATATCACTTTCCTGAAGTTTCTAGAAAAATCTATAATGACCTATTGATCAACTAACAAATATCAAACTCTTATCTTAATCAAAACATGGGGTTTAGCTACGAATTACACCACATTTGAACAAGAACAAAGAAGAGTAAACCCTAGATGAAATTATCAGTTTCGAAAATTACGACAAGGGCTCTAAAGGGGATTCCATGGGTGGACTTGCGTTGGCTTTCAAAGGCATTGGAGAAGGCTAGTGGAGCGAATTAAGCAAGCTTGTAGAAGAAGCTTCCCATCTTTGATGGATAAAAGGAAGAAGAAGAAGGAGAAGAAAATGGCTTTATGCCCAGAGCCTAGTCGTGGTTCTTCCTTGAGGGCTAGGCCTTCGTGCGGGCCTCCTTGGCCACATTGCCAACAGGGAGGCTTAGTTCACTGTCAAAGACGACAATAATGAAGCACCCAGAATATGGTTCTCTGTGGTTGAGAGGAAAAGGACGAGCGAGAGCTTGAGAAGGAAATGGCACTTAAGGAGAGAGGTTGGGGCTTGATTCGTGAGGAAGGGTAAGATGGTGTAGGGGGCAGTCCACTTATCGGGAGGAGGGTTGTCGGATTGGAAGCCGTCGATGAAATATGGAGAGATTGGTTCATCAAGATTATAGGGCTAGTGAGGATGGTGGGTGTTACATGGTGGGGTGATGGGGTGGGGGCGGTGCGACGGAGAGGGGCTAGGCTAGCGGTGGGGTGATAGCCCTGGGGGTGTGTAGGGGATGGTAAGTTGACAGTGGGCTGGGAATCGAGAGGTTGGACGATGGAGGTCTAAAAATGTATTGAAATTCTTGAGTTTTTTTTTTAATTTTTATGTTTTTTTAGTCAATTATAGAAAAGAGTAATTTTATCTTTTCATGTCTCAAAAAAGGTTCCAAGATACTAAAAAAAAATTTCTCAAAGGTAGAGATATCGGTATTAAACAGTTTAAAATATAAGGTACTAAATACATATTTCGATAGAACATATGGTACTAATAACGTGAAATTTTCCTTGGTTTTTATTTAGACACAAATAACGTGAAACTTACAAGGATTTGCTTGGTGAGGAACACGTTGAGATAAACGAACTTCTCTAAACAACATTTATTAACTATAAAATGAACCAGACAATAATTTCAAAGAATTGAAAGACAAGAAATGGTTGTTTGAACTTCTCAGCAACAAAAAATAATAAAAAAAAAAGTTTGCTCGAAAATCATTAGGACGCAATTAAAGCACAACACTCACAGACTAGTCTCCCCCAACAAAACTTGAATTACGGATTTGCCAAAAACAAAATCATCTTAAATTAATTATTTCTAAAATTATTTTCAAAGCCTTTCAGCTCTTAAATTTACCTTCTATTTGATACATCGTTGTGTAAAGCTCTTCAATATAAAAACAAAAAATAACTATAATGTAAAGTTTTCATATATTATCATATTTAATTTTTTTTGTGCAAACTAATTTATCAAATATCTTATTAATTAATTTTGTATTTTTTTTATTTTGCCCTGATTTTAATTTAAATTACACACTAAAAACCTCAAAAATAGATAGTACTGGTAGTGGTACCGCACTTGGGTTGACCAAGACCAAAACAACTAAAACCCAAAAAAAAAAAAAAAAAAAAAAGAGAGAATAAAGGTAAACGAGAAGTTTATATTTCTCCGATTCGCGTCTTCTTCGTGGGTTTTTCTCAGCAGCGAGGGGTGACTGGTCTATTATAATTCCAACCGACCAACCAAAGTTATACGGTGGTACCAGCTCTAATCAATATATATATATATATATATACACACACATATACATATAGATACAGTTCTTCACTGTTAGGTATATTTTGACTATCATATTATTGTTGGTCTCTCTGAGTCTCTTTTTCCTTTCTTTTGGTCCAATTGTACGACCCACAAATCTATCGGCGCCAGGAGCTCATCTAAAGCGAATCCTTTAGAGAGAGAAAGAGAGAGGAGAGAGAGAGACATCATGAACAAGGGAAGCTTAGGCGCAAAACTCAGGCTCTCTGTCCCCCGCGATGAGGTTTCTTTTGCCAAGTTCCTGTAATTCTCTCTTTCTCTCTCTTCTCTCTCTCTCTCTCTCTCTCTCTATATATATATATATATATGTATGGATATTTGACTTGCGTTTGGTGAATGAGGTTGTGGAATTTTGTGGCAGGACTGAGAGCGGGACGTTTATGGACGGAGATCTGCTCGTCAACGGGGACGGAGTTCGGATTGTCTCTCAGAGCGAAGTTGAAGTTGTAAGATTCTGTTTTTGGAAAATTCTTTTATTTTATTTCATTTTGTTTCTCGGATTTTGACTTGAATTATAGTTTGTTGATCTCGTGCGCTAAAAATGGAGTTTTGTTTGAGCTTAGAACTATGGAAATTCCGATATGTGAATGCGCGGCGAACAAGCAGTTTTGATATTTTAGGAAAGGCGAATTTATTTTTTTGTTTTTTTTTTTTATATGAAAACTTTTTTTTTGTGCGAATGTGTTCAGCCACCGCCGATTCAGCCGACGGATAATCAGTTGGCCTTAGCAGACATGGACACCATTAAAGTAATTGGTAAAGGAAATGGAGGAATTGTGCAATTGGTACGCCACAAATGGACTAGCCAGTTCTTTGCGCTTAAGGTATAGTTGTATAATCTGTTCTTTTCTGTAAAATTTAGTTCTTTGTGTAATTTGAGGATTTTAGTTCTTTTTCTCAACAATGTATTAGTGTTAACATGTTTAATTGCATTAGCGATAAAGCTACTGGCATTCTTATTATTTCTTAATTTAATTTCTGGGGTTTCTTGTTTCAGCCTTCTAGTTGAAGGGGTTTAATTTCACTGTATGTGTCTGATCATGAGCTCTCGTGATGTGCCTGTTGTTGAATTTGTGCAGATTCTTTAACTTTTACTCCGGCCTTTGTCTGATGTTCTCCTTGTTTCAGGTAATTCAGATGAACATTGAAGAGTCTTATAGAAAGCAGATAGCGCAGGAGTTGAAGATTAATCAATCGTCACAATGCCCTTACATTGTTGTCTGCTATCAGTCCTTTTACGATAATGGTGCCATTTCCATCATCTTAGAGTACATGGATGGTGGATCTCTAGCAGATTTTCTGAAAAAAGTAAAGACTATTCCAGAGCCGAATCTTGCTGCCATTTGTAAGCAGGTGGGATGTATGGAAATCATGTGTGAGTAAAATCTTTTTCATTTTCTTGTAAAAAAAATCCAATGCTTCTTTCTTTATTGCATTGCTGTAGGTGCTCAAGGGTTTAATGTATCTTCATCATGAAAAACACATCATACACAGAGACTTGAAACCTTCAAATTTATTAATAAACCATAGAGGAGAAGTCAAGATCACCGATTTTGGTGTGAGTACAATAATGGAAAGCACGTCCGGTCAGGCAAATACATTTCTTGGCACCTACAACTATATGTCTGTGAGTAACCCTGTTTGCACATTTCGTTTACATCTTGTCTCTCTTTCTCATTGCAATAATTCTGGGAATGCTCCCAGTTGTGACAACATGATGAGAGCATTGCATTCATTTAATCAATTTGCAGCCAGAGAGAATTACTGGAGATGCACATAGTTACAAAAGTGATATTTGGAGTCTAGGACTAGTATTGCTCGAATGCGCAACTGGGAAATTCCCGTATAAACCACCAGAAGAAAGCGAAGGATGGATAAACTTTTTTGAGCTTATGGAGGCCATTGTTAGCGAACCACCGCCCTGTGCATCTTCTGATCAATTTTCTCCCGAGTTCTGCTCATTTATCTCTGCATGGTAAATACCTATTTTCCATTTTTGAGTACCCAAATTAGTAAGAGTTTGTGCAGTTTCCTGGCTTGACGGTGCAACTTACACAAACCATCCTAGAATTAGTTGTTTGTAATTTTTTTTAGTTGAGATAATGCTCATGTTTGTTTATGATAACATCATGATATTATAGTGATCTTTGTGCTGCAAGTTTATGACCTCCATTCTTAATTAAGCGGTTCCATATTTTTTATTTGATTTTATGAATTTTCTAGTACCAATGTTGAGAATCTTTTCTATTCCAGCGTACAGAAAGATCCCAAGGATAGACAGTCGGCACATATACTTATGGTAGGTAAATCTTTCTATATCTTTGTCTTTTTATCTTCCAAATTGAACAAGTTAGCAGGATTCATGCTCTCTGGATTAATGTATCTCACGCCTCTTTTTCCCTTTTTCAATGTGAAACTCAGAATCATCCTTTCATTACTATGTATGAAGACTTGGATGTTGACCTTTCAGCTTACTTCACCAATGTGGGTTCTCCACTTGCAACGTTCAATCTCCCCTGTAAGTCCAAAGGCTTTGTTCTAAATTTTAGATTTACTTCTAAAGCTGGAATTGCAGAATGACTATACTGTTTCCTTTTGCTATACTGTTTCCTGTGACCCTCTTCACAGGACAGTCTTCAGTAATTTTTCCTTTGTTTTTCTTATTTTGTTTCTTGAAGGAATGTTGAATCTCTACTCTTGTCATAAAAATTAAGAACTATCTCTAGTGGCTTGTGATTTATGGCAGGGTCTTCTTGATTTTCCGTTAAGATTTCAATTATATCAGAACAGGAAAAAATACATTGTTTTCCCACCTTTTCCCTGCTTGTATTGTATGTTGCCAATATACTTCTTCTCTCTAGGATTTTTAGGTAATATATATGCCAATAAATGTATTGTTCAATATAATTTCCCCCCTTCTTCCGTGCTTACAAGGAGCTGGTATTTAGTCAAATATTTAGAAGTGTTCTATATAGTGTTCAATAATAGTGTTTTTCATAACCAGAAATATTCAAAAGATGCATGTGGATTCAACTTAGTGATAGATTTGCAGAGTTATAAGACGAATATATGTGTATTGACACTCAATGATGTTCAAGTTTGTGCTGTATTTTGTTGTGGTTTCAATGTTAAAGCACATTGTGATCACTCTCTCTTTATGTGGGTCACAACATATGCTAAAAATAATGGCTGGAGTGATAGCTTAGGTGCTGCTTATGTTTTCGTTCTGGTTAGTTCCGGGATCAAGTATTGGCTTTGGGAACTGCAATAGTCCAAGTTGCTCTTCCCGAGTGCGTGAATGCTCATTAGATAGCATAGTTGATAGCACTTTCTACATTTTCATTAAAACTGGCTGTTAATGGGCTTCAGCCTATGCATTTCACGTACTCTATTTTTACTATCATTTTTAAACTCACTATTATTATTCATTACTTTCTGTAGAGTTGCGGTGATGAATGAGATTGAAACAGCGACCCGACTTTTCAAAACTCATGAAATGAGTTCCAACTGTGAGCGTGACGGAAAAAGAAGTCCCAAGCCGTCACTTTACTGGCAAGGATTGATGTAATGTTAAGTATTGGCACGTCAGAAGAATTCAAGCGCTTTGGATCTTTCGTTGGAGTAGTTTCTTTTTTTTTTTTTTTTCTTTTCCTGTAAATCGAGGTTTTTGTGATAGTAAGTTACTGTTTTGTAGTGCTTTGTGATGAACCAAGGAATATGATTTATTGTATAAACCTAAAAGATCTTTTTCTAAGTTGGCCAGAGGCACTTCGAAAGCTTGTCTACTTAAGTTCTGAATGCATTGCTCTGTAATCTAAAATTTCAGATCATGTTTCAGAAGCTAATTTGTGCTAATCTGCATTTACGCGCTCATGATTCTCACGAACATGATTTAACCTCAGGCTCCAAGGAAATTAGACAATACTTGTCGATTCTTTGATTTGGATCTGGGAAATTTTTATAAATGCCATATTCTAAGATTTACTTTTTATGAATGTCACACATGTTTGTCTGTGACGTAACTTAATATGTTATATGAATGATATTATGATATAAATTTTTCTAAATGTAAAATAAACGAATACAATTTTTAAAAGTGTGGCATAACAAGTAATTTTCTCTTTGGAGTTCTTGGTATTAGCGTTATTAATAATTTAATGAATAAATGGTCTTAGACCCATCACATTTTGGTTTAATGGAGTAAGCTTAATGAGCCTCCCTCCTTAAAGAGCCAGCATTATCTATAGGGTGAAGCCAGCCACGGACAAGGCATATTTTTATTTGCCCCTCCTTATTAGTTCAGTCACACTCTTGCTCTTCAGTTAATTTTTCTAGCTCTTGCTCCTGGTTAATTTTTCTAACTCCGACCTATCTCAATCGTTGTTTTTATAATCTACGCGAAACAATTGTTTGGCCTTTTGCAGATCTTAACCTCCTTTTATACGAAACAATTGTCTATGGTCATGATCAGAATATTGGTAGTCGACAACAAAATGCTTTGGAACTAACGATTAGTTTTATGAGTTAATATTCTTATTTTTAAATAATAGGGAGCTTTTAATGCTTGCATGCAAAACTCATGAACAATAAGTCTGACAAGGCGTTGTATGAAGTATACCAGGCTATAATTCATTTTGTTTTTGTTTTCTTTTCCTTTCTCCGTTTATTTCCTCCATCCTCCATGGTTCAAACGTATGTTTGAGAAAGTAACTGAGAATTTGTTTGATGATTATTACATCGATAACTCAGAAAAGAGAGATTACAAATCATAAACGAAATATTGTAATATTATGGTATATTGTAAAATTCAGTATACCTTAGTATTGTGATCAAGATTAGCCCAGTTTAAAAATTGAAGGGCTAAATCATGTTAACGATTGTTATTTATGTTCATTGTGTTCAAACATATCTCAAAATTATGAGAAGAAAAAAGGGAAAAAATAAATGAATCACTCTTGGGCCTTTCTCTTGAACTTCCTTGCAGCTTTCAAGTCCACCACTATTACAGTGATGTTGTCCTTGCTTCCCTTTTGGAGAGCAACCCTTGAGAGGTACTCTGCTGCAGCTTGAGCTGCAAGATCAACTCCCTCGCCTCGTACAGCAGACAATGTATCCCCGTACTTTTTATGCCACAGAAGGATTCGTCTCCTCGCAATATCACAGGCTTCCTCGTTTGTCATAACGTCCCATAACCCATCACTGGCGAGAATAAGGCATTCATCTTCCTTTTCTCGAGACACAAACATCACGTCCGGATCAGGAATAATCCATGGTTTCAAGTATCTGTCACCTAATGATCAAAATTGAATACCTTAATCAGCAAGGATCTAGATTCAGACACACATGTGCGTGATATATCTGGTTTCAGCTCGACAACTGTATTTGTCTGATGCCAAGTGCAGGCAAAAAAAAAAAAAAAATCAAGGCTAAAGCAAGAATGACACAGACCTATGGACCTTGACATTGCAAGAACACCAAAAACACGAGAACCGTTCCATTGTATGACTTTGCCTCCTGAAGCCTCTATTCTTTCATATTCATCTTCTCTGTCTGGCTATAAACATAATAGAACTATGGATCAAACTCTTTAAACATTTTCAGAGACGATTTTGAGTTACAAACAACAAAGCAACTTGATAACAGCACTAAATAAATGACTTACTTTGTGGTCAACTGACAATGGCACTGGTGTTTTTCCTCTATATAAAACTGCTCTTGAATCACCACAATTTGCTACTATAATCTGGGTAGGACAAATGATAGCAACCACTGCTGTAGATCCAGCAGTTTCAGGAGCAAACGGTCTAAGTATATCACTAGATTCATCGCAGTTGCTTCCGTAAGTTCCTGTAGGAGTGGCTCCAACCTCTGCATCAACTTTTGTGAAACAATTCGAGAAGGCCTTCCTCCACATATCCTGCCAACTCTCCCCATTTCTTCTGTTATGCATGCCTGCTTTTGCAATTTCTATCTCTTCAACCAAGGCTGAATGAAGTCGTTCTCGACAGTAATTAGCTACCTAAGAAATGTAATGACGCAAACTGATTAACTAAACATCAAATATTCATACACAAATTGCAAAACAAAGAAGGGAAAACACTACTGTCATGAAGTAAAGAATAAGAATACCTCGCTACCCCCATGACCATCATAGACCCCGAAAAAATGGGCAGTCCTTGACTGACTTAGGCATAGATTCACGCCATTCAAGCCGTGGTAGTTATCTTCTAGCATGTTAGCAGGGACTTGCAGCAATCTTGGTACAACAGCAACAGCATCCTCCATCTCCGGTCTCCTTCCGCAGATACACGTAAAACCCCAAAGGGGTAAACAGTCCAATCCAAACAAAATTGGGCTGCTTCTTGTTCTATTTGGAGTCTTTTTCTTAGAAACCTTAACAAGAAAGGTGGATGTGTTTGGATCAGATTCATCAGATCCATCACTGTCCTTTCCCTGGGCCTCAATTGAAGTTATATCTTGCCCATGTTCCATATCAATACTGGATTCTCTCAAACTGGCCTTGCCAGTAATATCAAACTCATCCACATCCTTGCCAACATCAATTTTTTTGTGTGATTTCATCATGGAATTAGAAACCAGACAAGAAAATATCTCATCACAGATAGTACTACAAGTGTCTCTAGACAGATATGGAGAACATGAATTATTAACAAACTGACCACCTGTTGTTGTGAACTCATCTTCTCCTTTGTTTTCACCATGTGCTCGATTATGGCGGAACCCTTCATTTCCACTAGAAATTGATTCACAAGGCAGATTCGACTTGGCATGGGGATTCGAATACAAGGTTGCTGTATTTGCTATTAGCTTGAGCCCGTTAAGTTCAACTTGGGTTGTTACCGCCGAGTCGTCACGGATCAAGTTACCTAGCCTGAATGGAACAGCAACTGTTGAGGATTCCTTCTCCATCACCTCACCTTCAAATTTTTCACTAGCCTTAAACGTTCAAAGCCCTCTCAATACCAATGAAAACCAATACTTTCGTGCTTACTTTTACGCCCTCTTTTCACGTGGGCTGGTTTGTTTTCTCTCAATGGTAAACAATCTTGTATAATCTTTGAAGTCCCAGAAGCACCTACATGAACAAATTGAAGATGGTTAGACACAAGCGAATGGAAAGAGGAAGCTTGAACATGGTTTAATGAACATATAAACTTCGATTATGTATGGAAAAGAATGAAACTACATACTAGAAATAGACAAGTCTAGACTTCTTTTTCTGCACTGAGAAGAACCAAAACCTTTTTTTTTTATACCCCTTGAACCAAAAAGAAGAAAGAGAAGGATGACATAGGATCCAAATGAAGAGGATTATAATAAGGGAATCATCATTCAATTGTTCTCTACTTCTAGCTAATTAGACAAAGACAAGAAAATGGGGTCACGAAAAGGAGCTAAAAAACCAGTGCAAAAACCACCCCGAGGAAGAAATATCTAGATGAAATTAAGTTGCCAGGATCACAGGCAACCCATTACAGCCTCACAATAAAAATTGGGGTTCTGTTGCTTTTTCACGTCTCAACTAAACCACATTCAAATCAATGGAAACTACAAAAAAGTGAAAAGAAAGGTGATACCTGAGTCACAGCTACTTTTATCTAAAATATCTATGGGCTCCTGAAAAGTAGAAACACCAACAATCTATGAGAACAAGGAAAGAACACATGGTGGGCAAAGTTTTTCCTTACCGTTTTTAAACTCTGCATGCAAGCTTGCATAGTATACAAGTTGAAATGACTAAGAACAGCCTTTAAAAAAAAAAAAAAAAAAAAGAGAGATTTTTATTTATTTACTTATTTTATCCTAGATAACATCACACACGTGTCCACTAAGGATAGGCATGTTAGATTTTTTTAGAAAATGGGGATTGACCAAAAGCAAAGCATTTACGTGTATCAAGCTTTTATGGAAAAAAGGAGGGAAAAAAAAGTGGGATAAAACATCCTAACCTAATAAAGAAGAATCATATCTTTATATATCTAAAACGGTGAGAATCACATAATATAATATACAATATATATAAAAATAAAATAACAAAAAGCAATTGTATAGGAGCCATTAGGACACGTAATATGGATACACACGTATCCAAATACATGTTTGTGTGCAAAACATATACATGTCGTATGCGGCATTAATCCAAAAAGATTATAGTATTATTAGGGACAGAAAAAGGGCAATTGATATAGCGGCTTAGTACTAGAAAAATACTTCAGCGAATAATGATTTGTTTTGATGATTCTAGCTTTGACCCAAAAATTATTTGAAAACCTGAAAAACCAAGGCTCTTGAACAGAGTAGTGCACGTTATGCCTTTCTTTTGTTAAATCAATATAACCCATTCTAATATTTTATTTAGCATTTTTTTAAGATAAAAATAAAAGAAGGAATCATCAAATCCATATGGCTAATTAGTCATTAATTATTACTAGTATTTAAGACTTATTTAATACATTGTATTATATTACATTATATTATATTTTTTATATATAATATAATATAATATAATGAGTTAAATATGCCATAATTATAACACGTTCTAATGCTTTGTCTAATTTTCTTTTTTAAAGATAATTGAAAGACGCAATCGTCATTTCATTTTCAATGCTTTAAAAATGAAAAAATTAATTAATAATCCCAAACCCCACCCTCTGAAGAAAGAAAATAATTACACAAAAGAAAAATCCTTTTTAATAATACTACTGTCAATTTCGTCTTCCAAGAAACTTCTGCTTTCGGCAGTTGTAATCTAGAAAAACCATCCAAGGACCAGACTGCAACAGTGCCACGTAATTGTGCTGGTGAACGAATGAGGACGTGGCGGCATAAGAGAGGAGGTACTGGGGAAGACGTACAACAACCACATATAGACAATTAAAAACAGATTGATAGATACATGCACTGACCAAATCAAATAAAAATTGTATCTTATGGGATTCTTTTTCCCGTACATTTCAAGCCAAAAACTCTGACACCAGCAAGCAATCAAGGCCTCTCATCAGTGGACACGTGTACGCACAACCCAATCATTTGGGTTGGGACCGACCATATGCAACGCCTTTGGGGACCTTTTTGTTGTTTTGTTTTCCTTCCGTCTTGTTGAGAGGCTGTTGCTGTGTGATCTTTTTTTTGTACTTTTGGGAAGAAAACAGGTGTACTGAGAAACATGCCAGCGGTTTTTATTTTTTAATTTTGTTGCTTGGTGTGCCAACGTTTTCAATTGATGGTATTGCAGATTCTTACTCAACATTTGTCCACATTGAAGAAGGTTACGAATATCTTTTGTTGAACTTTGTAATGCCTTTATTGAGTGTGTTAATAGGTGACAGAAAGTTGGTCATTGCTAAAAAAATCAAAAAAAAAAAAAATCAACGGTTCAGATCTATGGTACATACTAAACAATTTTAAGTAGTTTCTTCCGATCTCTCTCTTTGATATTGCCAAAAAGACATGGACGGGAGATACAGAACAATTAGGCAGTCATCGGGTCTTTCTCCGATGAAGACCCTTACTAATAGTATATATCTTCAAAGTGTCTAATCAAAATTATTTTTTTTATAGATTTGACAATTAAAATATAAATACTTATATATAAGTTATTTTTTCAGTACCCATCGAACGGATTGTTATTATCAAAGATGGAATAGGCGAAATTGATGAATGTTGTCTATTATTGCTTGGTCGTGTCTATATCAGCAAAATACCATATAGATCCACGGTTAACCTTTTAGCCTAAATATTTACTATTCTCAGAAGGCCTTGCAAAATGCTTCCTGCGAACAAAGGAGTGACGGGTTTCCATTCTTATTAGGTCTCCAACAGTCATGATTGAATATACTTTTGTAAGCAAGAATGCTTTTCATGCCCACTGATTATACAGCTTGTGCAAAATGGTGTTTACCAGCAATTTCCAAACCATCAGAACTTGGGTAAAATGCCAAAAGTAAACCAACTACTTCATTATTGCCGCTATTATTAATATGATCTCCAGTTTCTGTTTCAATTTTAACTAAAAAAGGGAGTAAACAAAGCTTACTTGAGATGGGTAATCCTTTGGAGCGGGAGTTCCCTCATAACTTGAAGTAAGGAGCTCGGTTAGAGCCTCGAAAATTTGGCAACAAAATCGAAGTTAAACAGATATAGACTCATAATTTGTGAAACACTGAACTAGTTCAGTAAGAGTCCGATTTGTATACAGATACATAAAAATATACAGGGCTAACCGACACACAGACGGCATTTGTAGAAATAAGAGGTATCCAAGTTCAAAGGTATATGGAAAGGGAACTAGGAAAGCAATAAACATGAAGACGCTACTCTACAACAACCTATCCTCTTGTTTTTATTTTCAATAATAAAAAGACCACAATTGACAAACGACTGCAGTTTGGCACAAAAAACAAAGCAGCTTGAAATTCATCGGGACATGAGGAGTGAGCTGAGACCCAAAATACGAGCTTCTAACAAATAATGAGTTTCCTCAGAGGACTGAAAGCACAGAAACCAAGCTATTGTCTCCAGTGACAATGAGTGGAAACTTTCACAACAAAGACAGGAAATGGTGACCTGCAAATTTACATTGGACATGAAAGACTTACCCTAGCATTTTGAAACTTGTGCAAATAATTGAGAGGTGATGATGTGAGCTCAATTTTCTTCAAGGCACAAATAATTCCTTCCCCAAGGATTCAAAACTGACCTCCAATTCCAGACAGTGAAACTCTGCTGCAAAATACCTAAATCAAAACTAAATAAAGACCAGTGAGGGAAGCTCTTACCTTTTGCAAGCTGCAAGCCGCATACCCAATCTGCAATAACGGAAGCAAGTGCACATCTGAAAGGTAAAATAAAGTAAGACAGATCTGACCAAGAGAGAATCAAAACTTCGGATGTAACGGAACCCTGCATGCACATGAACATTTCAGCATCTAATTGAATGAAATTTAATGAAACAAAACTACGTCAAATAACACCATAAACCACCAGACTAAGGGAAAAAACCTCTTAATAATTTGGCCACGGAGATTTTCACATTAACAAAAAAGCTGATTTTATTGAAAATATGAAATGTATTTACAAGGGGCATTGTTCTCTGATTTGTGAAAGCTACAGCGAGGATACATGTTTGCTAAGATATAATTGCTAGGACATACTAATTGGACCATGAACAAAAAGATCTTTACAGTCAAAGTCGCCAACTTAATACAGGAGAGATACAAAAAACATCCGAAAGGTTCACTCAAAAATCAACTTGTGCAGGAGCCTAAAAAAGAATCTATTTAACCTAATTGTTGATAGGATAGCCAAATGACTATTATATAACTGGTCATTTCTTGAGAACAGCAGTTTTGTTTCTTTTGTCAATTGTATAATGAACAAGTCTATACAGAGAAGCAGCTTCAAACCATCATATTTAGGTCCGAAAGGTCATCCATTGGAATTTCAAGGCCCATAAAGTCGTGATCTTGCAACCCATCATCATCAATGTTCAACCATGAACCCAAATCCTGCCCTTGACCATCAAGATCATCAGGAACACCTAGTACATCCATACCTGGTAGTTGCAGGTGGGACAAGTCAATAGGTTCGTGGTCATTTAATACATCCAAGCCAAAGTCATCTTTTTCCTTGGCATTGCTACTTGTGGTCATTTCATTTGACTTTGATACGGAAGGCATTGCTGGTTTGGGTTGTTCCGTGTTCTTTCCAAGAAGGCCATTTACTGAAACAGATAGCTGAGTTGTTTTTTGCTTGGCCTTTGTTTTTGATTTCCTTTCCCCCTTAGCATTCGAGGATAATGAAGGGCGACCAATTTTAACAGTTCCATTTCTAGATAGCACCTCTCTGTTGTGCCCTTTTCCATCTCTGTCCCTCTCACTCCTTTTTCCTTTGGCGCTGCTTGATAGAGCATTTCCCATGCTTGATGGAGCACTTGCAATACCAATAGTACTACCAACATCATCAAGTGACAATTCCCTCTTTTTCACTCTGTTTGACCATGTGTCTTCTTTCCCAGTAGTTTGTTCAGACACAAGCAGATCCGAGCAGATATCATGGTTATCAACATTCTGACTGAACTGTGAAGGGCTTTGTTGTGAACCCATGGAAGCTGCAGAGGAAAGAGACACACACACATATACATTTGAGAGAGAGAGAGAGAGAGAGAGAGAGAGAGGCACATCCAAGGTTATCAAGAGACACGTACACAGAATACATATATGAATACCTGAAATTTTGCCTTCCAAATACCGGATGGAGGCATATCCTTTGCTAGATTCTCCATCTGTAGTAAAATCAGCTTGTCGTGCACTATTAACGTTACACCTCGAATGGAATGTTTCCCTGAATAAGGGTTCGCTAAAGCAGCTCTTGCCTGTATCATCATATTTATGGCAATGTTCTAATGTCTGTTTAACAAAAGCCAAGGCAGCTTGCTTGGCCACTTTATTACTGGAACTCTTCCCGCTAGTATTAGGACCCCAGCAAGCCTAACAAACAAAAATTACTAAGAATCCAGCATGAAATAAGGAATCAAGAATAAAGGCTTTTAAGGTCAATCACACTTGAAAAGAACAAATACAAGAAGTCATGATAACAGCCATCATATTTCAAAACTCTAACAGCAGCTTAAAGTGGTTTCCAGGCCTTAGACCGAGGGTCCTTCGTCCTCAATCTCATGTAATTTTAATCTAATAGAAAAAGCAAACAAAGTTACATATCCACAATTACCACGTATTTTTCATTGGCCATTGTGGTGAGTTTCTCGAGGGCACGTTGTTCAAACTCCCTATAAAACACAGAGATATAGTTGATTACACCAAGGTATAGAAAAATAAATAAATGAAGACGAAGAAAAAGGAGAAGTTTATCACTTTTCTTGATGTTCTTTTGCTACCAAGGCAGACTTCAATAATGTCTCCATCAAACCTTTCCTCTTCAAAATCTGATGCATCGGCAAACAATATCACAAAAACTAAAACCTAATAACAGAGTTGGTTCAAGCAATATCAAAAGTTTCAGCAATAAAAAATAATTGAATGTATTTCCTTTTGGCTTCTGAATAGACATTAGGTACTCCATCTATAGAACATTTTCTTGCACAAAAGGATGAAACAAAGTAAAATCAGATATACCAGTTCATGATGCTTCTCCTCCAATTTACTTATCTCCTCACTAATTTCTTCGTCACCCATCTGCGCAATGTCAGGCTTAACAAAAGTCAAGTAAATATATTATAGCCAGAGACCATATACAAGAGAAGGAAAATAAAGCAAAACATTCAAAAATTTGATAGAAAAAAATATCATCCTCAATTGTCAAGCAAAATTTATCACCAACTCGGTGTTGCAGAAGTAGAAAAACAACAGAAGAAAACCTTCTAATCTCTGGTTGCTAAAGTTAAACTCTCAACAAAAGGAGTAGAAGCAAACAAACCACCAAGCAACAAAATAACTGAAAAAGGAGCAATATCACAGAAGAAAAGAAAATATAAGCGTGTAACTTTTGTAAAAGTTGACCTACCACGGGTTCTGGGAAAATTCCAATACTTTGAATCTCCAAGAGGAGCTTCTCATTTATTGACATGTTTTCGTATTGAAATTCTGAACATGTGCTGTTAGGCATCAATATTTGGTCCGAGATTAAGCCATTCAATGAACGGCCAAAGTTTGAGTTCATTGCCTTGTGCGGGATGCCAGTCATTCCAGTTTCTGGTTCATTTTGTTCTGATTTCCCGATTGTCCTATAGCCATTATAATCAGAATGCCCAGAAAACTGACTATTAAGTAGAGATTGGTGATCCAAACTATTTGATGCCAACTCCCCATCCAGATCAAATTCAGGTCCACATGCATCAACTTTGAAATCTTCATTTCCACCGCTATAATCCTCCTCTGAAATCAGTGCTGCTACGAGTCTTTGACAAAGGGGAATTTCATTATGATCCCCTGTACCTTGTACAAATTGTTCTGTAAGGAAGCCATCGTTTCTTGATTCACATTGAGTTAACCCGAATCCATTAGAGACGGTATCACCACCATCTGCATTTGAAGGCACTTGGGTGGATGTCAATGCAGTAGATTCAAGGTTTTCCTGATACACAAGTAACACAACTTTAGAAAAATAAAATAACCAAAATCTGCAATAAATTATCATGCTAAGAGACAAAGGCATTGCTGAGTCCTGGATTTTATCTGACAAGGAAAAACTTTTGAAATGAGGCCAAGAATACCATTTAAAGCAGATTTTATAAATTAAAACTAACAAACTTTAGTGATTATAAATGCTATGCTAATGTCTTATTTGTAGCTAGTTTAGCGAGACCAAGTTCATAAACATCATTATATGAGAAGAGAAAAGTACGTTTGTCTCTTCTCCCTATGAGACCATCACCTGTTGCTTTAAGTAAGTTATGTCTGTGTCAGAAATAAAACCAAAAAATGGCTCCATCTGCTTCCAAAATTGGCTGGAACAGGCACGGACTGCAGCAAAACTTTAGCTATCAATCCAACTAACTCAATCATAGAGGCACTAAATTAAACAGAACATGTCAGACAAATACCGGGGTTAATAACAGCATTTGCAGCAGCCAGTAGCTCTTCATTCCCATCCTCTGACCCAACAACTAATAAATGAAGCCAAATGTAAATTGTAGGAAGTAAAAGAAAATAGAGAACAAAAAACCAGAAGTTCGTAGATTTCTTTTCTTTTTTTCTTTAAGAAAATTCAACTACAAATACCAAGAAAATCTGCAGCTGCATTAATTGCTGTATGCTTTTGACGAGTATAGGCTTTTCGATCTTGAAGTTTTCTAGTTGGTGGACGACCTGCCTTACTGAGAAAGAAATACCAAAAAAACCATGAGATTCAACTCCAATTACCAAACATAGTAAGAATAAACTGAGAACCATTCGTCAGATAGCAAATGCAAGTACAAAATCCTAAACCTTTCAGTTTTATCAAAACCAAGTCTGGCACTTCTAAGCTGTTTTGCTGTCCCCATACCACCAATCTTCTCTACTGTCATTGGCATAAGAGACCTTGTGGAAGAAAATCCTCGCCCAGTCCTCCCCTGCCTTCGGACACCATCCCCAAGGTCTTCACCACTAACCAGCTTATTCTTTCTTGCTGACAATACCAGCGAGGATACTTTTTGGACACTCTGTCCAGCTTTCTCATCTGCCTCATCAGACTTTTTTACTTTGTCTCGTGACTTTATTTCAACAGCCCCCGACTCCTCACTCTCAGATAAGGCAGAAGAAGACAAAGGCTCAGCTTTTAACTTAATCTGCTGAGGTGAATTTCCAGACGTGCGTTTTGCAGATCCCAACCCCATGTCATTACCAGTGCCATCAGACGGGCTATCCATGGCAGGAGTTTCATCATTACTTGAAACAATAGGAACAAAATTTGAGCGTCTTGCAGTACGTGAGATTTTCTGTGGCCTTTGGCTAGCCCAATGGGTAACAGGTGGAGAAGAAGATCGTGCCGATGCCATGCGCTTGCGATTGTTAGCTCCAATACCAGAAGGGGGCTTGTTTGTACAATGTGAAATCTCCCAGTCATTGGAAACAGTTGGTCTATGGACAACTGGGGATGACTTAGACACACCTCCTGTACCTGATCGCGGTGCCCGAACAGATGCATTCACTTTTGCATTTGAAATAGGACTAGCTGAATTTAAATCATCACGAATGTTTGCCCTGTGCAGTTCAATATCAAAAGGAACGAAAATAAACAGACAGTGTATCTGAAAATGATATTAACTAATAGAACCAAAGATGAGCTGTAAATAGAGAACCATAAGGAGTTGTAGAAGATAAGACACCCAAAAAAAAAATAAAAGCAGCATAAAAATAAACCATCTCAAAAAATAAAACCAGAAAACTTCATTGTGGAAGAAAAGGATCAATGTTGAACATACTTATTAACAGTTCTAAGGTTCACCCTTTCCTTATCAGAACCAATTAGACGATCTCTCTTATCATTAACAAGGGAACTGTTATCTGGATCAGCCCTAGGGATAGATGAACGCATGCCCAAGCCAGTCTGCTGTGACATATCTGATTTCGCAACTCCGACGACACCACTAGGGACTCCTGGCCTACAGAAAGATACACGTAAAAAAACAAGCCTTAGATGAGAATCATAGATGGTAATCATCAAATGAAATCAACTCAATAACATTTCATAAGTGCTTTAAAAGAAATAACAAAGAAGAAGAAAAGTTTCCCCAATTTGATGAAAAACTTATTGCCGTCATTTTGATGAAGTGAAAAAGAGATCTTCTCCTTCTTTTCCAATTTCAAATTTTAAATATTACATATTTTTGCCCAATGTCCACTTTAAGCCCCTTATCTTTATGGATATCTTAAGCAAATCCCTCCATCAAATGCTTCTACACTTTAAATTTCATAGATAAAGGACAACTACCGTAAAGGGAAAACTATGTACATCATTGTATGCAACATAAGAGCTTCAATTTAAGTAAAAAGGTAGAAAATATAACTTATCATTTGCTAGGCTCAATCCCGTATCCAAAGCATAATTCACCCTTAAGATTAGTAGAATCTCTCTAATATTTAGTCCTCATGCAATGAGGGTTTTCCTTTATCTGACCTCAAGACTAACCATACAAGGATAATATAACAACATCGCAAATAATTAGTAACGAGTGTAAATACAGAAAAAGATTAACCATATACAGAGATTCTCCTTTTTTCAATCATAATTCAGAGATAAATGAATTTACATTCCTATAAATTTCTTATCAAGAAAACCCACACAAGAAAAAGGAAAACCAGATATTAAAATATACATGCATGAACAAGCATATGCCCAAAAATATTGGAGCCCTAACCAGTGGAGAACTATTCTACCATGATTGAATTTGAGCTTCAAACCATTTTCATGGATGCGTTGGCAGTAAGACTTCAGAAGCCATACCTGAAACCATGCGAGTCATTGTTTAATCTTGATCTAGTATCAGTTATAGTTCTTTGTTGCATTCCTTGTTTACTTTCCCGGAAGCCATCAATGGATTTAGGTGGCACCATACTGGGAAAAACATCTGGTTTTATCCCAGAACGCTTCTTCTTCATTTTGGACTTTTCCCAACCATCAACTCCAATGGATAAAGTTCTATCCTCACCCTGAACTGCACCTGCAAGCCTCAACATTTCTCTATCTCTATCTACAGCGCCAGATGGCCTGACCAGAGCATTACTCCGTCCTTCCATCTAAATTTATACTAATCACTGTTAATCTTCTTTTGAAGGAAATATAATGGGTAGGAAATAGAAATAACACCCAAATAAACGACAGTACTGATGCAGAAACATTATCTTAAATCCAACCCAAATCAACAATTACAGCGTATAGGAGTTTGTTAGCAACATCAAATACATCCTCCACATTAAATTGGAATAACAAAGGTCAGGGACAGTTGAAGAAATAATTAATTGGAACAAAGCGTTCTGAATTGGGTAAGCAAATGCATAAGACATAAACATGGAGAGGGCAAAACCAATAGCCATAATGCTGTTTGGTGATTTTCAGAAGCTATGAGAAAGGAAAACATGCAACAGTATCCAAACCCCAAAACGGTAGCAAAAAGAATTTTTACAAGTAAACGTAACAGAAAAATTTGGAACTTTGCACAGAGTAGGAAAAAAAAGAGACGGTGATGTTAAAAATATAGCAAAGGAAGCACATCTGAAGAAGTTAAAAACGTATACCTTAGCATCAACAAAAGAAGTACGAGTGCGTTTATTTGGGAGAGCACTTTTTGTCCTTTCTTCTGACTTCTGCTCAAGTTCAAAACCACCTTGGATGGAGTGATTTTGCATTCCCATCTTGCCCATGCTTGACCCTACACCTGGTCGATCACTTGACAACACTGCACCAGAGCGATCACTTGGAAAACCTTCTGATCGAGATCTCTTTTTAGATGGCACACTTGGAAAAAATTTATTGAATACTGATAAAGCTTCATTGAAAATTTTCATCCGTTCCCTGTTATAAAATAAAAGTTATGAACCATTTTTAACTCCAAACCAAAATGAGAAACGTCCAAAGAACTACCTGGCCTTGACATTACTTTCCTTCAGAGCAGCCTTGGCTCGCTTGGCTTCCTCTGGTGATAGAGATGGAGGCAGCATCTTTCCTTTTGTAGAACCAGAAGGAGATTCATCTAATGAAACTCCAAGAGCAAGGTGTATATGTCGTTTAAAGTCCCCTTGGCGGAGTGATTTATGCTCTGAAGCCACCACCTTTGGATCAAACCTCAAGCAATGAAAGAAGTTCATTACATCTCCTTTTGTTACTGTAGAGGTGCTTCTTGACATGTTTGGAAGAGAAGACAAAATTGGATTATCCATGCTCTCACGAAAGCTACCCGGTCTGTCCAGTTGAGTAGCTATGTGGGATCCACGTTGGCCACTGATATATAAAGGTCTATCTGGGCTACTAGACGCGATATCGAACTTGCTAGATGTTGCCATTTCACCAGTTTCCACACATAACTTGCATCATTAACCCAAAAAATACAGGGGTGCATGACAAAGTTGGGGAACCATAGTACATAAAGCTAAAATTTCTCAAGGACAAAGATTGGGTAGCATATCTGCAACAAAAATAAAAATAAAAGTAAAATAAAAACGAGATTAAGAAATTAAATATACGTTCTACTTGAACGACTTCAATTGTGAAGATTCATATTGCTCATACCAAAATGATAGAAAACCAAAAAGATTAATGGCTGCAGAGAAATGCCCCTCCAAACTTGTTTATCAAATATATAAGGATCATTAAAATTGAAACAAAGTCAGCTTCAACTAAAAATTGAAAGCCTCAAAACACCACTTGTGCAAACTGCATGAATCATTTCTTGCCATAAAGCTGTATTTACTGTTAAATATCCTTCAAGCAGCACCTAAATGAGAAATCTTATATGGCTGTTTTCTTACATAAATAATTTTTCAGCAAAGATCCATTATAAATACTTGATTTTACTCCTTGTCACAACGTATATATACATACATAGACACATATTATGCAATTTCTTATTTTTATCAGCTTAAAATTTACTCATAATACATGAATCATAATTGCGAACATATCGCAGAAAAAATCTCTATCTTCCAGCCATAAAGCATTTTCTCCAACTTCATTGAAGTCTTGTCCACCAAAGTAAGTAAATATTTATATAATTGAAATGCTTCAAAGGAAACTTTAAAATAATAAAGTTTTCTAAATCTTACTACTAACATTATTATTCGCGTCTAGCTACCACAACCAGTACACTGTAGGTATTAAGTCCTGCAATGTGCATAAGAGCAAACGAAAGCATGAATCTCGTATTTCAGTCTCAGCTCCAAAAGTTTCGAAGCATAAATCTTAATTAAGCTCGAATAAAGCAGACATAAGAGACTTACACATTAGAGCCATTGTCTCAGCAAGATTTGAACACTTGGCTGTTCAAATCAGACAGAGTTCATATCAGGCACCGTTATTTAATTTGATAACAAACTGCACAATTTGATTAATTAAAGTCAGTCAGTATCAAACATCATGAACTCGAAATTCCTACTTAAAGTCCTACCGTATAAACAACCGAACATCAAACTAGAATCATTGATTCAATCGTGATGAATTATTAACTATCACTTCTCATTTTCACATGATTTGATTAACTGATTAACCAACTAGATTTGTTCGACAATGCCTAATTTCCAGTAGTTTAAGCATCCTAGTAATGAAATCACATTCATCAAAAATCCAAATCCCCCTCTACTTCTACACAAACAAAACACGAGCTTAAACACTTGAGCTCAATATCAAACGTTACCAAAATTGAAACTTCACCGAAAACACCCAATCAAAATTCTTACACTTTTGACAACAGCGTCCAGGCAGGCTATGCGCGTGGCTTCTCCTTTCCAATAAGCTTAGTTCTTGCTGCTTGGTTCCCGAGAAAATAAGCACCAAAATGGGTCAGCTAACTATTGAATCTTACGTAATTTTTGTCCCTTTTTGATCCCAGATATAAAACAAAAATGGAAAAAAAGAAAGAATAATAACAATAACGAATAACAATAAAAACGAACCTTTTTGGAAATTAAGGAAATGGCTGCGGAAAAAGGAGGAAAAGAAGGGGGTTTTTCTCGAATTTTCTCGGATCCCAAACAGTCGGGAAGGATCAGCGATCGAGGGGAGGGATTGTGTTTGGACTTTTTTTAGGGTCCGCCGAAGAGATCAGAGTCGCGGGGAGGGGCAGTTCCGGGGCTTCATGACAAACATGGGAAATTGGAAAAAGTATTCGGGATTTCAGATTTTTCGATTTCAACGCGACGGCGTCGTTTTGAGAAAGATAGGGCCCCAACGACATCGTGTTTTGAAAGAACCAACACCGTTTAGCTCGAATGTTATGCAGAGGCAACTCCTTTCACAGTCTTTTTCTTTAAAAAAAAAATAATAATAAAATTATAAAAATCCATTCCATAAATAACAAAAAAAAACTTGTTTAAGAACATAAATTCTAACTAAAAAGCCAGCTAGAACTGATTTTATCACAGATTTTCTTAAATTTTTTTATAATATTTTATGTTGAAATAGTTTACTCGAACTATATTTCAAAACAGGTTGAAAATAAAATTAAGAAGGATATTCTTGTTTGTGGTGCGGTATGTGATTTTAAATATACAACTTGATTTAAATTGTGATCAAAATCGTGCCACGATGAAAAATATATAAAACAAAAAGGTTGACAAAACCTTGTTAAGTAAATGACCGTTTAAAGTAATTATTTTCGATAAGGTTTTTTTCTTTTTTCTTTTTTTACAGCTGCATAACGAGTTTCCAATTGTAACTATAGCACGAAGCTTCTAATCCGGCAACAAAGCAAAATATCCACAATAATACATCTAGTGTCCAAAAGATATTACATACACAAATTGTCTAAGAAAACCCATAAGAAACATTAATGATCTGTTGTTACATGCATAACCTAGCAATAATTTATTCCCCATATGGAAAAAAAAAAATTAATTAGTTACCAATTGCATGAGGGGAAAGCTATTAAAATAGAACCCGAAAAATACATTGGCAAACCATCTTTTGACAATTTTTGAGGGAGAAAAAAAAAACTATTTGTTCCCATTTTTTAAATGAGGCTTTATTCATTTATTTAGAGGAATGGTACATATAACGGTTTGTAAACTATTTTTAAATAAATGCTACAAGAACTTATTAGTATGATGGATCATTTAAACAATTATGTTTAATTTAATTAGGAGTTGATTAAATAAAACTAATTATTTGAGCTTAAAATTAAACAAACATTGAATCTGCCTATGCAGTGGTGATAGATATTCAAACTTAAACACAATAACATGTGAGAGTTTTATATTATAGTAAACTTTTAAAATGTGAGAGTTTTACTCTATAGCAATTGAAACTTATTAGTTCTATATAGATCGTCAAACAAAGCCTCAATGTCACACGATGCACCGAGAGTTGGAGTTATGAATCTCCTACTCTACTTATTGAAAGCGAATTAACTTCTACGTGCAGGTTCTTTGTTGTTCGAGTATAAATGCATGTTCAAACATAAGACAGCATTTTATTTAACAAAAATGAAATGTTTTGAGGTGACTTGTAAAACATAGGGTACATTTTGTAATATAATTTTCCCTTTAAAACATCCTTTGATTTTGCAAGTTCGAAAGTTGATGAAGGAGTTGGCACTTGGTGGCAGTGTCTTGCAAGGTGATTGTAAATAGAAAGGATATAATGGGGATGTCGAGGTAAAAGAAAAAAAAAATTGAAACAGTTTATAGTTGAACATTTCTACAAACCAGAAAAACAAAAGGGGAAAAAAAAGGATTTTTTTTAAAATAATTAGTTTACTGTTTTGCTCACCAAAGCCTCGGGACCATGCATAATTCATACAATAGCGCACCAAGAAAAGAGAACAAAAGGCCAGAAACTGCCACAAGCGAAGGCCTGTTTTGTGATTTGCCAACCTGGGTTGCAAGGACCTCGATCAAAACTTCAGACTTTCACTACTTAAATACAAAAACTTCCAATCACCAAAGTACTACTCGTTCCTACCAACCAAGCAAGGGTTATTATCTTAAGTTAACCCAACAAAGCTGTACACTTGGGAAATTATTCATAGTGAGGAAGGGAACCTTCCTTGTTCATGCTATCAGGGCAAAACCTGGCTGAAAAATTAGCAGGCATACCCGTCCATCCGTTTGAAGACCATGTTTTTGCATTGTTTGAGTCAAGCAACTATCCAGAGTCACATGACGTTTTCTGACGAGGTGAACACTGGCTTTCCGGTGTTCTCCGTCGAATATTCACCCGAGTACTCAATTGCAGAATCACCTGAAAGGGAAACGTAAACTTCAACTATGTTTATAATTAAAAAAAGGTGCGTTTAGTAATGCTTGTGTTTGATTAAGATGTATTACTGTTAGTAGAGTCGATAGATGACCGATTTGGATCAGTGGTGCTCTTCAGATCTGCAATGGTTGGACGAATTAGATAAGATATTTTTTTGCACTATAGGAAAAGACAAAATTAAGAGGAATTATAATTTCAAATGACCTTAACCGCTAAAGAAAATGATGGAAATAAATATGGGCTCCAAAAATTTTCTTTCATGCAAGGAGAAAAACAAGGGGGACAAAACAGAATAAAGGAAACAGCAAAAAGTCAACAAATAGGATAAAGCTTTGTACCAAAAGAACGATGCAACCCTCTGATGGCCTCAAAATTCTTGTATGTATATCCAACAAAACTAAGATCTTTAGGAGTCAACATTGTCTGAAAACAGAAGTTGTCAGATAATGAGGCCAAATATCAAGAACGAAACAAGTTTCCAGGTTATTGTGATGTATGGACTTGTGTCCTAAATTTTTTCAGGCATGGCTATTAAATTATGCGAAATATTCAAAATCATTAATGTACTTGACATCTCCATAAGAAAATACAATAATTAATGAAAAAAGAAATTTTCCTTGATAGCTGTTTTTAGTTTTCTTTTTTTTTTTCCTCTTTCATTGAAGTTACTTTTATTGTTAATACTTGAATTTAACTCGAATGAATTTAGTGTCAAATCAATGGACTTAATCTCACTGGGAATGGTGTTTTATGTCACAAGCATAGCCGTCATTCCAAATTTCAGTCACTAAACAACAAACAACTAAACCGCATAACTAAATGATATCATATTAGAAAAAGGTCGGGGTTTTTTTCGTAGCATAAAAAACTAGATATAACACTGGTTTTAATTATTCTTTAATGCCAATGCGACGCCAAATTTTGTTAGTAATTATAATAATTATGAATAGACATGATAGTGCATTTTATAATTGTGACAATTATTAACATGGCAATGACATAAAGAAAATAATAGAGAATAGGTGATATTTTTTAAATACTTTTTTCATTAGCTCTATAAAAACAATTAACCCTATTATTATTATTATTATTATTTTGAGGAAATTAAACCTATTAGTTTATGCCAATCAAATCTCAGGTATCCTTTTTTCTTTTTCTTTTTCTTTTTTTTTTTGAAAAATAAAATGTCTTTGGTGTCCTTCAAAGTAAATAACCGCATACCTTCCTTAAGGGTCCAGATCCACTTCTTTCTGGTTTTGGTGCATCCACCTATGTCATAATTAAAAATTAAAAATAACAACCATAAACTTAGTATGAGCCAATCCTGATAAAATAAAATAACAAATCGGAATTTAATTATAATCAAATACAAATAAAACTAAAGTTTC
Organism: Artocarpus heterophyllus; assembly: GCA_025403435.1. Classification (NCBI taxonomy): domain Eukaryota; kingdom Viridiplantae; phylum Streptophyta; class Magnoliopsida; order Rosales; family Moraceae; genus Artocarpus; species Artocarpus heterophyllus. The sequence goes on along the minus strand of CM046330.1, from coordinate 6,360,713 downwards.
CTTGATGCAATTATAAGATAAGATAAGTTGGCTTGGCACCTCATCAAATTTCATAAAGTTCTGAGTATCAAGTTCCCCGTTGACCTCGGGCTTAAATGCTGCTTCTACCTCATAAAGTTTTTCCCATACAATATCTTTGAACCAAGGATGAGCCTGGTCAAATTTAACATAATTAGTACAATTAAGATCAAGCGTGGGAATAAACATAATCAAACAAACATGCAAGTTGAAGGTAAAGGAAATTGCATACTTTAATTTGGTAAGCTCCTGATGTACCAAGCCTATGTTCAACATCACAAAGCAACCTACAGATCAGATCTTTAGCTTCAGGTGACAGTCTTGCCTCCTCCGGAAATTTTAAGTGGTTTCTCCAGTGCACGATCTGACATACATGAGTTTTATTAGTCAAGTAACAAGTAGACATCTAATATCATTATAAGTATGAAGTTCAGTATGAAGTCCAGAAGTCATATGGGGTTGACGACTCAACAAGTGCGTGGTTGGAAATATTGGGAACTAGAGGAAAGGAAAGGAGAAAGGTCCTGTATATTGTCTTCTAAAGTAGCCATATAACTTATATCTACATGCATGAGTTAAGAAATAAAGGAAGATTTTATGAACTCATGGCATTACAGGTTACACAGCGTCTTTACAGTTGAGGCATTCTTGATAAGATGATTGACAGCACACCACCGGATAGAAGAGGATAACTTAAAAGCTATAAGATGACGTATATACTTCAGTTCAAAAAAAGAATACAATGTACGTCACAGACGCTAAACCTTTCGGCAAGTTGTCACTGGATCATCAGAGTAGAAGGGTGGATATCCCACAAGCATCTCATACATTATTGCACCAAGTGACCACCTGCAAGCAGGAAGTAATCAGGCATACATGTGACAAAAACTTCCTACCCCTGTTGAAACATCCAGCTGAATGGCAGAGGTTCTTAAATGTAAGCATCAAGGTCAAGTCTGGCCTCCGACAACCTTTCTATTAGGAAATAAATTTGTTCTGCCATTCATTAGCTATTATTACAACTCAATAAAACAGGACTTTAATTAGGATCTGTAATTGTTCTAAAACAAAATAAAAGTGAATATGCAATTCATAATGAGAGTAAAGTAAACCAAGAATAAGAGAATACAACTGACACGGAAATATTTAATAGTTCAAGCTGACTGACTGACCAGTCACACTCTATGCCATATCCTTTCTTCACCAATACTTCTGGAGCAATGTAATCTGGAGTGCCAACTGTTGAATATGCCTGTAATTTAAAGGGAAAAAAGAGGTTTAGAGAAGCATGCATCTATGCTGTCAATTGAATACAAATGAATTCAAAGAATTTAAGCAAGTTAAGGTCTCCGATGATTTGTCAGTAATCTAACCGCTAAAAAGGCACTAAATCTGCTCTCTTGTAAAAGACTGTCATCTTTCACTTACCAATTTCCTCCTGTTTATCTGCCAATGTTTAAGTTGTTCCATGGGGCTTTTCCAGCGCCTCCCACTATTTGCATCTGGGAATCCTTCAGCATCCGTTGTCTCATTCAAGTTCTCATCGTCGAAAACTTCATTTTCTTGTATGGGAGATAAATGTGAACAGTCAAGAGGCTTGCAAAGACCAAAATCAGAGAGCCTCATGTGACCATCTTTGTCTAACAAAAGGTTGTCTGGTTTTATATCTCTGAGAATGAAAAAGAAAAGGTTGGGCATGCAAAAGTAACTCACCAAAAAAATCAGCGCTTTCACCATTACTTCAAATGTTTACATACATGTCAAAGACTGGAAAAACCAACCTGTGTATATAGTTATGTTTATGAATAGATTCAATTGCAAGAACACTTTGAGCAATGTAAAATCTGGCCACGGTCTCAGTCAAAGTTTCTTCTCTTATAAGCAAAGTCATCATGTCACCACCAGGAAGATATTCCATGATCAGATACAAGTACTCAGCATCTTGAAACGAATAGTATAGTTTCACAATGCAGTGGCTGCCAACCTCTGCAAGCAAATTCCTTTCAGCTCTAACATGCTCAACCTGGTTACAGTTACATACAATAACTAATTATAGATGTATGCATTAACAATATGCTGGACAAATAATAAATAAATAGCAGTTATAATGTAAAAAGTGTTTGGGGAAGTAATAAGGCTGTGGAAACAAGACCGAAGTGACTTTTGTTCTTACCTGTCCCCGACTAAGCATTTCAGATTTTTTTAACTTTTTCATGGCATAGATGTTCCCTGATTTCTTCTCCCGACACAATCTGACCTGTAAATATCAAGATAAAATTCTTTATCACAAGAGATGAGACATTAAACAGAAGTTAAAATATCATTTTTTTTCAAAGGAAAGAAGGAAAAAAAAAACAGAAAATTCAAGAAATAAGAAACAAAAAACCAGCACAACCCATTACCATTTCTCATGAAGTTTACCAGAACTCTTTGTACACGATTAACCCAGCCTGTTCTGTAAATAAAGTCCTTATAGCCAAGAAATTTTGTTTCCTTCGGCGTTGACTGATAAACAAATCTTAATACACTACAAATTTTTTTATAGGTACCATCAATCATCAGTCTTCTTTCATTGGCCATATATATCACCCCTTGTTAGTTTCATATGTCAACTTCATTTTTTTTTTTCCTGATAAACAAGATGTCAACGTTCTTTAACATAATTTAATAAGTTTCTAGACAATTTTCGCCCTTCGGAGTAACACAAATTGCGAGAGAGGAAAACCCATAACATCTTTAAAAAGGAGCATTTGTGCATCTTATATAAATATGCATATTTCTAACCTCTCCAAAGGCGCCTCTCCCTATAATGGTTAGAAGATCGAAGTCATCAACACTAATTTTGTGCCTTTTCAGCCGCATAAAATTAGTCTCTTTGCGCTCCAAATCTTTCAACAGATTCAATTGTTCCTCCTCAGACACGCTTTCAGAAGCTAACTTCTTTTCTAGCACTGAACGCCTGGAAATAACAAATTTATGTGACGAAAACATATCAAAAATATGTAAATTCTGCTTCTTGGAATCATTGGTTAATACTCTCTTCTTAAAAGTTTACCATTATAACTTGATTGTTTCCAAGTTAACCTTTTAACGGATTTATCCATAATACTCCTACCAATTCCTACTTGTTTATTGAGGTCTGCTGCCTGTATTTTGTATTTTTTAAAATAAAATAAGCAATCAAAATGAGATGACATATTGGTCATGGCATACCACATTTACCTTTTTGATCTCATGTGCTTTAACCGATTGTGTACAACTTTGGTATTCATTTAAGTGAATGCAAAACCAAATCAAAAATGCAATTTCCCTTTACAATGGTCTAAACTTTTTTTAAAAAATACTATGACATTATTCACGATAACTATAATTAAGCAAAATAATTATAACTACAATTAAGCAAAAACATGATTATATGTGCTTCCATTTAAACCAAATATACATATATAATAATAATAATAATAATAATAATGATAATAATAATAATAATAATAATAATTCACTCTCCTCAACCACACAAAAAGCATAATCGCATTCTCACGAACCCTATTTCCATGCCCAGCAATGCCTTCCAACGAAAGCAACCATGGCGAACAATCAACCGGTGTGAGGATCCATTATAAACCGATCAAATGGCCTAATTCGCCTCTTCACAAACATGCAAACAATTCAGAGATCACAATTTCCTTCCCGTTAAAAGAAAAACTCAATTTGATCAACCAAAAAAAAAAAAGAAAAAAAATCACAGGAAATTCTCAAGCATAAATTACGAAGAACAAGGCCAGAATGTTCGGCAGAGAATTCAGAAAAGTGTTGTTACCTCTCTTTGCGTTCTTGGATGTGTTTCCTCTGGGCCCTGTAGTGATTCTCGATGAACTGCTTCGCAGCAGCGACCTTCTCCATCGTCAAGCTCGAAACCTCCGCCGCCGCATCTCCTTCCTCCTCTCCGGCCATGGGCCCCACCTCGTCCTTCTCCTCCTCCTCCTCCTCCTCCTCCTGCTCCTATGGATTCTTCTCCATTTCTCTCTCTTCTTTCTCTCTCTATCTGGCTTTTGTTAACTTTTTTTTTAGCAATTGTGACAACAAAGCAGCAAAAGGGCCGACCGAGGCCGCATAACGCAGCGGTCTTTCTAACGACAATTTTCTTTTTCTCTCTCTCTCTTTTTATTTTTTGTTTTGTCCTGATTCGAACTTTTGGTGACACGTGGAATTTACGCATTGGTTGGGTCCAGGGGCGTTTCGACAGTTGGGCTTCCTGAGAGCAAATTTCAGGTGGAGGACATCTTATTATGGGGCGAACGGCTGAACTTTTCGCGGTATGAGATCGACGGTTGAGAGTCCCTCGCTGCTTTCCAAATTTGGGAAGATTTGACTTGAGGTGGAACATTAATATCGGATGGCTGGTCCATGAATGATTTTGGTACAGTTTGCGCTGACATCCCTTGTTTTTGTTGAAATAACATAGACATGTTATGGATCGAGAAAAAATAATGTTAATACCCCTAGTCTTAAATTTTGTTCAACTTTATAATTAAAATATCGAAAACATCTTTAGTTTGTTTGGTCGCGGGTTCAAAATGGTGTGGTTCAAAACTGATATTTGGAATGTATTTAAAACAAGAATAAAACATCATATCAAATTTAAAATAAGAAATTGTGTTTGAAAAATTATGGTTTATAAAAGAAAACAATAATGAAAATGGCTTTTATTGCAGAGAAATGATTCAAACTGTATGAACTTAATGAGAGGCAACGTTTAGATTGTAGGTGTTTTAGTCAATTTAAAACCACCTCTATAGTTTGGACCAGCCTCAATTAATACTTTATCAAACGCCAGTTTAACCCGCCTCCATAGTTTAAATTGACCTAAACTCATGCACTAAATGCAACATAAATTTATTTAAGCCCTTCATCTGTTATACTTAATCATAGCCCTTCATTTCCTTACATTTCACCTAAACCCTATCAACCTAAGCAACTATTGTCGCTCACTTTCTAACAAACCCCGAGCCTATTTGGCTCTTGTGGATGTCCCAATGTCGTCCCTACCGCATTGCAACCAACTAGTAAGCTCCAAAACCTTGTCCTCCTTCGACCTCCCCCTTATCCGCCTACAAATTCTGTTGTCCTAACCCCTAGTCCCCAACCCCATCACAATCTATAGGCAACCTAGCCCTGCAAGCCCATGGTACCAACCTTGTTCCTTGTGATCCCCGCCTCATGCTCTCCCTTCAAAAGAAAAAAAAATAAAGTCGTTACTAAAATAGTTGATTTGTTCTAATAAAATTTAATGTCTTTTTAGTATTTAAACATGGTAAAATTTATCACTAAAAAGGTTGATAAATATGGGTCTAGGAAGAGTACAATAGAGAATTAAATTTGATAATTATTTTATTTTCGATGATGATAAGGAGTTTCGAGAAAATATAATATTAAGTGATGTGTAATTATAATGGTTTTAAAGAAACAAAAAATTACTTTTTAATCATTGGAGTTTAAAATATAATTGGAAGTGTGAAAAAAGCGTTTTAAATTATCAGAGTATAAAATATAACTATTGAGTGTGAAAAATATCACCTTAAATTATTAGATTATAGAAACAATTAATATTTTTGAATTATTAGATTGTAAAATATAATTATAAGCACTTGATCTCATTTTACTGGTTAAATAAGGACAAAAAAAGTTACTTTTTAACATACCATACTACTAGAAACATTTCTAACTGAGGTAGGGATTTTTTTTAGTATTTTAAAAACATTTAATTGTCAAATAATACTCCGTCATTGGTGACTAATAAAAGAGGTGTCTTTGTAATTTTTTAAAAAATTTAGGGGATGCTGGCCTATAATATATCAATTAAGGTGTTATGTTACTTCCATAAAACATTGGAGATCTGAGTGTATTTCTCTCATGTTTTTTATATGTTACAAACTTTAAGATTGCAAATCAACAGGCCAAAAAGAATTTCAGATAATTTGAAGGAAAGACGGTTTCTTTTTTTGGCATTGGCCCTCTGAAGGAGATGATATTAAAAAGTTACTCTAATTAGTGTACCCTTTGAGGAAATCATCCTTGTTTCCCTTTCTGAAAAATTGAGCCAAGACATTAGTCTTGTTTCAAAGTTGTACCCATATCCATACAAAATTAATGGTAGAGTTTGAAACTTGTGTAATACATTAGCTAGATATACCTGTTTGGTAGTGTTTTTAAAATAGATGAAAATAATTTTGTTTTAAAAAATGAGAATTTTTAGAGAATCATTCTGAGAGTATGTTTGAAATTTTTGCTTCAAAAAACATGCTAAAACATTTTTAAAAACTCCTAAAACAATACTAAATGGAAAAATTTTCACTAATTATCAAACAATTAAAATAAGCTCATTTTAAGTGTGGTTTAAGACACTTAATAAAAAGCCAAGGATTTTACTTGTCCTCTTCTACGGACTAAAAACAAAAGCAAAAAATTAATGAAAAAGGCTTTATGTTTTGCGTAGTTTTTATTAGAAAGGTCAATGACTTATTTTCTCTTTAAAAAAAAGAAAAAAAAAAGAAGAAGAAAAGAAAAGGAGGAAAGGCGTATGCTCGCGAGGACAAGATACTACCCCACAATGACCTAAAGTGAAATATATTTGTTTCAATGTGCCAACATATACAATCCAATATTGGGAGTGTAGAAAGTACACGTCTAGACCGTTGGAGAGCATAGTTCAAGAATTTGAACCAAAATTAAATTTTAAGAGAGAAAATATTATAATAAAATTAATTTAAACTATAAATTTATAGTTTCAACTACGTTTCAAAACCACCTTGAAAGGCACATGTTACATATTAGCTTCTAATGTAAACTAGTCATTTTAGGTCGTTTAAAACATTCAAAGTTTCAACCATAGTCTTGTAGGCAACTCTAGCAAACAATTTAAAAGAAATGATTTTGTTGAGATCATATTAGCATACTAATGAGTCGTTTAGCGCGTGAATTCAAATGGTGTGCTTTAGAACTTTATGATTTGGTTTTGAACTGGCATTTAAAACGTAAATGTTTAAAATCACTACAACAAATTTTTTATTATACGACCTTTATTTAATGATCGTTTCTCAAAAACCGTCGTGGTAATGAGGGAAAAACATGGCGAGTTATGTCCGCAAAGACGAAAACAGTTGTGGAATGGAGTCAAAGCTACTACAACCGTTTTTTAAAAAACCATCATGGTATATAGTATCTACCACGATGGTTTTAAAAAAAACCGTCATGGTAGCTTTCTCAGTCCACGATGATTTTTTAAAAAACAGTTCTGATATCTTAATTACACGACAGTTTTATAAAAAACCATCATGGTAGCTCTTCTATTCCCCCCCCCCCCCGCTACCTTGCCCTCACCCCACCCACCCACTCTCCCCCACCAATCATATATCTGTAATATGTGAAATTATGTAATTGAAATCGTAAATTTATGAATATGTGTAATGTGTGAAATTGTGTAATTGAAATTGTAAATTTGTGAATATGTGTAATATGTGAAATTATGTGAATATATGAAAATGTGTAGTTGAAATTGTAAACTTATGAATATGTAAAGATTCAAATATGTGAAATTATGTGAAGATATGAAATTGGGAACTTGAAATTGTAAACTTTTGAATATATGAAGATGTGAATTTGTGAAATTATGTGAATGTGTCAATATATATAATATGTGAAATTGTGTAATTGAAATTGTAAATTTATGAATATATGTAATGTGTGAAATTGTAAATATATGTAATATGTGAAATTATGTGAATATGTGAAAATGCGTAGTTAAAATTGTAAACTTGTAAACATGTGAATATTTGAATATGTGAAATTATGTGAAGATATGAAATTAGGAACTTGAAATTGTAAACTTGTGAATATGTAAAGATGTGAATTAGTGAAATTATGTGAATATGTCAATATGTGAAATATCTAAAATTGTGTAATTGAAATTATAAATTTATGAATATGTATAATATGTGAAGTTATGTAAATATGTGTAATATGTGAAATTATGTGAATATGTGTAATATGTGAAATTATATATATAATTGAAATTGTAATTTGTGAATATGCGTAATATGTGAAATTGTGTAATTGAAAATGTATGAAGATGAATATGTGAAGATGTGAATATGTGTAATATGTGATTTAATATTACTATGTATGTGTTAGTTTCTACTTACTTTGCACAGGTACAATGTCTCGCAAGATCAATAGTGACCAGTACGAGAACGAGTAAGAAGAGTGCACTCCGTCTTCATCTCAATATAGCAAGCGAAACCAACGCAGTAAGCCACAAAGGCAAACCGAATTTGATCAAAAAGTAGACTTTGAGCGAAGGGCTACATTAATGAAAAAATTCATCGGATGAGAAAGAAAGGTTTAAGAATTGAAGTGACTTTTGATTCAAAAGGCCAACCGGAAGGCGCACCCGGCCATAAATTAAGCAGTTGGATCGGAGTCCTCAGTCGATAGCACGTTCCTATATGGACAAAAGATTGGAGGTCTAAGGATTTGGATAAAGTAAAAGATGTGATATATAAAGAGATATACGAAGCTTTTACAATCGAGGATTAGTATAGGAAAATGGCTTTGAAGGTTTGTGGTGAATTAGCAAAGGATTTTAGATCCGACCTCTACGTTACCTTCATACAACCATACATTTCCATTCCAGAGGATAATGAAAATGCATAAAAACGGCCTCCTACGATAATATACTACTACCCTTCCATAAACGATGACAATTGGAAAGCTTTTGTGAGCTATTGATGTTCCACTGAATTTCAACTGCTGTCGTCAAACGCAAGAAAAATAAGAGCAAAAAATGAATACCACTCTATGGTTGGCCGAGTCGGATATAGAGAGCTTGAGCAATCCTTGGTACGTTAATATTTTACTTATATTACATATATCGATTATTCTATCATTACTATGTTACTAACATAGCGTAACACATTTGCTAAGACCGGTGTGCTACCAACACGAGAGGAGTTATGGGTAAAATCACGTCAAGGTCCTAATGGACAGTTTAAAAATCCAAAAGTAGCATAAATTAGAAACTTGATTGTAAGTTTATTGAACACGAACCATTAATTTGCAATTTAATACTTGCTGAAGGATCTTAAGAATAACATAGTTTTGTTGTTGTTTTACAGGATGAATATACGACGCAACAAAGTCAAGGGAGCTTCCAATCGGTCGGTAACGATGACATTTTGATGAGGGCACTAGGGAAACCGGAACATTCAAAACATGTTCGCGGTCAATCAAAGTATGTAAAGCAGTCTCAATACTTCGACCTCCAATCAGGTACTTCGAAATTGAATTCCCAAATGTCGAAGATGCAAATAGAGATTGCAGAACTACGAGGTTTTGTGACCGAGCTCATTTCCCAAGGACGTGCCAAATCGACGGATGATATCATCTCACAACGCAACAACTTCAAGGCTAGTTGTAACCCTCCCAATAATATAGCAAAAACTCTAGAAGCTCCAGAAGTCCAATTGTCACCTCCTCGTCAAGACCCCGAACAATGCAGGTTTTTTGTTGAGGATAGAATTAATGGTGGGTGTGCACTTGTTGTGTTTGGAAAGGTGTGGATGGAGAGTCTTCTAACTGATATAGTTCATGGACGACTATTAGGGGAAGAAAACGTGTGTGTTAGCATCACTACCATCTGAGTTAGAACAACTGAATTGCCTGTTCTAACACTTGAAGCAACAACTGTGGGTGAAGCAGCCAGAAGCTTCGTCGCATGGCTAAAGAGGTTAGTTGAAGTCATTGGATTAATGAAGACGAGTCGAGCGTCTAGCCACGTTTCACAAGATCTAAGTGGAAAGAAATGCCAAAAAAAGAAAAGCTCTACAAAAGCAAGATAATCACAACCTGAGGTAGAACAAAAATAAGAACAACCCGTTACTAATGAGCAACTGCCTGCATTTAACTTCGCTTTAGTACCTCAAGAATTTATGCAGTTGGCTCTATACGCACATTCTTTCATGCGCGATGGGTCGATAATTCAATGCTCGATACCGGCAAATTTCACTGGTAATGATTGCCTGTGACACCCGTTATTCTCCTAAGGGTATTAAGGTAATTAGATTAATTACCTAGTATATATATAAAAAAAAATCAGAAAATCTCTCATAATTCGAAACTCTCTCTCTCTCTACTTTCTCTCTCTAAAAAAATTCTCTCTCTCTCCTCAAAGATCGTCTGAGATTTCGGCATCCGTTTTCGACACCTCCCGCACCAATGGAAAGCTCTCGACGAGCTGAGTCCAACGAGGTGCCGCGCCGCCCAAAACGCCGCCGGAGGAGACCACACGCGCCGCCCAAAGTGGCGGCAAAACCCATTTCTTTCCGACGAGATATCTTCGCCGTCCGACGTCCGATCGACGTGATTCTTGTTCCTACACGACCACCGTGATGAGAGGAACAAAACCCACCCTTGGTGGCAGCTCAACAACCGCCGGATTGCTCTGCCCGCCTATTGCCGCCGTGCACCGCCGCCCCCATGGTGGAACTCTGCCTTGCCGGAGGAGGTGACTGACACCACCCCTCCCAATGAGTTCAGAGGATCAAGGGGAGTAAAACCCCTCGATCAATTGCACGGAAGGAGCCGGTTTCACCGGAGAACGGCCAACGCCGCCGTCAACCGCCGCGGGAGCCTCCGTTTTGGCTCTTCCCAGCCACGTTTCTTCAAATTGGATGAGGGGAAATGCTCATAGGAGGATGGGTAGCAAAAGCCCTTAGCCAATTTCAGGTTTCCATCGTCGGAGAATCAAGATCGGAGCTCGTCCATTTCTATCGACGTTGTACTTCACGACCCGCTATGTTAGAGGCAGAATTGGGTGAAATTGACCCCGTCATTGGACTCAGAAGGGTCGATTTAGGGGGGGTAGGCCCGAGCCCAGCTGCCAACGGACCCCGATTGACGCCGGTCAACGATGGTCAAAGTCGGTCAACGTCGGTCAACGGTGGTCAACGCCGGTCAACGGCCAGTCAAAGGCTAAGTTGAAATTTTGTGATCCGGACCTCCGATCGAAGATCCGAGACCGCCTCCTGACTCGTTTCGATGCTCTGGATGCAATGGTGACCTCCGTTTGAGCAAATTCCACTCCAATGAAAATCATCCGGTACCGACTGTACGCGAATCGAGGCGATTCAAACAGCAGTATCGGAGTCCAGAATGACGTTTTCAAGAATGTATGATCTCCAGGAAGCATTCCTAGCCATTCATAGTCGCTCGAGGAGCACTACAGAGGATGCTTCGTAGATACAGCGAGATACAACTGGATCTGTTTTGCTTGGAGTTCAAGATCAAGGGAGTATGGAGCTAACGTTAATTGATTCCAGGATTAAGAGACTGTTGATAAGCTTGAAAGGTAGGGATTCTATTACTCATCTTTTGTAAGGTTTTTATAGAATTAAAATTGATTGTTTTGTCGCAATATATATCTATGTTGAACTGATATTATATGAGTATCACATATGAAACTATGACATGGACTCGTCTTGTATTGTAGGCGAGGAACATAATGAATTGACACATGTTATAAATTGAGAAGCATGGTTAGGAAAACTAACTCTATTGATAATGATTCAATATAGAGAAATTGTGAGACATGAAGAGGGCGACGGTTACGTCCTTGGGCATGAATACCCTAAAAGGTAAAATAGGGGGAAGGCGATGACGCTTCCTTGGGTTGAAAGTCCCAGAACACACTGTACAGGAATCGATTTGGTGAGGACTCGGGGCTTGATGTCCCCTCACCGGAACACCCTTGGAATGTTTATAGGGTGATCAAGTGCGCCCATCTGGGTTTCGATGAGTTGAGTGATACTCAATTTAACATGGATACCTAGGAACAATGATGATTGGTAATATTTGTATAAATGTGTAATTATGACACTTGGTAATGATTAACTACGATATCCATAAGATGTGATCATAATAAACCTCATAATCTGGAATATGATGTGACTTACTAACCATGCAGGTTTTAATGTGGTAATGATAAAAACCTAAAGGTGAGTAATGGCTTTCTCTACTGAGCATAGTGTCGCTCATTCCCTTATGTTTATATCTTTTCAGGACTCACTAAGTGTGAGGTGGCTACGAGAAATATAGTTGAGGAAGTGATGTAACTATATTACATTGGGACTGCTTCAATCGTTGAGAATGTTCTTCATGATAATGTAAGCATCAATTGTTACTTTCTGTGACTGTATTATAATGTGTTGAGGGTTAAAATGATGATGACAACAGTTTATATTATTAAATTTAAGGTGCTACATTAAAACTGTGGTTTATTTGTCGTTTATATTTTTATTTTTGAGTTGAGAGTTTTCATTTAAGTCCTGGGTAAATTTTATTTTTAAGGTTTTACTTTTATTATTTATTTTTATTTTATCTCATTAAAAACTGTTAACCCCCACATAGGGGCGTTACATTGCCTATCTATGTGGGGTATGAAAACCTTTACTACTTCATCAACTTTGATAAAATTGAGGCGAACTGTATCTTGGTATATCTTAGGTAATAACCCCATCCTTATTTCATATTTTTAAAATATAGGTAGAGTTGTAAGGTGCTTTTAAATAATTGACTGTATTGTATTTTATTGTAGTTTTTTGGCAGAATATTGTGAACTTTAAGGCTTGGCGCAAAATTTCGACTTCATATCTCCGACGATTCTTTCAAGTATTACAAGAGACCTGTAGAGTGATCGTAGGGAGCGCGCCACATTACTCCTCCACATATTAGCTCAAGTACCGAGGGGGAAAATATTCTTCTTTCTAAGAATATTGGATATTGGCACTTATTTCACTATGGGAGGACCAAATATATTAGTTTGACCCCCTCGGACACCCACCATGTGAGGGTTTCGTATCAGTCACGAGATTGTAAGTATTAATGTTCTCTTATAAAATTAACTATTTTTAGTCCCACATAATTGTATCGTCTATTAATTCATTTAAACATGACACATTGTTAGGGCACTTAATGATTGGAAGCTTTAAGCGGAAAGCGGTGACACAAACCGAACGAACGGAATGCTATATGCCAAACGTAAATGTCCAAGAAAACAAAAAAACGTTGAATGTGGTTTTTTTATTTTACGTTTCATGCGGGATATAATTACAAGTGTTATACAAGCCTTAGGAATTTTTTTTTTTTTATATACATACGGATATACATGAAGTTAAATGAAAGTTGGTACAATTTGTAAATAGGTATGTGCTCTTTAGATAGACAAATGGAGATAGTAGATAAACAATTGCTCAAAATAGCTCAAACATAGATGATCTTGTAATTTCAATATACACCAATTTTTGTATGCAATTAGGGCCTTATTGTAACGGATAACACACGAGATTGGCCATCCTGTGGGAAATAAAAAAGTTTTGGAGATTTTTTTTTGTGGCGATACTAATTTTCTACGACGGTTTTTTTGAAAACCATCGTGGAATATAGGCTTCCACGGCGATTTTTTAGAAAACCGTCGTGGAAGATTATTACCCACATCCTTCTTTTCGCGTTATTTTTCCTGTTACACGACGGTAAAAAACCATCGTGAAAACTCCATGTTGTACCACGATTGAAGTTTTCACGACAGTTAAAACCGTTGTGAAATTTTTCCACGAGGGTTATAAACCATCATGGAATCCTCAGTTTGTAGTAATGAATAAAAATAAAATATGACATCAAGTTTAAAACGAGAATTAATATTTGAAAATTATGTTTTATGAAAAAAAAAAAGAGAATAAGAATGATTTTTGTTGTAAAAAATAGTTCAAATCGTGTAAATTTGAAGGGGCTAAAATTTAAATTTTGAAGGTTTTGATCGATTTAAAACCACCTATATGGTTTAAACTAATGTCAGTTATTACTTCATTAAATACTAATTTAAACCGCTTTTATAATTTAAAATAGCTGAAAAGATTTAAAACCTATATACCAACCTCTTTATAAGCATTTTTAGATTTTTTCGGTTCTTTTCTATTTTGTCCCGTTGGCCTGAAAAAAAACTTGATCAATATCTCAGAGATAATAAGAGTGTATTTGTTTCAGTTTTTAAATCACGGTTCGAATTATTTTGCTACAGTGTTTTCTTTCATAAAAATTTAAATCGATATTCAAATACTCTACTCAAATACTCGTACCAAACACAACCTAATTATTTGTTTGAGGATTCTCACCACCAATCCAGCTAGAGATTGGTAATAAACCAACCAAAGTTTGTACTTGCTACTTCAAAAGAGCTGAGAATAAAAATATCTGCTTATAATCAGTCTCCTCCATCAATGCCAAGACAGAAGTTTCTTAACAGTCAATGGACACAAGATAGACAGTTTACTGATCGAGACCAACAAGTTAAGAGTCTAACAACGCTTGTGGGGCACAGCAATCAAGATAATGACAATGCTATTCAGCGCCAAACACGAGGAAGAAACGCGCAGCAATCAGTCATCAGTCACAAAAGTTAAACACACAACAGAACACAGCCTCCTATGAGACAAAGAGCGTGATTGGCAACATTATTTTAACTTTTTAGTTTTAATTGTTTTAGTTTTATAATATAAAATTTTTATATATTATAATATTAATTTTAATATATTTATTTCTGTTTCCAAGCACAATGAAAATTACAGTTGCTAAATTCTAATTATGTTTTTAAACACAATCAAAATATGGCTGCCTAAAGGCTTTTTTCAAAATAATAATAAGCGTTGAAAAATGGGGTCTCTGATGTTCTCTGCTGCACTAAACAACACCCTTGTCAAGTCTAGCAAAATGGGGCCTTTTGAGTCTTCAATTCCATCATGCCAAGAGCCAAAAAAAAAAAAAAAACTACGTAGACCCAACAACAACAACAACGAGAACAATCACTATAGTGCAAAAAAATCATAAACAAAACAATCTTTCATTCAAGTATAAAAAGTACGCATTTCATCGTAATTGGCACAATCGAATTCAATCTTGTACACGAGACATTAGGCATCAACCAACCTAGAAAAAATTGAATCTAATTCTTATTCTTCTATAACCCAAAAGAATTATAACTAAAAAAAGAAAAAAAAATCTTTTAACTAACCAAAAAAAGCAAATAACTATAGAAAAGAAGTGCCAGCAAGGCCGTGGTGCAACAAGTTATGAGCAATCTGGTCCCTCATCTGGGCCGAGTTGGCAGACCTTATGCTATTCTCAGCCACCATCTCATCATCAAAAAGCTC
Source organism: Artocarpus heterophyllus (assembly GCA_025403435.1). NCBI lineage: Eukaryota > Viridiplantae > Streptophyta > Magnoliopsida > Rosales > Moraceae > Artocarpus > Artocarpus heterophyllus. The sequence continues at coordinate 6,345,438 of CM046330.1, read as the reverse complement.
AAACTTGGCCGTCGGATCAATCTCCTCATTCCTCATCTCACAAAAGTTGTGCAGAACACAACAAGCCCCAAGAACCACAGGCAGGTCCTGGAGCTTAACCTCAGCCCTCTTCCGCAAACACGACCACCTTCCTTTGAGCCTAGCGAAAGCCTCCTTAGCCACCTTCTGAACCTCCCCAACCCTCTCATTGAAAGCGTGTTGAGTCCAAGTCAGGTTCTGCTTCGTGTAAGGAACCAAAACCCAGTCGAGAAGCGGATATCCAGAGTTTCCCACGATCCAAACGTCCCTTAAAAGCCCGTGGTTTGCCCTCTTGAAAAGCGCCGAGTTTTCGAGAACTTGCTCGTCGGACATTGACCCAGGATAGCCAATACAAATGTCGGTGAAGACCCCCCTGGGATCGACGACACCTTGGACGGTGATCGAGTACGAGGTTTTCTGGTTCCTCTCCGTGTGCCTCTTGTTGAAGTACAAGGCGACTCTTGTCTTCGGCGCGATGATCGGGACGTGCGTGGTGTACATTGTTCCGGCGATATTTTGGATCCCGGAGGTCGACTCGAACTCGTCCTTGATCGCTTTCATCCTCTGCTCGTCCGGCCATTGGAGGAATTTCGGCATGAGGACTGTCCTGATCGCGGAGCAAACCTCGAGAACAAGCTTGTGGCAGGTCGAGATCCCAAGCCCGAACCGCTTCGACACGAGGCGGAGGGGTTCGCCGGTGGCCAGCCTCCAAATGCAGACGGCGACGCGCTGGCGGACCGGAATCGCCTCCCGAAGCATCGTGTTCTTCTTCATCACCGTCGACTCGAGCTCCTCGCAGATCATCTCGAACGTCGCTTTGCTCATCCTGAAATCCCTCTTGAATTCCGCCTCGGGAAAGTCCGGGTGGTTGTGCTGGTCCCACCAGTCCTTCGACCGCTCCTTCACCCAGAGCCGTCGATGATGCCCGACCGGCCCTCCTCCATTCCCTGAGCTGCTCGACACCACAGGATTACTCTCCCCCGCGGCGGCAACTGCAACGGCGGCGGCGGAGGCGCAGGCCGATCGGCGAGCTCGCTTGGCTCGAGACTGGTCGAAATCGTTCAGTAGAGAGTAATGTTGATCGAAGTTGTTGAAATGGTCACTCATGGCTTGGTTCTCCTTCTTGAAAGTGGCGTCGATTAGGGTTTTCTTTCTCTGGAAATCGATTTCCCTCTGTTTCTGCTCTTGCTTTTCTTCCTCCTCAAGCAAAAACAGCGGAGCCACAAAACCACCTCCGTTCGCGCTAACACCCTCCTCTTCGTCCTTTCTTAGCCGTTTTATCGAGTCGTTTCCGTTGTTCAAATTCACACCAAAATTATCGTCATCCATTTCTTGGAACAGGCTGAAGAAGTGAGAAAAGTCGTCCTGGTTAAGAAATGATGCGACGGAGCTAATTTCCATGAAAGTGATCGAATTCAAGTGTGAACAAACTGGGTTTTTTCTTCTCTTTCTTTCCCTTTTTTTTTGGTTTTTGTTTTCGATTTATGACTTAGTTTCGAAGTGAATCGGAGAAATGGAGATGAACAAGAAAAGGGGTCGGGCTTGGGAGATATATAAGCCATGGCGGCGAGAGGAAACGTGTGCGCAAATGTGAACGCGGCGTTTTTGGGGCTTGTCGCGGTGACTTGACTTTTCTTTGATCTTATTATTATTGCTATTATATTATATAAATAATATTAATAGAAAAAAAGTGGTAGTTTCTCTCTCTTCTTTCTCTATATCTTTCTTTCTCTGTGGGATCTCTTACGCGGTGAAGTGGACTTCAAGAATTTGATGGTTTTGATGGCAATAGCATTTATTTTTATTTATTTTTTTTATTTTTTAAAGAAAAAGAAAACGTTGGTGAATTGGAAGGTTGTGGAGAAGCTTCGGTTTTTGCTGAGTAGGACTAAGGATTGAGGGAGGAAAGAGGACAAATAGATAGGAGAGAGAAAGAGGAAGAGGATAAAATAATAATTATCTGAGATGCCCTTTAAGACTGTACTGTTGTTTGATTTGTTGGCGAAATATCTTGGATAGTCCCATTTTAGTTTTTGCTGTCTGCGATTTTCGATTTACGCGCCTAAGTTTTTTTGTGGCATATCGTACGTGACAAACAAAAATATCTTTTATTTTTTCAAGGAAAAAAAAAAGTTATTCTCTTCAATATCAACTGTTTAAAAAAAGAGTAATTAGAAATAGTAGTGTAGAAATGACTTGTACTCGTGCAAAATCTTTTGTTAATTTAAGATGTGTTTGATATAGTAGTTAAAATTATTAATTAAAATTATAAATATTATAATATATGAGAGTTTTATATTATAATAATATTTTTATTTTTATAGTAATATATAAAAGTTTTACACTGTTTTTAATTAAAAAATTAGCTAAAACCAACTAATACCAAACATGCTATTAGTAGGTAATTTTTCTAATGTTACAATGTTATTAGCTCAACTGGTATTTAATGGATGTGTGAATTATTTTCTCTTTGAGAGTGTTTGGCTAAGGGTGGTGTGAACCACAAACTCAGTTATAAACAGTGTAAAGCTTTCACATGTTATAGTAAAAAAAAAAGTTATTATAGTATAAAGCTCTCGCATGTTGCAGTAAAAATGGTTCCCATCAATAGTTCTCACAACTAGCCAAAAACCCTATTAGAGTCATGCATTCAACTATCGTCCATTTGAAACATGATTATCCCTTTTTTAATTTATATAATTTGGGTTATTAAAGGCATTCAACAACCCTATCATCGTATGATTTCAAAAAATAATAATAACCCTTTCATTAGATTCAAAAATACCTTTGGCTACATAGTTGCATTTTTGAGAGGGGTTGCCCATACGCCAAGCAAAGTTTACACTATTAGAGTTTAGATGAGGATGGACATTGACTTGAAGGAACCTTGACTTGATTATTGACATGGTCTTCATAATAAAACGTTCCTTAAAATATAATTATTGAGTGGAGGAAAAACTTGCTAGATTCTTGCTAATCATTCTTCTTTGAAATCTCTTAAATGAAGCACTGTTTCACATCAATTTTATTTCGGAAAATATACTCAATTTTCAATCTTCTCCGTTGTATCTAATATAGTTTGCTTCCAAAAATTAGGCATTACTTTGTTTGTGCAAATTACTTTACAGATCATTTTCTCCCCATATTGAATTTAACACGTAATGAGTTGAAATTGTCTTTTAACATGTATTTATTAAGTGCTAACAAACTTTAACTTTTCTTAGTAAAATATCTAGGAAATTCCCTCGTATGCATACTATTTATTATGCATACATATTGACCGTTTGACAAATCGATAAGAATTAAAGTTTTAAATTTAAAAATTATAGTGTATAAGAGCTTTATACTGTATTAATTTTTTGCTTTTTATTGTAACTGTTGAAAGCTTTACACTATAATTAGTTAGAATCAATTAGTTCTAACTCACGTTCCACATACGTTCAAGTTTCTTTTAAGTCATTTCATGTAAACAATTTGCTTCGATACACATTGATCCTTCCTATCCGCTCGTCAATCGTCACATGTAACAAAACACATTTATTTTCAATTTTTGCGGCTCATAAGATTGCAAAATGGTTTAGATTTTCCAAGGCATTTGGTTTTCTTGACGTGCATTCTATTCCAGGTGCTAGCTGCCATGGAGAGTTTCATTTCCCTTTTATGTGTTTATTTTTATGTGTTTATTGGGCGTTTGAAACACGGATTAATTCAAAATGTTTGAACTGTAAAGATCGCAGCAATTCAAATGTTATAAAAGAAAATGTAACAAAACTGGTTTTTTTTGTTCAAACCAGTAGTTTCAACTACACTATTAATTGGTTTATAGTGTGTTTAACAATCTTAGTTTCAATTAAAACTTTTAGTTGCTATAGTGTAAAACTTTTACATGCTAGAGTATCAAGGAAAAGTAAACTACAGAGTAAAACTCTCATATGCTGCAATGTTTTTAACCAAAATCGGTTTAAATAATTGGTTCAAACCAAACATCCTAGATGGTTTTCTTCGTGTTTGTGTTTTCCTCTTTCAATTAGCTTCTGTGCTAGTTCCTTGTGGCAGCATGTCTATGTAACTTGTTACTGTTGCGCCTTGTTAGGTTCTTTAACATGTATCTTTCTTAATGAAGTTATTCATTTTAGCAATAAAATAAAATAAAATAAAATAAAACACATTTTTTTTTATTCATCACTAAATTATTTAGGGGAAAAAAATAGGATCTAGCTCTTATTCCAGCTACCAAGAGGAGAATAAGAAGAAAAAGAAAGATATTGTAAATCAAGCTTTTGATTTTATAACTAAATTACTTTACACCTATCACTAATTCCTCACTCCTCACTTCAATTTTCTTTTTTTAGGTAATTTTTTTTATCACTTTTCAACACAAGTTGACATGATTTTATCACATACATTAGCAACTAATCTAACTTTTAAGACCAGCTATTCCGCATTTAATTTCTTTGCGATTCAAATACCTTTACAGTTGACAAACAAAGTGCTAACAAACTTAAACTTTTGTTGGTAAAATGTATAGGAAATTCCCTTTACTATATGTTATGCATGTATATGTAGGCCATTTAGTAAGTTGGCTACAACAAAAGGTTTAAGTTTAAAAATTATAGTATATAAGAGATTTATAATGTAATAATTTTTTGTTTTTTATAGCAACTACTGAGAGTTTTACATTTTAGTTAGTTAAAACAATTAGTCTTAACTAACATTTGAAACACATTCTAAGTTTCTTTTCGATCATTCCATGTAAACACTTTGCTTCGATACACATTGATTCTTCCAATCCTCTTGTCAATTGTCACATGTAACAAACACATTTATTTTCAATTTTGCAGCTCATAAGATTGCAAAATGGTCTAGATTTTCCAAGGCGGCTGGTTTTCTTGATGTGAATTCCACTTCCAGTGCTGCCATGGAGGATTGCATTTACCTTTATGTTTTAGAGGGTATTAGAAACACAGGTCAAATCAAAATGTTTGAATCAAAAGAACCGTAACAATTCAAATTTTACAATAAAAAATATAACAACACTAGTTTGAGTCAAAACTTTTTAGTTTGAGCCAAAAATATTCATAATTAATTGGTTTATAGTGTGTTTGACAATCTTAGCCTTTTTTTTATATATAAATTTTATGAGATAAAACAGTAGCAAAAGTAGTTAGAACCGTAAAAAAAAAGATAAGATCCGTTTTTGCCAAATAGAAGGCTCAGTTTCAATTAAAGCTTTTCGTTGTTATAATATAAAGATTTCATATGTTATAATATCAAAATAATGAACTACAATATAAAAGCTCTCGTATGTTATGGTGTCTTTAACCAAAGTTGATTTAAATTGTTAGTTCAAACTACACTTCCTAAACACCCTAGATTGTTTTCTCCTGCTTGTGTTTTCCTCCTTTTAATTAGCTTCTGTGCGAGTTCCTTGTGGCAGCATGTCTGTGTAACTTGTTACTGTTGCGCCTTGTTGGGTTTTTTAACATGAATCTTTCTTAATGAAGCTATTCATTTTAGCCAAAAAGAAACAACACATTTATTTGATTCATCACTAAGTTATTTAGGGTGAAAATAATAGGTTCTTGCTCTCATTCTAGCTAACCCAAGAAGAGAATAAGAAGAAAAAGAACGATCTTGTAAATCAAGCTTTTGTATTTATGGCTAAATTACCTTACACGTATCATTAATTCGTCTCTCATCACTTCAATTTTTCCTTGTTTTTACGTAATTTCTTATCACTTTTCAACACAAGTTGACATGATTTTATCGCATACGTAACAATTAATCTAACTTACAAGACCAAATATCCTGCATTTAAATACCTTTGCAATTCTCCCTTTGAAAGGTAACACCCTTTCCAGTTGACTAGCTAAGAGCGCGTTTCGCAATATTGGTATCAAATCAATAGATCAAACTGCTAAATATAACGTTTTCACATGTTGCAGTGTTTTTTTGTTCAAACTAAAGTATTGGTCAACATTGTTGCACTCTCTTTTTTTTAATTTTTTTTCTTCTGACAACTGACGGTTAATTACGTATAAATTAGTTCAAAGATGAAGGTGACTTGGGGTACTACTACCTTCACGCCGTGAATCACAACTCTAAAAGCGACTTCTTGACATTTTTGGTGTAAATGCAGCACAGCCTGCAATATATTAGGGAGAAAAAGTTGTTGCCCATCTTAGACAACAGACTTTTCCTCTGACCATAGGGACAATTATTGATTTGTTCAATCCCCCAAAAAAACAAAACAAAAAAGTCGTGTAAAATCAAATGAAAATTTCCACATAAGCAGTAGATTACATGTTATTCATTCTTTGATATTGCTGGTTCTGATGGCTAAAAATTGCCTTGTTTGTTGGTCTAGAGATCCTGCTTGAGTCTTTAAAAAGCCTTTTGTTTTTCTGCGGGCAGTTGACCCTTTTACTCAAAAATAAATTTTTGACGCAATGTCACGCAGACTTGCAGTAAAGTGCTGAAGTATGCCCCAATGTGGACAGATTTTCATTGGGTCTTTGTTTTGGTTAGTTGTTTTGTCTCTCTTTATTTATTTATTTACTATTTATTCATGTTTTTGCTCAAAAAGTTTTGTCTTCTGTTTCTTATTTTACGGGTTTCATATTTTAATACCTTACATTGATTAAAATCTTTTTTTAAGAAAATACGAATGTTTCAAAGTTTTTAAAACAATAAAGTTAGGAGGCCAAATCCCTAATTTTTTTTCCAGGGGAGCTAAATCCCTAATTTTAGGAACTAAAATGGCCAAACTTACTCGTTTATTAATAACTCACAAATTCATTTTATAAGATAATTAAAGAAAATAAAAAATAAAAAGAAAACAAAGAAATCTATATCTTCTAAAGGGTTATTTACTTTTTTATGCCCAGTATTTTGGGTTTATTCAAACCCATATTTTTAGTTTTTGATATCATTGAATATATACCTTTAAATTAGATTTAAGAAAAAAATTTTATACCTTTTCTTAATCAATTTTGAAGCTAAAAATTGCTCAAAGATACACTCAAATTACAAAATAAGAGAACTTTAAAAACTTAAAAAATTGACTTCAAAAATGTGTAAAATACTCTCAAAATCGATGTTTGTGTGTTTTTGTTGTCGGTTTCTTCTTATTTATCCCTATTGATTGGAGCTTTCTCCATACCTCTTGGAAAAAGAATGAAAAAAAAAAAATGCTCAAATGGTATGATCCATCCGTCACCCCAAAATGAAAGGGGTGATCTGGTTGTTTTTGGTCTGTGAATACACGTTGTTGGATACACCATGTTATTTTCTCATTGACGCCGAACCTAAGCATGTGCTTGAGAGACACCAGTTGAAAGTTTTAATTTAATTTAATTCTTATTTGAGAATAATTTAGTCATTTTAAAGGTTAAAATCAATTAGTAAGGTATATATTTGTTATCAAATTTAATTTAAAGGTAGATATTCGATAATGTCAAAAGCCAAATGTATAATTTTTAAATTAACATAAAACAAAGGGTGTAAAAAATAAATATCTCATTTTTTAAATATCAAAGTACAAACTATAATATTTTTCTATATCAGTATGTATTCTTATTTTAATCGTTACATTTATTTTCCAATTGTTTGAATATGAATGTCTGCCTCCAAAATTTGCAAGATGATATAGAAACAGCTGTTACTGGCAGTGAGAAGGAATATTTTAAATATGTAAACAATCTCAATAAAGAAAAGAGAAATACTTGGTCTCTCTTTACATTCCACGTCATCTCAGTTTATTAAAAAAATAGAGTCTGATCAGAAGCTACCATTGTCATTTTTTTTTTCCTTGTGTTTCTTCTATTCGTGAAAAGTGATGTCAACATTCCTCCAAAGAAGAAGGCAGAGAAAGAGTAGAGGAAAATTCAGCTCAATAGCTCATAAATCATCTAGGGTGTCGGCATTTCTCCAAAGAAGAAGGCAGAGAAAAAGGAGAGGAAAATTCAGCTCAATAGCTCATAAGTCTTCTGGGGTGTTTAGAAAATGTAATTAAAACCAACTATCAGAATCAATTTTATAGGATGTTAGGTATGAAGGTTAGAACTATTGGTTAAAATTGTAAATAATGTAGCATATGATAGCTTTATACTATAATAACTTTTTGCTTTTATTTTAATATGTGAGAACTTTATACTATTTATAACTGAAAAGTTAGTTAAAATTAATTAATATTAAACAAATTATTAGTTAAAAATATTATAATATGTGAAAGTTTTAAATTATAATAATTTTTTGTTTTTTAATTGTTGTTATTAAGAGCTTTCTATTGTTTATTTGTTAGAACATAACGATTCTAATAGAGTGCCAAGCAGCCGTTTTATTAAAGGGCTCAATTCATTTTATTCGCATATGAGTCCCAAATTATTTAGGACCGATTTAGTTCGAGTATTTAAATAAAATATTAAACTAAAAATTTAAATTTTTATAAAAAAAATACTATAATAAAATAATTCAAACAATAATTTAAATATCCAACAAAACGGCCCTTAAATATTTCCCACAGACACTCCAAGCTGGAAATAGTGGTTCATAATTATCGAAAATCTAACATTGCATTTATTTATTTTCTGTTGGTGAAAATTCCAAGCCAGAAACACCAATGAGTGGCCTAAAACTGATCTCATTCAGATCCGAGTCGTACAGATATTGCTATTCCAACAAACAGAACCCAAATGAACAGTTTGCTCTTCAATGGCGTCTTTTCTCACTCTACCGTCCACTGCCCCTTTTCAACACAAGGTAAGTAATTCCAAATTTCCGTCAAAAACCCTTTATTTTTTCCTGGGTATTTGGTCCTTCGAAATTTCGAACTTCTGGAATCAATTTTCAGTTCTTATTCCAATTCCAATTCCTTTTTTGTTTTTCCTTTTCCTTTTTCTGGGTTCAGGCAAATCGTACTAGTCTTAGCAGCATATTCACGAACCCACCGTCCAAACATCTTTACAAGACTAGTTCGAGAATCGGCAAACGTCATGGGAATTGTTCTGTGACGAAAGCCAAGACGGCCGTTGAAGGAGGTGTGATCGAGAAGCAAGAAGTTGCTCTCAACGACAGAAATGGTGACACCTCGTATTTTTCAACCCTTTTTTTAGCCTATTTATTTGATCGAATATGTTTTCAACTTGACTGTTTGAAATTTTGGTGCGCTTAAATTTGAGTCATGGTTCAATTGGACAAGTCTAAAGTGTTATTTATGAGAACCACGTGACATATAAATTGCGTTTGGTAAGGTAGTTGGAACAATAAGTTAAAATCAAAATTTTGTAATATGTAAAAGTTTTATACCATAACATATTTTTGCTTTATAAGCACGTGAGAGTCATATAATAATTGAAGAATATAATAATTGAAGAACATATTTGCTTGGAAGATTCTCTAATGGATCTCAATTATATTAAAGTTGTGAAGTATATAAATATGAGGATAAAATTTTACAGGTTTACTTGGTTTGACAACCCAGTTCCAACCATGGGTTGGAACTATCTAATAAAACAAAACTATGGTAGCTCTTCTCTGTTATATCCTAATTTACAATTTCAACTACATTCTTTAACGTTTTAGTTACATAAGGAGAGTACTTTTATGACGATTTATACAGTGGGGTATTGAAAAAATATCTTATTAGTATGAGTTGGCTTTTGGCCGGCCAAATCTGTATTAAAATGGTTAATTTTGTTTATATATATTTTTTAATTTTGATGTGATTTTGATTAAATAGTTATTTCATCATATGTTGGGAAGTGTGCAGAATCTTGTGTTGGAGAATAGCTTATTAAGTGTTTGTCTATTTGTCAGAGAGGGACAGAGAGACAAATGTGATACAAAAGTGAAAAGCGCTAGGGAATAAAGGGCACTTGGGGCGGTTGCTTGTTGGTCATGTGAAAGATTATCCCCTTTAAATTATGATCGTAAACTATTTTATTTTACATGCTTTGTTCTTGGTGCTTATCTAATAGTTTGATAGTACAATGGTGTTGCAGATTATGGGGTTGTTAGTGTCCACCACGTTGGACTCTTGTGCGAGAATCTGGAAAGGTCTCTCCACTTTTACCAGAATATTCTTGGTATGTTAAAATTTCTCATTCTTTAAACATATAGGAAATTTCTATTGTAAAACCATTCTTCCCTATTGCTAAAAACTGTGGTTTTAGCTGTTGGCTTAAAAGATTGTTCTGTGTAATCTATAAGTGTTTATGTTAAAAGTTTGTAATGCTTTATAGATAACTGCTCCTAATTATAAACCAAATGATAAAAATTTAATTTAATGATTAAAACAGCAATTTCTACTGATAGTGAAAAATGACAGTTTCTATATAAAAATTATATTAAAGAGTTTGGGAACAAAGTTTTAACACTAAAGTTTCAACTGTTATAATATAAAACTCTCTATGTTATAGTGTAAAGACAAAGTATGTTACAGTGTATAGCTCTCACATGCTTTGTGTTTAACTTTCAATTTGGTTCTCAAACACTCTCTATGCTATTAAACAATATAGGATAAGGGAAAGAACTTTTGAGTTTCTGACATAATAACGTTAACTTCTGTGTTTTTGTCAAAATCAGGCCTTGAAATCAATGAAGCAAGGCCACATGACAAGCTTCCCTACAGGGGTGCGTGGTTATGGGTTGGTTCAGAGATGATCCATCTGATGGAGCTTCCAAATCCTGACCCTTTGACTGGACGACCTGAGCATGGAGGCCGTGATCGCCACACTTGCATTGCTATTCGTGATGTGTCTAAGCTGAAAGCAATCTTTGATGAAAATGGTAAACTTTTGATTTTTCTCATCACCTGGTTCCTCGTTTCTTTGCATACAACATGAGAATAAAAAGGCAGAATTATTCCGTTACACCGCTAGGAAAAATTATTAACTGTTAGACCCTCATGAAATTCCGTTAAATTGTTACATTTTTTTATCAGATATAATTCTAATGTGACATAGTGATTCGAACTTTGTCCTCTTGATAGAGACGCAGTCAGAAAAATAAGTGAAGAGGTGAGTATGGTAAAAGTTTCATTAAATTTCACATATAAATTAAGTGAGAGATTTTATGCATTATGAGGTGGAGTAAATATGAAATTTCATAATTGTAATAGGGGCTAACTATAAATTTAAGGGATATTTATCTTTTTATACCACTATTTTAAGTTAATTCAAAACCTATACTTTCGGTTTTTAATCTCTGTATACTTTTATATTAGATTTAATATACAAATTTATACCTTACTTCAGTTAATAATTAATTTTGATATTTAAAATGACCAAATTATCTTTAAATAAAATAGAGAAAAATTAAAACTTTTAAAAAATAAAAAAAATAAAAATAAAACATTCAAGACACCTATTTTTGAGGGTATTTTATATATTTTTGAAGTCAAAAACCTTAGCATAAAGTTTTTAAAATATGTAAAGTTCTTTTATTTTTCAATTTGAAGGTATATTGAGCAATTTTTTATATTAATTTTGAGTATTGATTGGGAAAAAGTAGATTTGTGTAAATAACCCTGAATTTGATCAGCGTTTACATGTCAAGTTAAAAGAAAAAAAAATTCGTGTGGGACGACTACCCACCCTCGTCCGCCGGTAAAATACTTTTGCATACCGTGTTGTAACATTCTTTAAATTTTCAAGAGATTCTATGGCGTCATATCACAAAAGTCTGTTGACATTAATATAGAAGAAGCATTTGTATTAAAGGCTGATATATTTTGGTGCTGATTTCTACCGAGAATAATGTGGCACGTCTTGTTGTGTGAATTTTTCATTGCAGGTATTCCTTACACTCTTAGTAAATCAGGAAGGCCGGCAATTTTTGCTCGAGATCCAGATGCAAATGCTCTGGAGTTTACGCAAGTGGATAATTGAACTCCGTTTCGAACTGCCAACTTTGCAATTTTTATAAAATACGAAGAAAAATAGCTTGTACAGATAATTATACAAATAATGTAAGCCACTGGTGTAGTAACTTCTGCTGCAGAATCTAGAAATGATTGTATTTTTCATTGGACAAAAATATAGGGATGATATTAACATTTAAATGGTATGAAAATTTTGTTGTTATTATTATTTTTTGACTCAATTAGCACGTTGCTATCTGAACTTTTAACTGTGATGAACTATGAATTTAATAAAATTTTGCAGAACGACCTCGGATTATTGTTAAATCTTGAAAAGAATGCTCTCATACAAGTGGCATGACATGCTTCATCATTATCTGATTTTTTTTTTTTTTTTTAAATGCGCTCGAATAATGTACATGGGGGCGTTTTTATCCAAATTCAATAGTTTGTCATTGATTTGAGAACACTTTGCAACATTTTTTCAGATTCAAAAGTAAATCAGCAAAATCAACAATTTTAGAGCAAATGTGACAAAGTAAGGATTTCTATATTTGCATATGAACTTGTTGCCATTGACTTTGTACAAACGCCTAGTTTAAGGCAAATCGTGACATTTTAGCACTAGAAACCAAACCAATCAATACACATGATTGCCAAGCAAGTTCACCACATGTATAGATATAAGAAGCTCATTTCATATGTGCTTCTCAGTAACAAGGCAAATAAATCTGACACAAATGGCAAGTACCAAATAATTTCTGTTAAGACAACAACATTCACTAATATTGCCTAGTCCCAAGAATTTTCTTCTGTTTATTAGTTTAGAGCCTTAGGCGACTGAGAATGTCAGGCGTGACCTCCAATCATTTATGAGCGTAACGTATGGTCTGGAGTTGACATAGAATGATGAAGCCGCATCTTGATTGCTCTGTACTCGTAAATAAAACCGTCCGCAGCAATGTAGGGGTCGTCCATAATATCCTGTATTTACCACAAAATGATGCATGTAGATAGCAACATATTTTACATTCAGAGTCCATGAAAACGATATCTATAGGGCCTTTTTTTTTTTTTTTTATAAGAATACTGAAATCTATTTCCAAGTGGTTAATCATGTATAACTTATCGAGCAACTAAAGCATTAATCATGCTCAACACCAAAACTCACAATGTGCGCGTCCCACGCATAGAGCCCATGTATGGGACCCACTCTGTTATGAGTTGTGGTGCTTGGAACCACTGATGCTGCTTAAAGTTTATTCCAACTTTTGATCTGAAGGATTGGACAATAATAGTGGCCAGGTGCGTGGATGTTGTTTCTTTCTACTTTTGCACCTAGCATTTGCCATAACAACTAGTCTTTTGAGGACAGGCAAAACTTCAGCCTCAAGATCAGGTCTGTCCCTGCATCTGAGTTTTGAACACTTCAGAGCAATACGAGCTAATTCCTCCGTTTCAACAAGTGGCCAATCTGTAACTAACTTCTCTAGAATATCAACAAAGGAACCGTTTCCGATAGCGTTCTCAACAGCTAAGAGAGGACCATTTGGATGTCAACAATTGGAGGGTTATGACTCCAAAAGCATATACATCTGACTTTGGCCTGAGCTACCACTTCTTTGATACTCCGGGTCCATGTAGAAGAGCAGTACCGGCAAGAATTGAGTCTCTGTACTCCATGATGTTGTCAGTGACAACATCTGAAATGAGTTTAGCCAGACCAACATCCCCAATTTTGCTCACATAATTTCTATCTAACAAGATATTTCCTGGTTTTAGATCTCGGTGAACAATAGGATCTGGCTTTGAGCAGTGTAGGAATGCAAGACCACAAGCTATTTCGAAAACTATGCGGAACCTTACGCACCAAGGAAGGTGTGACTTTCCCTTTCGGCAGGAAGATCTAATCCTCCAGGCTTCCATTTTCCATGCATTCATAGACGAGGCAACCACTCTCGGGACAGGCTCCAAGCAGCAGAACAATGTTTGGATGGTGTAGCTGACTTAGAACTTCAACCTGTGAAAAAAAAGCAGAAAACAATTGAGATAACATAGTTGAATTAGAATGTGTACACACATTCACACACACACGGGGAAAGATATATTTCAAGCATATAATTGATGTCCAAAACAAATATAAGAGAAAAAGTAGACAGCTAGAAAGGTAGTCAGGTGAAACTGAACTATTACGAGTACTTTAAAGGAGGCACCTCTTTCAAGAACGCCTGTTTCTTATCAGCAGCACTACTCTGAAGAACCTAAACAGCTACTGGAGTGTGATCAAGATCACATTTGTAGACCTTCCCATAGCCTTCCTCACAATCACATTTGCCTCCGAGAAGTAATTTGTTGCTATTTCTTATTCTTTCCTCATGTACCCCCTTTACCTTTTATCGCTTGATAAGAGTGCATCGACAAGTTTGCTTTTCTCTAAGGACTCATCGAAGGCATTCACTTCAGCAATTTGTCTTTCATAGGTCTCTTTTACAAGCAAAGCTCTTGCTCTGTCGATCTCCTGCACGGCTTCCAAATGCTTTGCTTTCTCTTCAGCAGCAATTTTCTTTAAAATCTCCTCTCTTTCAAGGGCAGCATTTACTCTTCGAGTTTCCTCAAGGCATACGGAAGAAGCCAACTGGACCTGCAAATTGGACATCTATAAGTAATGTGCAAGACAATTTATATGCTCTTGTCAAGGCCACTCAAAACTATTCATGGTTTTTTGGAGCAAATGCATCAATCCTTGTTACATGGATAAGAAATTAGACCGGTTAATTTAATTCTTGCTAACCAGGTAAAATTCAGAGAAATAAGGAATTTCAGATTTTAATCTCATCAAACTTTATTATGCTTACAGGATCTAAAACACCAGATATTTGACCTCTTACCTTCTTTTGTGCATGGACTAGTTCTTCGAAATCTTTATTATACATTGTAATAGTACTTTGCAATTCTTGCCGCAATGTTCAACCTCAGCTTGTGCATAAGACTGCACAACATTATATTACATCAAAACTCACACCATAAACTCTATGCCTTGTCATTCTTTAAAGAACCAAAAATGGAAAAGAACTGTAAATATTGGCACAAGTTCTTGGCAAAAATCACCTTGTCAGTATTTAAAGAAGCCATGGAATTGCATTGTCTTAAAGTGTGAGTTTCAAGGCCAGCTGCCAAGTCTTGATGTATGTTAGTATTTGTAGGAGAGCCCATTTGTGTAAATGCTTTAGAATTTTGATAACTAAGAACAGACATGTTGGATACTCCAAAAGGCTCATTAACTTGGGACTCCGCCAAGAGAGAACGAAGCCCAGATTTTTGTTCACCAAAACCATGAAGCCCTAGTCTGTGGTCTCTTTGAGCAGAACTTTGATGTCCAGATCTAGTCTCTACAAAGTGAAGGCAAAAAAAAAAAAAAAAGGTTGAGGACACTAAGATGAAATAAGGGGGAAAAAAAGCACTTAAAACATGCCCCAAGAAGATGAAGGGTTGGCTGCTTTTGTGATTACTCTTTGCTTGGACACAACATAAATATCACATGTGTTGGCATTACATCTTAAAACACTTTCTGGTACCCCTGGTCCCTTCAGTTTCCTAAAGCAATTGTGACTTGAGACTTAGCATTGCTTCATCCAAAAATAATGTATTTTGACTGACATACTAAATTAAAAACAAGAACATTCAATTTTGAAAGCTATTAGCGAACATACCACAGCAAAACAAAAACGAAGGCCGTTCCATTGTTACTCTAGAAATTATGACATTTACACATCGACATTGGTTTTGCATATATGGTAAAACTAAAAAATCAAGGTACAAAATATCTTTAAACTTAAAAATACCGGTAGATAATTTTTAAAATAACAGGTAGATATAACTATACTAGAATTAATGGAGTGTGCAAAATACATACATAGTACATTGTCAAAGCCGAGAATTTTTTTTTTTTTTTTACCATCTGACTTTGAATCATCGAAACATTCGGGGACGTCAAGGTGCAATAACAGCATCATACCTTGTCAGAAAATTTGAAGAACAAGAACCCAGAATCAAACAACTAATCCCCAACTCAGGCGCATATCTTAGAAGAGCCTTGGCTGAACCGTCGTCGTCTAAAATTAAAGTTTCGATCTGCAAAATTAGAAGTCCAAATGTTTAATTTAATACAAAAAAGAATTAAAAACATAGCCTAGTTTAAAAAGAGAGTCAAGCCACACCTTTTTTTTTTCTTGCATAGCTTTTTGAATGGAACAAAAACTTCTTCATGCTTCTCTTTAATGTCCTGAACATACATTGCCACCATATTTTCAATCGAGTTCTGCCACGGGGATAAAATCCCCCGCTAAAAATGTTAAGAATCAGACGCCCTAATTCTATATTACGAAGAGCAAATAAAAATCGCCGAAGAAAAAAATAAAGCAAACAAGAACACACAAATATATAGGCATCCACTCTCAAATATTACTTGCGTAATCCTTTGCGTAAGACAATGATTCATCAGAACAATAAATTAGGATCCACAACTTAACGATAAATTCGTAATTCTAATATTATAAACATCAAAACCAACTTTATAAGAGAAAATTCATTAATTATCGTAATCACTCCACATTTTTTAACTTCGTAACCAATATATACTCTCTTTTTTTTTCATATTGGAAAGCTATTAAATGGTCAAATTGCCTCCAAAAATCAAGTTCAGGAAGGGAAAAAAAATCTTGTCCTTTTCAAACCCATGATCAAATAGCAACTGGAAAAGGAAATTTTTACACCAAATTTAATCATATAATGCCGGTGAATCTACTGATATGCTATAAAGTGTTGATCTTTTCCTTTTGAAGGCAATCATTAACTAATTTCAGAAAGCGGACATTCTCATTAAAAAAAAAAAAATTGGACTATAATTTTTATATAGTTGCGTTTATCATTTTTGCTCGACTAAACAGAGACGAGCTTAATGGTTGCAGATATAGTTTATCATAAAACTATATAAACTAAAAATCCAAAATTTACAGAATCTACGGTAGAAAAGGAAAGGAAAAAAAATCTAAAAACAGAGCAAAGAAAGAGTTTTAATTAATAAAGAAGAAAGAGGTTTCTACTTACAGGGAATGGGGATAGACGAGATTTTGGGCATGACGTGAACCAAGACGAAGCGATCGACTCGGAGCATAAGATTTTCCACACCCCACTTGACGACGCGTCGACTACCGTTGCCTCCGCCGCCGATGGAGTCGCCGTGAACAGCCACTTGCCACTGACGTCATCGCAGCGGAATGCCAATGCCGCCATCGTAGTTCAGTTTGAAGCTCTTCTTAAATATTGATGATTTAAAAATTCGTTAAAAATTGAATTAATTGGAATTCTCACGACTAACGAGGAGAGTAGATAAAGGACTGACTTCATAAAAATAATGTTACTGGGCCGTTGACTTTGTTCATGGCTTGTTTGATTGGGCCTAAGGACCGTTTGGTTGATTTTTAAGGAGGAGGGACAAAATAACATATTTAGTCTAATTCTTAGTAAATAATGTTATATCATTTTAAAATATGTAATATATAGTATATCATGAAAAATTAAGTAACATCTTATATAAAATTAAGAATGAAAACCTAAAATATTTCTACCTTTTTATCCTCTATATCTTTCACCATTTTTTTTTGCTGACATCGCCGTTGATGTATAAATACAATATTTATTAAAAATACCATATTCCAGATACAATTTATTGGGACCTTCGGTAACCCTAAGTTTGATAAATATCATATTTACCCGTGAAATACCGTATTTATCGTGTAAAAACAAAAATTTACTAGCGATTTTGCCAAACCTCTAACGGTCAAGAAATACAATATTTTACTTGAAATACAATATCACTATATAAACACAAAAATTCACCACCGATTTTGTTGGACCGCAGCAGCATATAATTTATTATATTTACATTAAATATTATATTACGTTGTACTACGACAAAATTCACTCCTTCGCCGGTGGCTGAAAAATATAATATTTCACTTGAAATACTATATTACCTTGTAGATACAAAAATTCATCGGTGACTTCGCCAGACCTCCAGCAGCCGATAAATACAATATTTCACTTGAAATACTATATTACAATGTAAATACAAAAATTCATCGGTGACTTCACTGGATCGTATTTGGCCAAAAATATAATATTTACTAAGAAATACCGTATTTACTGTGCAAATATAAAAATTCACTGACGACTTCATCGGATAATTAATGGCCAAGAAATATAATATTTTACTTGAAATACTGTATTACCATGTAAATACAAAAATTCACTATCGACTTTACTAGACCGTTGACAACAAAGAAATACAATATTACTATAGTAATATTGTATTATCGTATAGGTACAAAAATTCATCGATGACTTCTCTAGACTATCGATAGTTAGGAAATACAATATTATTCTAATAATATTGTATTACTGTGTAAATACAAAAATTCAACAGCAATTTTGCCGGATCATTAGTGGCTAGAAGATACAATATTAACGTGTAAATACAAACTCATTGACACCATCAGTGGCTAAGAAATAGTTTATTTCTAAGAAAATATAATGGAACTGTTTGATATTATTTTTAAAATAGATGGAAATGTTTTTGTTTTGAAAAATGAGAATTTTTTAAAAATTGTGCTAATAGTGTTTTAAAAATTTTTATCTCAAAAAGCTTGCAAAAATAAATTTAAAAATTTTGAGAGCAAAAATAAACAAAACCAATATTTCTTGGTAAATAAAAAAATTTACTGATGATGTCAACGGACATCGAAGACGTCACAACTGGCCAATAAATACCACTAAAAACTAGAAGAACGTGAAAACAACAGCAGCAACGACAACAACAAAAATAGTTTTTTTTTCTTCACCTCTCTTTTTTCTCTCTTTCTCTCTCTTCGGCTGAAAGAAATCACTACTCAATCTGGTTTCTCCAAATTAAAAACCTTAATATTAGTTTTTTGATGAATCTGATATAAGATAAATATAATGATTTCACGTGCTTTAAGGAAGCTCAAGAAACTGTTATATAAATTTTTTGGTTGCTTAACCTTTGGTATTTGACTAATATAATACATAAGCACGACACAACTTAGCAAAATGAAATTATGTTTCTGTCATTGATGATTGCTTACTGTGTAGTAACCATTGGCCATTTTAGGCACTAACTCTTGGAGACGGGTGGTGTCCTTACTCCACCATATCGTCTTCTCCAGCAAAAAGATCAGACGCAATGTAGACCAACAATTAAATGCCGTTGCGAAACTTCTTGTGCAAACGTTATCATGGATCTACACTGCCCAGAAGCTGACAAAGAGCAGCCACAATTTTCGCCTCCAAGTTGCCGTCAAAGACGCCACGTCACGAAGATCACCTTCCTCGTTAATCTCAGATCATGAATCCATATTTGCGAAGCTTCAACGATCTCCGTCGGCCTCCTTGCTGATCTAGATCTGGCCACACAAATAAGTGAAAGAATTGGGAAAACCAGAGAGAGGAAGAGAGAGAAAAAGAAGAGAGATGAGAGGGAGAAAATATCTGATCTGAAAAAAAAAAAAAGTTGAAAAGTTGGAAGGGAAAACCGACGAGAGAGAGAGAAGAGTCAGGTGGGGCATTTTACAAAATTTTATTCCATGTAAATGAGGTTTCATGATCAATATGCTATTTATTTCATGTTTTTAAAACATCTGACATTTTTTTGCTAATTAACAGATAAAATCTGTTATTTTCTACAATTTCTCTTAAAAAATATGTGTCAATTATCATCTATATTACATATTAAGTTATGTAAAAAAATGAGTGGCATTTATAAAAAATAAATTTTAAAAAATATGTTTATTTTTCTGAGAAAAAAAGATATGTTGATGAGAGTTCTCTATTTAAAAAATAATTTCCTAGTTAAAAAAAGGAATTTTCATAAAAGTCATCTTTTAAAGTTTACTTTTTATAAATACTACTTATGTTTATTTGTGATACAACTTAATATATAACATGAATGTTAGTGTGACATATCTTTTTTTAAGTATTGCATGAATAAACACTTTTGAAAGTCTGCCGTAACGTGTAATTTTCTCTCTCTCTCCTTTTTTAAAGGACAGGGTTAATGAAACAAATGATCCAATTATGTTTATTGAATTAAAATATGACTCTAATTTATAAATATTTTATATATGTTACAAAATAATATCATTAAAATAATTTTACATGATAATTATGTAGCACAAAATATATCATAAAATAAATACTATGTAATTAAGTATATTTTTAAGATATTTTGAATATTGTGTTGAATTTCAATTTCATAATAATTTGATCATGCATTGTAACATTGTCTTAAAAAATTACACCTCATGCCACATTTTTCCATCTATTTTTTATGCCACAAAAAAAAAAAAAGCTTAGAAAAATTTATGTCACTTTTTTCCCCATTTCTTTTTCGTGTGATTTTCCTTCTCTCTTTTCTTTTACTCTCCCTCCTCGTTTCCCACACTCTCTCTATCATCTCTATTTGGTGACCGAAGGTTGTCACCTATCACCGTCGCGCAGAGTAGTCATCTTCGTTGCTGTGGATATGTCACCGTTGTATAGAGCAAAACGTCAATAGCTAGAATCGCACGGAGCTATACAATCTGAGCCTCAGTCGCCGATCGAGCCTCGTGTTGTCATCGCCATCATCGTCCCAGTCCGAGCCTTGCATTACCATCTCCAATCTCATCCAATCCAAGCCTCTTGCATCCATCCAATTCTGAAGACGAAGAAGTGAAGAAGACGGAGCATTAACGACAATGAAGAATAGTCACAACGTCACCATCTTTGATCTTGTCCAATCCGAGCCACTCACATCTGATCTTGTTTGTTCTCATCCAATCTGAGCCGCTTGCGATAGAGCCTTGCCGCCGCGGAAGTTGCTGATGGAAGTTTGTTGCCGGCGTTGTTGTTACAATTGTTCTTGTTGTTACTTTTCTTTCTCTGTTTTATTTGATTTTATTTTTTGGCTATCAATGACATTGCCGATGTCGAGAGGAGCTTGTGCCGGCAAGGAGAAAGAGAGGAAAACACAAAATATCCTAAAAGGACATCCGACGTGTTCTAGAAGGACATGCATCAAGTTTGTGGTATAAAAGCTTTTCATATTTTGTGGTATACATAAAAATTGAGTCCTAAAAACTGGCATGCATGTGAATTGCCCTTATAAAATTGTAATAAACATTGCTTTTTCAAAACTAATTGTGAGGAAAATGAAGTTTTGAAAATATATTTGTGATAAATAACATACTTATAATGTAACTAATTTATTTTCTCCTTTGTTTACAGTGTAAATTAATATTTACGCCTTTATTTATAATGTGTATAATTCTTATTTATATAGTAAATAAATTATTTACATCATAATTCTATTATTTACTACAAATATATTCAAAATCTGTTATTTATTTCAAAAAGTTTCAAAAAACTGTTATTTTTCTCATTTGGGTTAAGTTACACATAAAGCAATCGTTGAGTACCAAAGTTAAAATATCGCAAATAATTTGAAATATTACAAGTATAGCAGAATGAGACTTTGTAATAACATAATTATTCTTAAATACAAATTTAATAACCGTTTTTTAGGATAATTTTAGTAATAGTTTTAACAAAATAAAAAATCACTAATTGAAATTAAAAAAAGTTTTGAATTTTATTTTTTATTTTTTGGAAAATCTTCATTCAGTTCAATATATACTAACCAAAAAAACTTGAATTAAACATATTAACTACAATATCATTTTTTAGTTTCTTACATTAATGTTAGCTAGTTGGTTTTTTTCTTTGTATTTTTTTCGTTTTGTTAATTTAATGATTGTGTCATTATCTTAGTCTACCATCAGGATTTAAAACAAGATACTTCAACGTTAGGAAGTACATCTTTTTCATGTTGTTATCTTTTAAATATTTTCTTTGAGAACAAAAGATATATGTTATTCATTAAAAAAAGAAAGTCCATAAATTACAATAACAAACTCAATAGGAAGTGGATTTTTCTCTAATTAAACAAGTTTATCATCTATCCTGGGAGAATTTTTTGTTAGACGGTGAGCCTCTTTTATTGGCGCCTTTACTTACATGAACAAAAAGTAAAATATCCTCAATAAAATATTGTTGAAGAGACTGTCCAGATATACTCAATAAAATATTTTCAAATTCATTATTATAAATAACATGAATTTGAGGAGATTGAATGATCGTTGAGGCATTCGACTCCAAAGTATGAAGAGACTGTCCAAAATCTAAACTAAGTAAGATCGCCATAGTTTCAACATCTCTTTGATTTAACATAATAAAATATTTTTTAGACAGAACTGCCATTACTTGACCTGTAGAATCTCTGATGATAGCTCCTATTCCATGTTCATCAATTAGGAGGGCAACATCAACATTCATTTTGTAATGAGTAACAGCTAGTGGTTTCCATGGCTTGGTTGAGTTGACCACATTAGGAAGGAGATTGGCAACTTGAGGTTTGCAACGCACACGTTGAAATTCCTCAAGAAAGTTTCGCGCATGATAAGGGAAGAAATTTTCTTTTGTTATTGTTGTTTCTCAAACTAAGGGTGAAAGTATCAATAATTTACACATAGTAAGGGAAGAAATTTCTTTATCCTCTGTATTGTATCAAGGGTCTCAACTTACAGATAATTTTTCAATTTTTTTGATACAATGTTAGTTATGCTCCGGGTTTGAATTTGAATCTCCTTTAACCGCCTTACCCTTACCAACTAGGCTAGGACTAGGCCATAATGTCTTAATTTTCAAACTAGAAAGGTGTTTGACATAATCAGTTTTAACCAAAATTTTTAATTACTATAGTGTAAAACTCTTGTATGCTACAATGATCATAAAAAGTAAGCTACAGTATAAAGCTCTTATATGTTACAAGTTTTTAGTTCAAAAATTTTAGTTCTAACCATACTTTTCAAACATCTCTAGGTTTTTGTTTTTTGGTTTTTTCTGTTAGCGTCGTGAGCAAGTATGTCGTTTTTCAGTTAACTCGTTCATGTGACGTTTTCATTGTTCTTTAATGTCGTTGATTTTCATCGGACGTCGCTTTTATATGTTAGTATCCTTTATTCTGTTGATGTCGTTTATATATGTTGTCGTTTTGCACTTTCTATTCTTTCTTTGGTCATGTATATGTCATTTCCATAGCTATAGGTATGCCTCTTCCATTCAGATATGATAATAACAATAATAATAAAAGTATGATTTTTCGATGTCGCGTTTGTATGTTGTCGTTTTGCGCTTTATGTCCATTCTTTGGTCATGTTTATGTCATTTCCATATCAAGTATGCTTTTTCACGTTTCCGTCGGTTTTCCTCTGCCTGGCTCTTTTATTTTCTTTAGAAGCATTAGAATCCCTATGAATTAAAGGCTTATAAGGACAGCATCCAAGGGTCGTGAAAGATCATGTATTATTTGCTGCATAAGTGGATGGAATAAATTGCACACAAAATTTGTCAACGTCAATGATCTTTGCACTGCCCTACATGTCAAAGGAAAGAAACGGGAGGAAAAAAAAAAGATGACTAGAACTTACAAGCATAATATGCATAACATGTTTTTAAAGCCATTTTTTTTAACTTACAATAATCAAGCTATATGCATAAGGGTGCTAGGAAAAAGTAAAAGACACATATTACTTCAAATCAATTATAAAGCTGTTACAAAGTATAATATTTTACATGCCTAACGTTATTATTATTATTTATTTTTCCTTTAGATGAGCCCAACAATAGTTTAAGAGAAACAAGATTCGCAAATCAAAAAAATAAGAAAAGGGAGGAGAGAAACATAGATTAAACAATCCCAAACCAAATGCAAGGCAATAACAGCTTCAAAGTGGCTCGGTGGAAAGTACCCAAGACTCAATGCACGTGTTAAATTCCTCCAACCACTTATTATTCACGTCCACAGGGCCAAATATGTCTTTCGCGGCTCTTGCATTGGCCCTGACTGACTCGCCCTCTTCCCCCACCACAACTTGGCTAATCAACTCGGACACGGACTCACTCATAAACAAACCCGTTACCTCATCCCTCGGCACTTCCAGACCGACCCGCTTTCCGTGCAACATCCTCGCAATCAACCCGAGATCCGGGCTTGCACCGGCAAACAAGATCAACGGCTTCCCAAACCCGAGCGCCTCGATAACCGAGCTCCAACCGCAATGAGTCAAGAACCCACCTACCGAACTGTGGGCCAATATATTCAGTTGCGGGGCCCAACCCCTCCACACCAAGCCCCGCTCTGAGACCCGGGTTTCAAACCCGACTGGGATTATTTCCGAACCCAATTGCCCTTCCACTAGCACACGGTCATTGATGACCCAGATAAAGGGCAACCCAGATTTCTCCATCCCATGAGCCAACTCGCGCATCGAGTCCCGAGTCAGACTCACTTCCGTACCGAGTGCGATGTAAATGACCGAGTTCTCTTCCTTGCTATCCAACCACTTCTTCAGAGTTTCCCATCTCTCCTCTCCTTCCATTTCATGAAGGTCTCGCGCAGAAGGCGGCAAGAACCCGATTGGAAGAACGGGTTTTCCAAAAAGCTTTCTGAGTAGACTCAGTGAGTCAGGCTCGAACTCTGGCGAGGTTCTCAAAATCACAAAATCGCAGCCTTGAATGGTCTCCCCTAGGCGTTGAGGATCTGAGACGTCCTCGTCCATGCAATTCCTACGACCAGTGATTTCGAACAACTTGTAAGCCACGTCACTTTGGAAGTCGAACCATTTGGGGACGACGACGAAGTCCTCCGGCTGCTGGCGGCTTCCGCCGAGCAACTCGGAAGGCGGGCCAAAAAAAGCCAGTGAAGTGGCGTTGGTTATATAGAAGAAGACCGAGTTGACCCCGAGTGGAGTAGCGACTCGGGGAACCCAGTGGCAGAGGAAGTCGTGGACGATCCATTTGATGTCGTTGGAGTCTTCAAGGAACTGAGTTAGGGCGGGGGCGAGTTTGTCGTAGGCCTTTTTGAGGAAAGGGACCTTGTGAATCGGCAACTCGGAGGTTGACTCGGTGCCTTGTGGTAAGCCATCTACGTGAGGTAAGGGGAAGGAAACAAAGTCTATGAGAGGATGTTTTGGGAGACGTTGGAGGTTTTTTTGGGTGGAAATGAAGGAGATTTTATGACCCTTTTGAGCTAGGAACTTGGCGACCTCAAAAAATGGCTTAACATGGCCATAAGCTAACCATGGGAAGATTGCTATGTGAAGCTTATAATCTTTCTTCTCCATCGCTTTAATTGGAGAGAGAGAGAGAGAGAGAGAGAGAGAGAGAGAGAGAGAAGAGAAGACGGCTTGATCTAAAACCTCCCAAATTAAACCAGGTTTTCAACTCAATATTTTTCGTTACATTGATGACTAGTTTGAGGCCAATTATTGTTGCAGCAATATAATTTTCTATACATTAATAAACTATTAAATAAAATGGGCTCTGCAACGTGACAAGCATTTATTTATAAAATGGAAGTTTGCCTATTGCTTGAGCGCGACTGAAATTTATTCTTTAAAAGACACGTGAAACCGGCCTCTCCGAGTCCATGTTGTTGTGATTGACTTGCTTGATGATTATTTGAACTTTTTTTTCCTTCTTAATCAGTAAAACAAAGGTGGGAGCAGTTAGATCACAGACAATTATATCAGATTAAAAAAAAAAATACAACATATTAATGAAAATTTATTAAAATCCAACAACGTCTACCAGTAAGATTTCTTTTTTACCCTTATCCCTACCAGAAAAATCTTCCTTTAACTAACATAAAGGCTCCTTTATATATTTTAAAAGATTAGAAAATTGACTTTTTAACTCTTTTTTTTTGTTATTCTCACAAATGGTCACCGAAGTTTATCTTCAGTCTTGGTTTAACCCCTAACGCTTAAAAAGTCTTATTTTAGTTCCTATTTTATTGTTTTATTTTAATTCCAATCAATATGTTAGTTAGACGTTAAAATTATAACACTTGTTATTTTAAGCGAATAATAATTTTGTTAAACTTAATTATTAAAATGTCAATGATACAAATTTTGTGCGTAAAATTTTATTTTACCACAAATATATCTAGTTTTACTTATTTTCCCTATTTCAAATTTTTTACTCATATTTTATGAAATTACCAAAATGCCCCGATACTTCTCATAATTTACCAAAATTTCATTTTGGCTTTTACTCTTAAGCTTCTACATGAATCATGGCAAGTTGGCAACCCTCTCAGATGATGCTCTAGGGCCACAAACATCAACCTACTCATACACTGCGCTTTCCAATTCTTTTCAATCAATATTATTATTACTGTTATTTTTTTTTTTTTCTTTCTCCTTCTTTTCTGCTCTTACTACACGACGTAATGTCTTCTGTTCATCAAACTTTGAATTTGCAACATTGAGACTCCTTATGTGCTGCTCCACTAATGGATACCTACCCATTTGCTAGTACCAAAGTCCAAGAGCAAGTAAAATAATATAAAGACTACTTTTGGGCTTCTTCTTCATTTTCTTCTTCTCCCTCTTCTTTTTTCTCACATTCACGGCAGTCACCACAAAGAAGAATCAAAAAACCCAAACATTAAAACCAACTCATTTTCTCACCCAAATCACTCAAATAACCTTCCACGATCCAACAAGCAAGGAAACAAGTGGATTTTCGCAATCAAAATTTGGTTTTAACAAAGATTTTAGGTAAATCTTCTTAATTCAAATTTTAGATAAATTGTAATTTGAGTATAAAAATTTCTAGAAACTAGTTTTTGAGGATTTTGGATGAATATACAACATTTTTACACTTAGGTTGATGTTAGAAACATGATTTTTAGTTATATTTGGAGGAGTAATAGGGTAGCAGAAGACTAAACCGCTGGGACAACAACAACTATTGGTTTATTATTGTTTTGAAAATATTAAGTATTTAATGGTATTGTTTTAAAATTTCTAAATTTTGTAATTTCAAGATATTTTATTTAGATACCAAACTTTTTATTTGCCTAATTTTAAAATATTAATTATTTGCTTTAAAATCAATTTTAACAATTTTGTATCCAAAATAAAATTTTTATTTATATTTTTATAAAAATTTGTGATAAAATTAATGTGTATATTTTGAGTATATTAATCACAAGGCACACTAATAAATAAATTGACATAATTATAGAATTAGTATTTAATTTAAATTTATGATTTTTATATGTCGTAAGGTCAATGACATATTTTGAACTTGCATGGTGGTGGCAACAAGTTAGATGTTATCTGTCAATAATTTGCCAATGAGATAGGGACTCTATTACTCAACTTTTGTAAAGTTTTATTAAATTAAAATTGATTATTTGTTTTGCAATATAATTTGTGTATAATTTTGATAATGTCATTATATGTTTATTAATTAGAAACACAATACTCTAGACACGTCCTATATTGTACAACAAGGTCAAAGTGGTTTGACATGTTTTAATATAATTTTGAGAAGCACTGTTAGATAATACGGACTCTATACATATCAGTAAGGATATAAAATGTTGGTAAAACATGAAAAGAGCGACAATTACATCCTTGGGAACGTATACCGTAAAAGGTAAATAGGGGAAGGCGTCGGCACTCTTTTGGGCTAAAAGTCCTAAATTGTACTGTACAGGAAACATCTTGGTGTGGATACGGAACTTGATGTCCTCTCATCGACAACTCATGGTTCATTGTATTGAGTTGTCAAGTGTGCCCTTCGGGGTTTCGTTGAGTGGAGAAACATAAATTCTCAATTTCTTTGAGGATGCTGAAAAAAAATTAATTTTGAATAAAATTATATGATATAGAGACATGGTAACATTATCCGTAGAGCATCCACCAAACATGAACATAATGAAATTGTTATAAATTAAATAATATAATGTTTGGAAATAAACTAATCATGCAGGCTTAATATGGTAAGTAATAAAACTAAAATATGAGTAATGCTTTTCCCTACTGAGTATGTTGTCGCTTATCTCTCTTTTTTTTATCTTTTCAAGATATATACAATGTGAGGTGACAACAAGAAAATAGTTAAGGGAACTATATAGCTATGTCTAGTTGAAGCCACTTTATTTGTTAAGAATATTTTTTTCTTATGATGTAAGCATCCTATATTTCTATCTGTGACTGTATTAAGCTGTCTTGAGGGTTGAAATAATAATAATGACGTATTTATGATATTAAATTAAAGGTGCTATATTAAATTGTAGTTTCGTTGTTTTTAAAAATACTCCACTCATTGCTATACAAGGATGATAAGAGTGCCAAATGACCGAGTCCGATGAAATAATAGAAGATTATCAAACAAACTTAATATGATTAACTATAGGGGTTTAATTAAAGTCACTTTTTGCTCCTAATTTGACAATTGAACTGTAATGACCAAGGAAACGTCATCAATAAAACCTAATATTTAATTGTGTTTAATTAATGAATTTATTCTTAAAAATATGAAATTTTGTAAAAATTGTAATTTCTGTGAAAATTACAATAAAATATGAATGAGTGGCATTGATTGCAAATTTTATGGCATATGTAATGCAATGGTGGATATTATAAAATACAAATTTTATGAGTTTGATGACTCAGAGATTTGTGCATAATATCCATAAAATGAATTTCATGTCACAATTAATTGTGAAATTGTGATATAAACGAATGAATGATTAGAATGTAAATAGGACATAGAGGTTGTCCTAACCCTAACCAGGGGTAGAAAGGAGGCCAGAGCAGTATAAGAATACTGCTAAATGAAAACGCAGATACGAAAAATGTTATGATTGGCCTCAAAAAGTAAACGAAAAGTAAGTTAAATATTTTTATACAGTCTAAGGATAGAAAGTACACTGAATTGACCACGGCCGTATAGGAAAAATACTGTGTGGTGAAAAATTACACAGTATAAATTTTTAACTCCACAAAGTGGACATTTGCTTGAATTTTATTGGGCCAACAAGCCATGCAATGTGGCCCAATACGATGAGGACACCTAGTGGTATACTCATGGGTTACCATGAGTCACCAAATGTGATAAGGATGCATTTAAGGCAAAGTTATCACAAAAATTCACTTCCTTTCTTTCCTTCCAAGATTCGGCAGCCATGTCCAGGTCTCTAAAAAAATTTCTTAGCCCCCAAACTTTGCAAAAATAACCCCAACAAGTTTTACAAGCAAGAACAAGGATTTCCCACAAGTTTTAAGGTAAAATCCTAAACTTTTTCATGAGTTTTCAAGGGATTTTTCATGGGTAAAGGGAAAAAATTAATCCATGCTATTTTTGCATGAAAAGGAAGTCCAAGAAGGAGTTCAAGAAGCCTTTGAAGGTTAGAAATCCAAAAAAGTGTTATTTGGGTAAGTTTTGAAGTTTAAAGTTTTGAATTTGTCTTGATTTTTATTCTTTCAAACCCATGAGGGGTTTTGAGCATGTATTTGATGAAATTTTATGTATATGTGATGATTGGCAAGTTTGAGTTGTGAAACTTTGATTTATAGTACAAAATGACAATTTTTGCAAAAAGTATTATTTTTGTAATTTTGATGTTTGACTTTATAAAAGTGATGTTTGAGCATGAGAATGTATGGATTAAGGCATGGAATGGTTTCTGCAGGGGTAGAATTGCAAGTTTGAAATGGATTTTTGTAAAAATGCCAAAGGGACTAGATTGAAAGAAAAGTTCCTTCCCGACAGATTTGAAAATAGTCAAAAACGCCCCTGTACAGTGAGATTTTGGGAAAAGTTAAAACATGAAAGTTGTAGATCTCGACGAAACTGTTAGGTTATGTAGACGGTTTGTCTAAAACTGAATCGTTTGTGAGTTTTTGATTTTTCAAGAATATATTAAAAGTGAAAAAAGTGTTAAATGGCAAAAATGTTATTTTGCAAATGATTTAAGGTATGGTACCTTAAGTAAAAATGATCCTTGAGAAAAATAGGAAATTTTGATGCAAAGAAGTAAATTTTAGTCCCGGGGGTAAAATCGTCAAAATTTTCAGTTCAAGGATTAAACCGTAAAGTTTTATGAAAATGAGGCATAATTGAGAAATAAAGAGATTTGACCCACTAAGATGTTATTTTGAAATTAGTATATGGTTATTTTCGTAAGAATAACGAAATCGAGTTCGGGTAGGTTAGTGGACCCACGGAGGGCAAAATCGTCATTGTTGTCCAAATAACCCGAATCGTTTTGAAATGTTTCCAATGGAATAAGAAATGACTAGAAAGGGTTCCTGCCCTTCGTTAGAAACGATAGGGTAAAGTTAAATAGAAATAAGAAAAACCAGTGGTTTTTAGAGTTGTACATAATAATGCAACTCAATTTATTAACTAACAGATGTTTCGTATCGAAACATAGTGAAATTTGGCTAATGGCTTTGTAATTGGCCAACAGGATCCTAGGAGTCTAGGAGAAGGGAAATCGAGGTTAAGTCGCCTGACATTCGCATCAAGTAAGTACCCTTTCCACCTACAGTATGAAATGTAGGTTTAGAAAGAAATATATGTATATGTATACCTGTGCGTATAATTAAGTGTAAACTTGTATGTTTGCCATGATATGAATACCTAGGGGTATAGTCATGTATGAATAATTGCGAGCATATTAATGTGTACCAGTGTGTACAAGATGTTATGTACCTGTGTGTACAATAATGAAAATGAGCATGTGTATCATGATTTCGTACCTGTGTGTACAATGATAAATACTTGAGTATGTATAAAGTAGGTATCTGTGTATACATTTTATGCTAAGTACCTGTGAGTACATTATGCTATATACCTGTGCGTATATTAATGTGTACTAGTGTATAAAAAGTAAGTACTTGTGTGTACTATGCTATGCAAGAGAATTTATGTTTCATGGATAATATGTGATTATCACTTCATGCATGGTATGTCAACCATAATAAAGGGACTGGTAAATGTATCACCAGAAATTAAGAAAAGTGTCGTACCGACTCCTAACTCAAGGGGAGTTTAAAGGATATGTTACGGTCACGGTGTTACGTAGACCTAAATGAAATTGCGCAATGGTACGAACACTTGGGCCCTAGTAAAGATAAGAAATGATGAGGATAAAGAAGGTTTATAAGAAAGCATAATTGATCCATGTATTCATATGAATATCCATGTGGGATTTATGGGACTTACTGGGCGTTAGCTCATTAAGTATTTCATGCTGTAGGTATTCCGATGAGAAGGTCAGAATAAGTTCAAATGGTGAGCTGGCGGAGGAGTGAATGATGTGCAGATTGGGTATGGAGTCCGTTGCTGTAATGTTTTCCGCTACGTATGTTTGAAGTTATGTTGAAATGAAATATTTAAAAGAAAGATGTTGTAAAAGTAAAAGTATTAAATATGTAAATACAAGTATGTAAAAGTATTTTGGGAATTACCAAAGTTAATGTAAGCAAATTATTTATTCCTATTTTAAAAAAAAAATTCCTAAATTTTTGCCCTAAAGTAAGTAAGAAAGAGTTTTATCACAGCCCGAAAAGGCGGGTTGTGACATGAACAATTGGATATTAGTAGATTATTACTTTTTCAATACCCAATATAAAAAACTCCATATATAATTTACCAAAATACCGACCTTGATCTGCTAGTAAACCGCAGTGGATAACATACTTGAATTTCAATTTAGGTTTCATAACATAGAAGTATATGAATATCGTTAAAACTAGAGTTGAATATTCTTACCAATTACAACGAGTCCAAGCTTTCCCTTAATTAATCCTATTCTTTAAGTAGAGGGGGAGAGAGAGAAGACGGCTTGATCTAAAACCTCACTAATTAAACAAGGTTTACTACTTAACTATTATTCCATTGATGACTAGGTTGAAGGTAATTTATACTTGTAGCAATATAGCTTTCTATATATTTATAAATTATTAAATAAAATGGGCCTTCCACGTGACAATTTCATTTCAAAAAATTATTCATAAGATAACAAAAGTTGTTCAATGATTTGTTAAATGCGTTATTTGTTTGTGACTTTTGGTGTACATAAACCGCACTCTATCCTCAAAATAATAATAATAATAATGATAGTAGTAGTAATAATAATAATAATCGCACTCTATTATTAGACATTATATATATATATATATATATATATATATATATATATATATATATGCAAATTCGTGGCTCAAGTCTCATTAGTTACATCAAAACTTTCCTTAATTTTTCATTACGTGAGCAGACGATAAATTAAATGGGAGTTGCTTATTACTTGAGCACTAAAATAATTTAGGAAGAATAAAGAAAATGTCAGATTTTTGAAAATTTTAAAGTAAATATCAAGTTTTAAAAATATTTATAGTAAATGTCAGATCTACAATATAAACAGCTTATTTACTATATAAACAAAAAAAATTTACATCATTGACAAAGATGTAAATATATTATTTACACCATAAATCTATTTATTATATAATTAAGAATTATTTACAATATAAATAAATAGTAGACAAATTATTTACAGCATAAATTTAAAATTTATTATAAATATTTTTAAAAATTGATATTTACTATAATTAGTTTTTGAAAAGTTATGTTTTTGAATAATTTATTCTTAAAAAGAGACGTGCAAAATATGCCTCTCCAAGTCCATGTTTTGCTTGAATATTCCAAAATTTTTTTACATGTTATAGAAATGTCCCACATTTTTTTAAAAGAAAAGGAACAACTATGATAAATATCTGTTTGGGGTTGATTACATTACTATACCTTTAGGTTTTTATTATTTTTCAATTTATCTACCTGTTTTTAAAAATGACCAAGGTACCTTTGAATTTGAAAAACTTATTTCAATTTTATCCTTGGTAGATTTTTTTAACTAAAAAAAATAGAGATAAGATAAAATACTCTTAATTAAACCTAATTTGTTAATAACATTTTTTTTTGTTCTTGAGAAACAATTTTTAAAAATATTTTAAAATTTAAAAGGCCATAAAACTTAAGATGTTTATTTGAAATTTGTTTTTTTAGGATTTTTTTTGTTTTCAATATAAAAATTATTTTTCACAGCTTTTTTAAGGGTAATCAGGTTGCTTTACCTAATGTTTTTCTATTCATAAGGATAAAATTAAAATAAATTTTTAAAATTCATAAAATGCTTTTATAGTTTTTAAGAACAAAGAGACAAATTAAGAAAAGTAATTAAACATTAGAAGGTACAATTTTAGAATTAACCCCATTTGTATATCTGTTTACAAACCCGTTCAAAACACAAATCATTTACATCAATTTTTGTCTAGATTTATGATAAATATTCATGTTTTTGGCATCTCTTGATCTTGCATTTTGATCAATATTTTTCTCTCATCTGGTATTTGAAATCCACAAAACAATAAATATTCTGAAAAATAGTAGGAAATATCACTTTTTAAAACTAATCGTAGTAAGTAGTGGGTTTTAAAAATATTTGTAGTATGATATAAATAATTTATTTACCCTTTTGTTTTCTAATCAACCTACAAGAGAAGATCCAACAATCGTGCATGAACCAAATTAGAAGGCGACGGCTGCAGCTGTCACCGCCATTGCCGCTAACGGCTAAATTTAGTATAGATTGCCATGTTTTGCCAATCTCCTCAAGAACTAGAGGAATTCGTAGCCATTAGATCAAGAGGATGACCACCACGATGGTCACATCCTTGGCCACGATTCACTCTACAATGAGATCCAGAGGTTCAAATGGATTTTTTCTTCGATATTGCTTTGTCGCTGTCAGAGATTTGGAGGAAGATGTGATTTTTCGCAACAATTTGATAACTTCTCTTTCAACAACTATATGTTATAGCCTACAACCTTCTCTCTCTTTTTATTTTATTTTTTGAGGGAACCCTATAACATTCTTTGTCGCTACAATTGTCCCATTTGGTATGATTTTGATAATTTTTAGAGGTATTTTTACACGTTTTTTAAGATAAAAATTTTAAAAAAAATTTCAATACAATTTTAATTTTTTTTATTTTTTAAAACAAAACTATTTTCATCTTTTTTAAAAAACACTATATCAAACAGACCTATTAAAATGAGTCAAAAAATTGGGCAAGCAAAAAACCTTAAGAAAAAAAACAGAGGGGCAGCAAAAAAATTGAACTAGGAAAGAGCAAAAAAACCCAAAATGCACTAATATTTTAGAAAATGTTTGGTGGCACCGAACAAATGCACGTGCACCTACACGGTGGATAGAGCGCCAGGAGTGTACTACCCTAGATTTTCCTCTTTTTTCTTTTTTCTTGTTGGCCTATACAGTTTCCGTACACTATACAGTGGAACAATTGTTGAAAAAAAAAAAAAGAAAAAGAAAAAAGCCCCTCTCTTATCGCCAGTACAAGGATGAGAAGAGTGCCATGTGACTGATTCCGACAAAATAATGGAGGATTATCATACAAACTTGGATTAAAGTGACTTTTTTGCTACAAATTTGACAGTTGAGCAATTGGATATCAGTAGATTATTACTTTTTCAATGCCCAATATAAAAATCTCCATATAATTTATCAAAACGCTGACCTTGATCTGCTAATAAACCACAGTGGATTGTTACTTTTTCAATACCCAATATAAAAATCTCCATATAATTTACCAAAACGCTGATCTTGATCTGCTAGTAAACCACAGTGGATATTACTTTTTCAATACCCAATATAAAAATCTCTATATAATTTACCAAAACGCTGACCTGATCTGCTAGTAAACCACAGTGGATAAAATACTTGAATTTCAATTAAGGTTTCATAACACAGAAATAAAGCATATGAATATCGTTAAAACTAGAGCTGAATATTATAAAAACCAGTCCAAGCTTTCCCTTACCACTAATCGTAGCTAGTTAATTGATTTGGTTGATCCACTCGGACTTTCCTTCAAAAGGAACTCAGCAAAATCGCTCAAGTACTTGTTTTGAAGTTCCGCGTTGCCAAAAATCTCCCTCATCGACCTAGCCTTTGCCCTGAGCGGCTCTCCTTCTTGGTCAACCATGACTCGCCGAATAGACTTAGCAACTGAGTCACTCGTAAACGAGCCTGTTTTATCGTCTCGGGGAATTTCCAACCCAATTTTACGACCGTGCAACAACCTTGAAACCAAGCCTAGATCCGAGCTTTCTCCAGGAAACAAAATCAAAGCCCTCCCGAATCCTAATGCCTCGATAACCGAACTCCAACCGCAATGAGTCAAGAATCCGCCAACTGACGAATGACCCAAGATCTCGAGTTGTGGTGCCCAACCTCTCCACACCAAGCCTCGACCCAAGACCCGGGTTTCAAACCCGACTGGAATTATATCCGAACATAAAGTTCTTTCAACTAGCAGCCGATCATTTACCACCCAAATAAAGGGTAACCCGGATTTCTCTATCCCATGAGCTAACTCGTGCATGAATTCTTGACTCAGACTCAACTCAGTACCGAGTGCAATGTAAACCACCGAATTCTCTTCATTATTATCAAGCCATTGCTTCAAACCTTCCCATCTCTTGTCTCCATCGTTATCGGAATCACTCACTTGCAAAGTGGGTGGGAGAAACCCAATCGGAAGAACTGGTTTTCCGAACAGCTTCCCAAGTAGACTCAGTGAGTTGGATTCAAACTCAGGACAGGTCCTCGTGATAACAAATTGACAACCCTGAATCACCTCTCCTATTCGTGTAAAATCTGACACCTCTGAGTCCATACAATTCCATTGACTCGTTATCTCGTACAACTTAAACGCGACGCCTTCGTCGCAAGCAAAGTCTATCCACCTTGGAACGACGGTGAAGTCCTCCGGTGTTCGACGATACCCACTCAACAACTCTGACGGTGGACCGGAAAACGCCATCGTCGTGGCGCTGTAGATGGAGAAGTGGACCGAGTTGATACCAAGTTGAGTGGCAACTCCGGGTAGCCAGTGAGAGGCGAAGTCGAGGACGATCCAACTCAATTGGGATTCCTTGAGAAATTGAGTTAGGCCGAGTTGGAGCTTGTCATAGGCCTTTTTGAGGAAGGGGACTTTATGGATGGGTAACTCGGAGGTTGACTCAGTGCCTTGAGGCAATCCTTCTACATCAGGCAGAGGAAGTGGAACTACGGTTATGAGATGGGA
This sequence comes from Artocarpus heterophyllus, assembly GCA_025403435.1. NCBI lineage: Eukaryota > Viridiplantae > Streptophyta > Magnoliopsida > Rosales > Moraceae > Artocarpus > Artocarpus heterophyllus. Next base: position 6,309,411 of record CM046330.1, on the reverse strand, counting down.
AAGGTTTTGGGGAATCAATTTTATGAGGCGGTTAAGGTTTTTAGGTGTAGAAATAAAGGAAATTTTGTGACCCTTTTGAGCTAAGAACTTGGAGAGCTCAAAGAATGGCATTATGTGGCCGTGGGCTAGCCATGGGAACATTGCTATATGCAGAACATTTTGGCTCTTGTTTGAGGCCATATTTTTGGTTGCGAGAGAGAAAGTAAAGAAACGGATGAGACCTTTAAATTAGAGCAACTCATTTAGAAAATATCTCCGGTTGGTCGGGCCCATATACAAGTGTAATAGAGGAGCAGGCAAGGGTGGGTAACTCGTTGTTGATAAATTGAGGGGGAAAAAAAAAGAACAAAAGAGAGAAAAAGAAAAAGGAGAAGGAGACAAAATAAGAGGAAGAAAAGCGGGGAAGAAAGAGAAAAAGAAAAATGTGGTTTTAATGCGCAAATAAAGAGGGAGTTGCCTATAAATTGATCTCCTCTCTTTTGTTCAAAGTCTCTTCTCTTATTCTCTAAGCTTCAGAGTTTAATTCTTTCTTCTTCTTTTTTTGGAGTCTTTTTCTTATTTTAAAAGAGATAATTGTAAGGTATTTTTTATATTTTTTTAAGAGAGACGTTTCTATTGTTTTCTTCTTGTAATTTAGAGAGAAGATAAATTTTTACGTTTTAGTAGTGAGATTTTTCTATACTTATCACATGGACGTAGTCAAATTTATGTGAACCATGCTAAATATTTATGCTTATTTTATCTTCATTTTATTCATTCTTGGTCTTTGTCGACCCAAGATAAAGGAGCTCCAAAATAGCTCAGTCAGTAGGCTGTTTATTCATCTTTTTATATGTTGTTGATATGCACGTTTTTTAAGGAAAAAATTTCAAAAATACTCTTAACACAATTTTTAAAAAATTCTTATTTTATAAAACAAAACTATTTTTATCTATTTTAAAAACAATACCAAACAGACTCTTAGTTTTAACACTGTGTTGTTTTTGTGGTCAGCCTTAGTGTCTCTTCCTCAAAGGGAAAAAAAAAGGGTACTCCAAGCACAGTACAATAATCAACGATGCAATTTCTACATGTATACATATACTTGAAGGTGATGTATAGCCAAAAAAAAGGTATACCATGAAGAAAGAGAAAATTAAATATTATGCCATATTTTTAAAAACTTTGATTATTTATACTATACGTGAAAAAATTATGTCACACTATTATTCATATTATATGTTTAAATCATGTTAATATTCGTGGCATTTATGAAAAACAAGTTTCAAAAGATAATTTCATTTTGCAAATTTACAATATGTTTGAAAATCTTACAACTATTTTTTTTCCTAGTTAAATGGAGATTTCAAATATTTTTGGCTCATATTTTATCAATCTTTTGCGTGGCCCACACTCTTCGTTGTTTTTTATTTTTATTTTTTATTTTTGGTTGTTTCTGCAAGAGAAGAAAGGCAAAAAAACCACAAAATTTACAGTTTGAGGTCGTATATAATACCAACTATACTTCAAATTAAGTTTGTTATAGTGTTTTCTTTCATAAAATTTAAAAATAAACTTTGTTTGGCAATATTTTGCCAAACGATCTTAATCTATATATTGGAATGTATTTTTAACAAAGGAAAACTTACACAGAAGATTCTCAAACTTTTGAACTTTTTGTGTTTGAATTTTATTTTGAAAATTATGATATTTAAAATTTCCTAACTTGCAATTTCTCACTACTCTGTCACTAGTACAGTAGCATCGTGAGGACGTAAAATAGTGGGGGTCATTTATGCCTGGACATGTTCAGTCACTTGTGCTAAGTTTATATGTTTGTCGTTTTTTATTTAAAGCTTTATTCTTGCGTTTTATATTGTAATGTTGTCTGTTGTTCGTGAGGGGACTTTTAGAGTCTTTTCTCAACATTTTTAGAAATATTTTTGTATGTTTTTTAAAACAAAAATTTTAAAAACACACTCAATATAATTCTATAAAAAAAATTTATTTTTTAAAATAAAAATATTTTTATCTATTTTAAAAATAATACCAAACGGTCCATTCGTTTTTAGACAGCCTTGCTTTTTCCAAACATATTGGAGAGCTCAAAGGAGGGCATCATGCGGCCATGGGAACACTGCTATGTGAAGAACATTTCTGCTCGCGTTCGACTCATTGCTGGCGTGAAAGAGCTGCAACTAGAAAATAATTTCATAATGGGACTTCTCAATTTATAAATTAGACGTTCATGTGCTCATGATGAGCATATCAAGTGCAGATTCCACGTGTTTAGCAAAAAAAAAAAAAGGGCAGATTCCACGTTATAATTAAATATTACGACAAAAAAAGTTTATAATTTCACATTATAATTGAATATACCACAGAAAAAAGGATCTATAATTGAAAATTCTTGTGCCGGGCCATGAGTCATTTGACGTGAATATATCAATTGCATATCTCAAATTATGGTTAAAAATTTGAGAAAAAATAATTAAATATTCTTGTGCTCATGCCTCATGATGTGAATTTAAGTTTTTTTTTATTATTATTATTTTGATTTCAATTTAAATTGTGAAATATGTTAAAATGTGGACCACATGGAACACTAGTCGTTTTTTTTTTTTTTTTTTTTTTTGTTGACAAATAAGGGTAACTGAAAATTTTAGTTTGAAAATTGTAATATATAAAAGTTTTATATTTTAACAACTTTTTTTTTCCTATTATAGCTATTAAGAATTTTACACTTTAAAATCAATTAGTTTCAATTGAGCAAACCAAGGATAAGATACAATAACTTTTGCAATAATAAAAATAAATATCTTTTGACTTGTATACTTCATTTTTATGTTCAGCAATGTGGTGGGGAGATGATTGCAAAACCGAAAATGACTAGTTTGATTGAAATTGTATTGTGAAATTATAGTTTGAGCAAGGAAGTGCGCTAGCAATATCTTTTGTTTTGATACAAATCCATATTTAGGGTCCGTTTGGTAAATAGATTCGAGTATGTGTGATTTGAATTAGGATTTAAGTTACTGATTTGAATTATTATCTAAATTGGCGTTTGGACGTGCACTTAAGTTTTAATATAAGTATGGAATAAAATTAAAATTTGTGTTTAGAAAGGTAGTGAAAATAGTATTGATTTATTAACAAATCTAATAAAATCTTAATGTTAATGATCCTAAAAAGCAATATGGATATTAATTTATTCATCTCTTCACTTGGAACATAATGAAAAAAGAATCATCTCAATTGAATATCAAATGAAGAAGCTATGATTTTTTTTCCTCAAATAAAAGAGAGAGAATTTTAGGTTTTACTATAACACAGATATCAGAGTATCAAAAGTTTAGGGAGGAGTGAGAACTCTGAAAACTTGGATTCTTAATATTCAAAGAATTTGAATTTTTGGGGAAACAAACACGTATATAAAGGATTCTTAATACTCAAATCCAAATTTGAGTTTATTAAGTACAAAGAATACTCAAAACAAACAACCCCTTAGTATTTTTAACCACGGCATATATGTAAAATATATCTTGAAATTATTAACAACCTTTTGTTTTAGGTTCGTTTTGGATTATTTGTCTCCGAGAAGCAATATTGGTTTTGATACAAATACACACACACTCTTACGTTATCTTCGTGAAACCTACCAAAAACTCAATTTTTTTTTTTTTAAATGTTTATATCCAAAGAAGTTCTACGAAGGGGGAAAAAAAATCAAGATAACAATTGTTTTCTTACCCAAAAGGGAACAAATGAGTAACATCAGTTTCTTTGCACCTTTTTTTTTTCCCCAAAAGACGAACACTACCCAAAAGAAAAAGTTTATAACTTTGAGATTCTTATTTTCTTTATTTTTTAAATGGAAATTGTATTTCCTTGCTCCATCAAATTAGTTTATAAGACAAGTACATAAATCTTTGCTATCATTTTGGTATTTATCCGTTGGCTATTGTTGATTCTTTTGCATATGCGTTGGATGAAAAATTCTGTATGTAATTGCATGATTCTAACAAATGATAAAAAGAGGGTATAAAGTTTTGTTTTTTTCTTTGTTTTTTCTTTTTCTCTTTAAAAGCCGGAAGACTTGTGGCAAAAGAAGAAGATAAAGAGTTTTATAAAAAATGCGTTAAACATTTCTTGTCTTAAGATTTTTTTTTGGTAGTTCAACGAGCCACTAAGATTTACTATTTAAGTATACTGTCTTTTTGATTGGTATAACAGTAGCCCTATGGTTGGGTATTAGAGCAACATTACCTGTTAATAATTCCTTAACTTTAGGTCCTTTTTAATCTCACTTTTTTTTTTTTCAATTGATTCATTTTTGAAATAAAAGAACTACGAATGTATATCTAAGGAATAGTCGCCTGGAAGTAAATTTTTGCTAGATATATTTAGTTAACTAAATTTTGGATATATTCTAAAGGGGTGTTTGGTTTGAGGACTCAATTGACTCAATGAACTCAGAAAATGACTTGAGTATCACTAGACCCTAGGGTTCCCATTTGGTGCCTTAAATTTCCAAAGCATCTGAATAAGTTTTTGGGACCTCTGAGTCCTATTTTTGTAGTTCACCTCGCCCTTGTTTTCTTGGGACTCTAAAGCTTGTGCTACAATGACAATTCTCTGAGATCCAAATTAGGGGAATCTCTGTGCTCTCTGCTTTGCTTCAGGAATCTCTACATTTTTCACAGTTGACGGTTTGTTGCTTCTGCAATAAAGCCCCCAACTCCTAACCTCCTATTGGTGCTTGATCTTTCCTCCCATGTTCCCCACCTCTGCTAAGCCCACCAATATCTCTCTTCTATCTCTCTCTCTCTTTGTCTCTGTCTTGCTCTCTTTCTGCCAAAACAGCTATTATTAGTCCCTCTGGTGAGCCCTTGTGCCCTCGACTCCCTCATCTTGTCCGTCGATGGAGATCGGCCCTACGTAAACCATATCTGAGCCACCGTGCGTCCTTGACCTATCATCATTGTTGGTGTCGTAATAGGCGACTAGTGTCCTTCTCATGAGTTGCTAACCGAAGTCTACCTAGTCGTTGGTGGGCTCAAACACTGTAAGTTTTCAGGGCTCAAGGCTTTTCTTTTTTGTGATTTTTCCTCCAATTATTTTTGGGCCATGAACCTCGCTTCTCCGCCCTGTGCATGTCGACTCCCGTATAGTTTCTCGTAGTCTCCACCATGATGGTTGGAGACTTTAGGGGTGTTTGGAAGGTGGTGGGAACCACTTTTACTATAGCATGTGAAAGTTTTACACTGTAGCAATTTTTTAAATTGTTACTGTAGCATGTGAGAGATTTACACTGTTTATAACTGAGTTTGTGGTGGGAACCACGATGCCTTTGTCGTTGTCATTTTTGTCTGTCTCCACCCTCTGTTTATTGCTGTTTCCCACCTCCTCGCCCCAGTGACCTGTCATTTTTGCCATTCCCACCCTCTCTTTCTTATCATCTTGGCCCTCCCCAACCCACTATGTCTTGTCATTTTGCCACCCCACCACTTGTAAGCCGTCGTTTTCACCATCCCTCCCACCCTTTCTAACCTGCCCTTTTTGCCCTCCCTACCCTCTCTTTCCTGTCGTTTTGGCCCTCCCTTGCTTGTCATATTCACTGTCCCCCCTGTCTCTTATCGTTTGATCGGTGAATCAGTGGCCTATGAATTTCGATTATGAACTTTGAATTTTGAACTTTGATATGTTTACTGTGATTACTAATGAATGGCCTGTAAACTGTTGAACTATGATCATATATCTTTAAACTAACGAGAATTATGCTATGTGAACTGTGGTGACTATTTGCTCTGTGCACTGTGATTTTTTTTTTTTATTGTGATTTATGATCAGTGCCCTGTGAAATCTACAAATTGAAATGTGAAATGTGAATATTGAAATTGCTTAGATGAAGATATGTGCATAAAATAATCATGATAACTAATTTATATGGTGACGCTTTATAAACTTTTAACTTTATAATGCAAGGTAATTTTTTTTGTTTTTGATCAAATAATGCAAGGTAAATTAGAATATAAACTTGTATAGTTTGACTTTATGTTTTTAACTTCCAAGGCTTAAGCACTTTGATTAGCAATTAAGTCCAAACAGACAAATAGTACATCTTCCTTCAATAAATATGATAGTAATCGGGTATATAGTCTTACACATATTATTAAGTGAGTTAAAATTTCATGGTGGTCTAAGCGATTGCAGTCAATTTTTGGGTAGAACAATCAACATTTATTACATTTAAGTGAAACGTACAATGTGGACATTGATTCTTAGTGAACTATGAAATTGTGAGCTGCTTATACTTATTATTATTATATTTCCATATTTGGCTGATTAATTTTTTTCTTCTTTTTCTGGTTAATAGAAATTGAACTTGATAAGTTTATTAATACTGCATTATGATATGAGAGAAAGGGTTGGATGTGATGAAACTAATTTTGTTTCCTCATGTTGGTTGAAGTGTTATTATTGTGAATTGTTGCGCTTATTATACCGGTGTGCTCTCGGTTGATTATGTATAGGATTTTCCCATTTGACCGAAGTTGTGCCTCTCTTTGCCCTCTATTACCTATCGTTTTCACCCATCCTTGTGTATACCAACCGGTTGTAGTTTGCTAAGGATGTTTCAAGTGCCAATCCACAATGATTACGCTTTTAATGTGAAATGGAAAAAGCTATAGTTTTAAGCCAAATTTATGACTCAATTGTTATTAATTTTTTTTATTATGTTGTTTTCTTGTCTCATATGCTTCTACATTAGTGGTTGCGGGTTCGGTGATTGAACTACGAAAATGGAAAAGATGGGGAAGAAAAAGAACAAGGATGAGGCAGCCATTAATTGGAGCAGACAAAATGAGCAGGCATTGTTATTACAATTGGTAGATCATCAAACAACCGCTCTTGGACAACATCCTTCAGCGGCTTATTGGGATCGTTGGGCGTTGAAAATTTTTGGTCCAAGTGCTCTTAGGGAACGTTGTAAACAAAAGAGGAATTAACTGAGAAAGATTTTTCTTCTATATTCTGGAATGCAAGCGGACTCTGTTGGGTCCCTAAAACTGGGGCAGTTCGTAACGAGTCGGAGTATTTAAATGATTTTTTAGCTGTAATCCCTTTGGGTTTTGCCTTTTCTAATTCTTACAGATACTGTTGAACTTGCATGTGTTGCTATGTTAATGAGTTTCTCATTTGATGTTTAGAGAACCACCCACGTGAAAGACTTGATTGGTAAGGCAGTGGTTAATTGGAATTTGATAGCACAATTATTCCACAGAGAGTCTGCCACTAGGAATCATGTCATGGCTTTAGGTTCTATACGTCTGAATGAACCATCTAGCCTACAGAGAAGTGTAGAGGATTATGAAGGAGTCTCTAAGTAGTTGGACATAGAAGATGGTTATAACAACCCGAAGGACAGGGCGTACATTTCAAATTTGGTAGGGGTTGACGGCTGTAGATCTGGAGCATGTGCCACCAACATTCCTACCACATCCAAGACAATTGGAAAGAGGCCAATGCAGAACAAAGGTCTGTCAGATTTGCACCTTGCTGCCACTGCCTTGCAGAATATCGCTAAGTCCCTATCTAGTCAGGGCACCAGTAGGGGCACTGGTGGTGCAAGTTCTGCAAATCAGCACGACTCAAATGATGAGGAATGAAGGCAGTGCCTAAATATCATGAATGAGATGAACCTTGGCCCATATAAGTATTGGGACTTTACAGACTTCTTGTCTGCCAATCCCAAATTCTAGACAGCATTCCTCACGGCAAATTTGGAGTATCAAATGGCCTTTGTAGAGAGGGGGACTGTGAAAGTTCATTCTCAGCAACGCCATACAACAAAATGCACACCTCCACCACTAGGACCATCTCAAGCACCACCGCCGGCTTTCTTCCCATTGCCAGCCCATTATCAGCATGACACCCCTTACTGCCCACATCCACCTTATGGTGGAAATGACCCATTTTAGTTCATTAATTTCTTTCATGGCTGCCATTTTTTTTTTTTGTTCAATATGTTTAGATTTCTCATGGCTTTTTTTTTCGTCAATTTTTTTTCCCATTGGAACATTTGGTTTAATTTCATTCAATGACGACTGTATAATTTGTTTGGTCCTATTCTTTCATTTATGGGTGAGGACCACGAACGACATTATTAATTGTATGTGAGCCATTGACCACTATTTTCTTTGCTTTAAAGTTTATCCCTTTGTTTACAATATTAATATTGTCTTCAATTTCAAATCCATTTGTTTATGTTCAAAATATGAAAACGTTAAATGAAATTATGCAATGTTACAACATATGAATAATTCATTATAGGGATTTTATGGCGGATTTTGGTGATTTAAGTTCTAAAAATAATAATTGGGACGATGACGAGAACATTTACGAGATTGCAACAGCCTTCGCTGCGCTATATGCATTGGTATTTATGTAGCTTCGTCAACTATAGAACACGTTAGGGATGTCTAGGCACGAACGAGTTGATAATTTGCTTTAGAGTCATTACAATATAATATATATAATAAGATTCGAACAGGTCCTAACACTTTTACAATGCCAAGCTCAATAGTTCAAAATAAGGGTCTGCTACGACCGAACCATAATACAAATGTTGATGAACAACTAATGATCTTTTTAAACATCGCATCCCAAAGTCAAACAAACCGAGAAATGTAGAATTATTGACAGCATTCAGGAGAGACAATTTCTCGTTACTTCACATCGGGGCTCCATGCAATATATGAATTAAGGCAAGACTTTATCCTACCTCTTAAATGGAATGACCTGCCGAGGCTCGTGCAAAAGCATAAGAACAAGTACCTTCCTTAGTTCAAGGTAACTGTGAAAAACCTAATGAAATTATCTATATACTTTCATAATACATTTGCTCAAGCAAATGACTTCCATTTCGGTTTGCATAGGTGCTATTGACAGTACACAAATACTGTGCATTACATCTAGAGAAGAAGCGAGAAGGTACATTAATAGAAAAGGATTTTACACGCAAATGTCATAGGGGTCTGCGACTTTGATATGAAATTTACATTCATCTTAACTAGATAGGAGGGATCGGCCCATGATGCACGAGTGTTATTAGACGCTATATCCGATTTAAAGAAACACTTTCCAAGACTACCGCCTGCTAGGAAATATATATATATATATATATATATTAATTGTTTTCAATTAAACAATTATCTTTGTTGTATTGTCGGAGTATATACTGACACTACTTGTAATTTGTTTAAGGAAATTCTATTTAGTAGATTTTGGATATCTGAACATAGATTGTTTCCTCACTCCCTATTGAGAAGTTACATATCACTTGCAAGAGTATCGAGAGTGTCGGTTGGGTCCTCGTTCGCCAAAGGAATTGTTTAACTATACCTACTCCTCTCTTCGCAATTGCATTAAGAGAACCTTTGGTGTGTGGAAGGCGAGGTTCCCAATTTTGAAGAGCATGAAGCCCTTTCCATACGACAAACAAACATTGATCCCAATTGCTTGTGCTGTCATCCACAACTTTATATGCATGTGGCAAAGCAATGATAAGATCCTTGAGTAGTACTATGATGACACAATACCGATGGCGGAGATAGAAGGAAAAAATGTCAATGAAGAAGATGGGATGCAAGATGATGATGGGGTTGATAATAACCCATTGATTCAAAAAAGGGTGGACAACGACAACATGAACGCACATAAGGATGCAATGGCAATGGAAATGTGAGAAGCTTACCAACAACACCCTTGGTACACCTGTAGACATTAGTATTTTAGTAGACAATTTAATTGTTGAATTGTTGGAACATTGCTATGCTATTTATTTATTTTTCCATACCACTTTGTCTTTACAAATTTGCTATCATATATACACTGCTTTTGAAAAAAGGAGCACGTTCTTTGTTTTCTTCATGTATTTTTAAATAACTTATTTTGGAGAGAAAATTGATTGTTAAGAAGAACTAGTTGAAAAGTGCCAAAAGAATCAATAGGCAAAATCAAAGAGTTAATAAAATTAGAAGAGCATTTTCATATTATTTTAATATTGTGTTCATGTGTAACAAACATGGAATTCTCATTGCATTTAATAAAATGAAAGTAATTTATTTGATAAATCAATTTAATGCACTTTTGAAAATAATTGCTATTTTTCAAATAATTTTTTTAAAATTTTCAAAAAGAAGCACAAAAAATCTGAATTAAAATCTGCAATGTACCAAACATATATTTATAACTCATATTAGGATTCCAAACACTTACCGAATACATACTAGATCTTCTACCTAACTCGAATTTTTAAAAACTCTCACAACTAAACTCTAACTCGGATTACAATTCAAATCACAATACTTAAATCAAAAAGATCCAAATCACCATAATTCAAATCCATTTACCAAATAAACCCTTTGCGATCAGAGATTTTTTTTCCTTCCTGTCATGGTTGGGTGGGTAAGAATGGAAAAGAATTGATTTTTGTTTGAAAAAGAAATCAAGAGTAGAAAAAAATCTGATTTTAATAATGTATACTTATTGTTTTTTACCTTTTTTTATTTGTTTGTACATTTTAGTTTTAATTTCTTTAAAACATATTAGCTATTTTATTAAAATTATCTTATTAAAATGGTCAAAACATTTTTTAATGGTCAAATATAACGGTTAGGGGTCAAATCGTATTTTTCAAAGGTTAGATCTAGTTAAATTAAAAAATTAGAGACTAAATTGTATAGTTTTAAAAAATATTAAGGACCAACCAACCTATTTACTATTTTATTTGTTTAATTATTTTATTCTCAAAAACCCTTGTTGTCAACTTTAGTTGTTATTCCTTCTTTTTACTTTTCATAACAAAATCAGTTACTATTTTCATAAACTTTTCAAACTTTGACTTTGCAATTTTGCTTGCGATAGCATTATAAACATATTTATTATAGATATTCTTACTTTTACAAATTAGAAATATTATAGCAATAATTCTCATACCAAATTAAAATCCAGATTTTAGAGTTTAATGTAGAGTAATAATAAAGGGCCTATTTGTTTTGTGTATTCTTTAAACTCAATAGACTCAAATTTAGATTTGAGTATCAAGAATCTTTTTGATACGTATTTGTTTCTTTTAAAATCCGAATCCTTTGTGTCAAAAATCTAAGTTTTTAAAGTTCTGATAACTTTTAATACTCGGATATATTTGTTACAGTAAAAGTTGAAATTCTCTCTCCTATATTTGAGGAAAAATCATAACTTTTTCATTTGATATCCAAATAAGATACTCTTTTTTCACTGTGTTTCTAGTGAAAAAAGGAATAAATTAAGATCTATATTGCATATTTTTTAAGATCGTTAATATTAAGATTTTATTAAATTTGTTAATAAATCAAAAACTATTTTTACTACCACTCCAAACACAAATTTTAATTTTATTTCATACTTAGATCAAAACTTAAATGCACATCTAAAAGTCAATTCAGATAATAATTCAAATCATTAATTCAAATCCTAATTCAAATTACATAACTCAAATCAAATCACTAATTCAAATCTATTTATCAAACGGACCATAAGTGTATAGATTGGGTTAACAATTCAAAACTCATTAAATTTTATACAAAATACTTTTATTTTTTTAGAACGTGCAATATATGTTTTACATCTTCCATCTGAAAATTTTATCTTCACACATCATTCGAAGACACATTATTCGAACACACAAACAACATTAATATATGCTTGTCTTCTGCCAAAAGAAGTCCTTTAACAATAAGATCTTAGACAGATGGAGCAAAATAAGCGGACTTGATCCCAAGTCGGCTCGCAACTCGAGGAAGCCAGTAACATGCAAAATGGAGGATAATTCATTTCACGTCGTCTGAACTTGGAGAGCTCAAAGTATGGCATTACGTGGCCGTGGGATAGCCAAGGGAACATTGCCATGTGAAGAATCTCTTGTTGGACTCCATGGTTGTTTGTGGTTGGTCTGATTCATTTAAGTGGCTCTCACTTTGGTACATGTTAGACTTCAAACTTGTATGTGGTCTAGAATGGAACGATAAATCACTCGGACAAGCGTTTGGTTCTTGTAGTAAAAAAACCTTTAAGTGTTCCTTTGCTTTTCTCAGAAGACAACCAAAACTTGAATCATAAAGCAGAAAAGAACACCAAATTTTTATCGAGGTTCGGCCAATTATATCTACGTTCTCATGAACGCCGTTGGGGAATTCGTTCTGCTTTGATTAATTAACTCAATCTAGAGATTACAACCTCTCAATCTTTCTCTCCGTTCACTCTCCTAGAAAACCAGAAAAATTTCCCTAGTAACAAGACAACAAGAAACCCAGAGAAACTTTCTTTTCTTTCTCTCTCTACTTCTTGCTTTTCGGTACTCTCTCTCTCTCTCTCTCTCTCTAGCTTTCTAAAAAAAAAATCCAGAACTGAATTAACTCATGCTCCCATGCCAATGAACATTACACGTGTATATATTATCTTAAAGATAAGACTCCACCGATAAAAGTAGTACAGATCAGCACTATTTACAACATTTGGGCTGACCATTTAAAATGACACATAAGACTTGTTTGTTAAGCATGATTGGTTGTGGCTCCTCATGGCTTGAGTTTGCATCCAATTAAATCATATCTGACTTGTCAACAGTTATGTTTTTACGACCTTTTAAAACGATACGACGGATTATGGAGGGGTATATATGCAAAATTCTTCTTTTTTTTTTTTTTTTTGGGATGCAAAATTGCAAATTGATATCGTCAATTGTGTTTTGATCTGTGTTAGAGTTTGGGCACCGCCAGCTAGGAAGTGAACCAAATATCCATATGTGTTTTGGATCAAACCAATGTTAACAGGATTGCAGTCTCGTACGATACATATGCTGAAAATTCCTACAAACTTGTTTTACTTTTCTTTGCCGCTCGATTTGGATTATTGTCGGGTCCCCGACTCGAGGATTAGGAAATGATAGCTGTATTTACACTCTTTTTAACTCTTCGCACCTCTTTTTAAAATAATTAAATTTACTTACTACATCCTCCTGTATTTCTAAAACTACCCTTTATAATTATTATTTTCTTTTACTTTATTTTTCTTTTTCCACCCATTATTATTTTTAATTATTTTAATATTCTTATTTTCTATCTCTCTATTTTTTTGTTGAAACTTTTTTTTATACATAAAGAAAATTTTTAAATTAAAAATTATACATATTTACTACAATTTATTAAAAAATATATTATATCTACTAATTATTTTTTAAAAAAACATATTATTTGTTTATTATTACACCTACTAATTTAACTAAACAAGCACTTATCACAAATTGGTTAACATTACTCCTCCAATTGACAATATATAAAAGCAAATAATCCTCTTTTAAAAAAAAGCAAGTAATTCAATGAAATTGTTGAATATTAACCAAAGAAAGAGCAAACTAATAAACAATTGCTGATACCTTCATATGAATTTTTAGAATAGTTATTAAATAGTGAAAATTAGGGTTTTGTCTTTACATATAGGTGCATGTGGAAAGAAAAAAAGATGTATCGTTAATTTTATTTATTTAAAAAATTTATGTATGCAATAGATCATTTATAATTGTCTTTTTTTGTCATTCTATTGAAGGGCTTTTTACTAATATGAGAATTCATTTTTAAGGGGGTGTAAATAGTCAAGTGAGGGTGTGAATAGAACCACTATTAGCAAATATTGGTTGTAACCGGAAAATATTCTCAGTGACAGGAACCAAAACCCTAGATATGCTTTCCTATAATATAACATCAAATCAGTAAAGATTTCTTTTCGTGATATTCATGAAAGTTACCAAAAAATGTGTAGAGAAATGCTAATAACTAAAAAGGAAGTTAAGAGAGAACATAACTTGGACTTTTCTTTTTCTCATACAAAATCTGAACATGTTTTTTTTTTTGAGTCCTTTATAGTAAATATAAGTGGGTCAATTAAAAAAGTACCACTTTTGTGCATTGTTTTCTAATTATACCACTTCTATCGGAAAGTTTGAAATATGCTACTTTTTAAGAATATAAAGACATAATTGATCATAAATATTTTGGCTTGGGGCAAGACAAACAAGTCATGTTATCTAAGGAAATCTTGGCCTTTTTAGCTAAGAGAAGTGATATGAATCAAAAGAATAAAAAATAAGTAGTAGAGCACAATTGTGATAGTAAAAAAATAGTATACCACCAAATTTACTCAAATATGAGCACTATCATTCCATTCTGTGGCTCTTTTAGTCAGTTTAGAGTTCTAGCTTTTCTGAGATTTTTAAGATTAATATACAATTTTAGCTCCTCTGTACTATATTGTGTATTTTCAAATAACATGTAATATAAAAATAATTCGTGAGGAGTTTTAAGAAGGATAAAAGAGTTAAAAAAGCAAAATGTTGTAAAATATTCTAAAGAAAAAAAATAGGTAGCTAACACACAAAAGGCCAAAACCATGTATTTAATACACGTCAGAATAGCTAGACCTCTAAAAATAAATGTTAGAAATTAGTCAAAATAAGATACGTGCATATCATTAAAATTAAATAGTGTAAAGAACGTTATTATTAATCACCCTTTAAAACTCCTGAAAGAAAATTATTACGTGCCTTGTTGTCTGTTGGCCTAGACTGCAAAAATTCATTGATCTTTTAACACAAAAAAGTCACAAATGTTTTTTTTTATATGTATTGTTTGTTTAACCACAGGGCAAAATATATACTCGAGCCAAAAAAAAAAAAAACATGTATAGAGCTATATATATTATAAAAAGAAATGGCGAAAAGAAACAAAGTGATGAATACTATATGAGTTGGGTAAAGAAAAGAAACAAAAAAAATCAAGAAAAAAGAGAAGGGGGCGACAGATAGAGATTGAGCACACATAGCTTCAAGCATGGTCAACGATAGATGCAAGAAAAGACTACGAGTGCTCACTCTCTTCTGTCACCTTTCCACATATTGTACACGAAATATCATTACTTACCTTTGTATGTATATAATTGTCTGATCAGTTTGATACATAGGAGAAGAATGAGAAGCTTTGATTTGAATGTGTTTTAGAAGATGGTATAGTGGGATTTATATAGAAGAGAAGGTTAGGGCCCTATTGCAATATTCAGAATGAAAAGTTATATTGCATGGAATATTTGTGGTTTATACCTCTTGGTGTATTTTTAAAAGTAAAGGAAAAAAATAATAAAAAAACTGGCAACAAAATAACTTGTCTAAAGCTAACTAGTAGTGGTTTGATAGACTAATTAAAAGAAAATCTGCGTGTATATATATACACACGTATATATATGTATTTACAGGAATATGATCCTACAATCACTTTATCAATAAATTGTATCACCTTTTCATCAAGTTATATTCATGTATATTAACGAGTTTAGTTATTATATGGTTTTTTTTTGCTCAAACTATGTGATATTGTGTTTTTCTGCGGTTATTTTGTAACTTTTTAGTTGATAGTTACTCAATTATTAGAAGGATGTAAATAGGAGATTTCCTCGTTCTCAAAACAAAAGTAATAATATTAACCATGTAACCGAATTTAAAGACAAGTAGTAAGATTCTTAATTAAGTTAATTTATCTAAAATAAATTCTCCACTTTAAATTAATAACAAAAGCGAATCCAGTGAGTCAGTGACTGGGAGAATTTGATTGTGGGGTTTTTTTTTTATTTTTTTGGTCGAATGGTGATTGTGCTAATTATTAATTATTAGCTTGAGCCAATTGCAATCTTTTCTCCCCAAGAGTAAGACACTTGTAACTTCAAAAGAGTGGCCGTCTCTTTTTCAACAAATGTAGAAATACTCCCTCTACATCTTTCTAATTGGTGTTGGGTTGGTTTCAACTTTTTATTTTTCAAAACGCTATAATATGTAAAGTTAAACACGTAGATCACTATAAGAAAAATTACATCTAACGACATATTATTTACGATATATAGTTTTTGAATGTCGTTAAAAAGTATATACGACGACATCTCTAACAAAGATATCATTAACGACATTTGAAACAATAATTAACGACATCTATATAGATGTCGTATTAAAGCTCTTTTTTTAACGACAATAGTTTAGTGTCGTTAAATTAAATTATTTAACGACAAGTACGAGATGTCGTCAGAGCTTTCGAGATTCTATGACACCCCTTATAGATGATATTAGTCAAGATGTCGTCTATAAGGGTATCGTAGAATCTCCAAGGCCTTGACAACGTCTCTCACTTGTCATTAAATAATTTAACGACACTAAACTATTGTCATTAAAAGAAGACCTTTAATACGGCATCTATATAGATGTCGTTAACTATTGTTTCAAATGTCATTAACGACATGTTTGTCAAAGATGTCGTTGTATGTACTTTTCAACGATATTTAAAAACTATATGTCGTAAAAAATATGTCGTTAAATGTAGTTTTTCTAGTGGTAGATGTTTTTCATTTTATACTAATTCTTTAGAGCTTTATAGTATAAATAGTTTAAAGTGGTGTATTCAAACGGATGTATCAAACAGCAAGCACTTGGGAATCAACCAATAATGTTTCAAAATCCTGAAAGATGACACAATAATACAGTGACCAATTGTGGATTCGTGCACTAAGATTTAGCAGGGGAATAAAGTTGCATAAAGTATATTTGGTCTCTTAGTCTGAGTTCATTAAACAAATTAATAAAGTCTTACCAAAAACAAAAACAAAAAAAAAAATACTGTGTCAAGACTTGAGAGCCACCAAAGTTGCTTGGACGAATCACTGCAAAAGCATATAACGATGATGTCATGGTTACATGCAACGTCAAGCCTTTTTAACATTCCACTGTCTGAGTGCTAGTTCTTTTCATAATTCAATGTTATTTTATTTGCTAGAATTGATCATTCTCTTGTGAGACGTATACAAATTGGATTAAGGTAATCAGAAGTCTATGAGCATTCTAATTAAGCATTAGCCATGGAACAGATTCCCAGATTCTTGACGTTAAAAGCTAAGGAGTCGATGCCATTTATTTTAATATATCTCCTTAATGATGCCTATAATGTACTCTTAATTTAAAGGCCGATGCTGCTAGTTTGTGCTTTTATAATGTTGTTTTATGCTATGTTAATTTCACTTAAAGATAGATAATGGAACCATTGGGGTACCTCTTCTAGATTAGGTTTTATCATTATTATTTTTTTGGAATTTCTACCGTTGAAACTATCATTTTTACATAGTACATAGGTACTTTTATATTAGTTGTTAGATTAATTTTTCGACCATTGATATGAACAATAATAGTTCTATGTTGTATATTGTAAATTTTTAATTTTGGCACCTATAAGTCATATAGTTGAAAAATTAATCTAATTATTAAAACAACAATTTCTACCTATCGTGAAAATAACTCTTCCTTCCATAGATGTTTTCTCTTTTTTTAATCAATTTCCTTTAGATTTTACTATCTATTTCCGGTACAAATGTTAATGTCAATGCTATATTTGATATCAAAGAGTGTTTAAATGCATGTTTAATATACTATGTTCATTTATGTTATAATGTATAATGTTATTTCAAATGTTACATATACTTTTGTCATAAATATTATGCTTTGAAAGTTGTGAAATAAACTTTTAACATTAAAACAATTTAAAAATGTCGACATTGTAGAGATTACATAGAAAAAAATAATAACTAGTAAAAATTAAATGTTATAATTTAATTGGTATGAAATTTACCACCAAATATAACACATGTCGAATTTAACACTGAAAAGAGTATTGCATCATAGAGTAATCTTTTTACTTAAATGTAAATTTGGGTATTGATACTCTAATTTGGTGTTAAAAAAAAATGTTGTCTTATGTTTTCACATCTATTGTCCTTTTCCTTTGTGTCGTCGTTTTCTATTATTCCTGTCTTCGTTGTTTGCTTTCGTCGTTGCTTTCCCCTTTCATCATTGTTTGAATCGTTATTCTCATTTTTTATTTTGTGTTTCTAATGTAGTTATCCATGTGTGAGTAATTGATCATGGTCATTCCGATTTTGGCCATTCTCCGATCCGTTTTGTCAAGGAGCAAAATCCTAGGTATTTCCTCTTGTGACCATGGTTGAGAATGCTACTAAGGATGCGGGGTCCTCCTTCTAGTACCAAAATATTGATGTTTCGCTGTTGATCAATGCCATGTGCGACTGTGCATAATGGTCGGACGGCTTTTCCTGCTCTTCTTGGCTTCCCAGAGTGAACCTGCAAGAAAAGGGTATGCCTCGGAGGTCAAGGGGATACTGATGTGGTACCAGTTGTTACGAAAATAATACGATAGAAATAAAAAACAAGAACACACACAGATTTACATGGAAATCTAATACGAGAAAAAACTATAGGCAAATAAGAAGAAAATCACAAAGCTCGAAAAAAATTATAAGATGATGGCGAATAAAAATGCTAAAAGGATAATACTAAACCCTAATGCAATACATTATATATATATATATATATATATGCATAAATAAAATCCTACGGGCCTAAAACCTAAACTAAAAGGCCTAAAAACATAAAGGTCTGGGCCAACCCGTTCCCTCTATTACCATCACAGATCTCATGAAAAAATCCCATATTTATTCTTTTACCACAATTGTCACACCACAAGCTTTTCGAGTCGGGCCTATCTAAATTCGGGTCACCATACTCTAACACCTGCCAATGGCTCTCCAACACTCAAGTCAAGTACCTGTTTAGCCAATAAAGAGGCTAGGGTAGGTATGAGAAAGTCTACTTACCTTGAGGGTGGAGTTAATGCTCCTATTTATAGTACCTCATATGGATTCGGTATAGAGAAGGTCCGCCCCATGACCTCGGTGTATCGTACTATGGTGTCAGGTGGGTAGGTGACATGTGTTATGATCCATCAGAGGGGAAGCTTCCCATTCAAGGGTTGTTATGAAGCCATGTGGTGGCCTTATGAGTTGTTCTTCACCCAACTTTAGACTTGGTTGATGTCAAGCAAAACACAGGTTCTTCCCAAGATAACTTACACTTTGTTCGAAGGCCAAGAATAGCATAGAGATTACCTTGAAGAATGTTTTGTTGGAAAATAATTTTTCATGTGGGCCTACATATGTAATTAAATGTGTTATTTAATGCTATCTTAAAGTAAAGCCTAAATTAAAGCCTAAATTAAAGTGATATAATTAAGATAAAGTTAAAAGGCTTTTTTGGGTATTAATATAATGTATGAGTTATTATTATTATTATTATTATTATATGTGTAGATACCAATTTGTAATTTTCAGATTTTATGATGGGTAAAACTGAAAATACATTAAAATAATTAAAGAAAGTTATTTATTCTAGTTATGGTCTCCAATTCATACGTATCTTTTATTTAAAAAATTTGAAGGAGTTCCTGTTTTTCTGAAATCTTATCATCAGAAAAGATTTAAAGGAATACGTATAGAATTGGAAGGCAATAACCTACAACGATCAAGAATCATAAATTAAGGTATGTTTCTGCAATTCAGAATGATTCCTATTAATGTTTTGACATGAACGACCTCGGTAGATCATGATAATTTGGTTCCTAACATGTTTGCCTATCAACTATGGCTTTCTTGAGGACTTTAAAGCATTTGTATGCCAAGCATCAGTGATCGACAGTCCGGGGTCATGTCCTCGGTAAGAGTCAAGCATAACCCCCAACACAGCCCTCGTCGAAGAATAAGGAATATTCCCAACCACAGTTAAAGAGCCCTTTTTATAGTGCTGAACAAGAGTATACCGTCGGCCCTTCGTTACTTAAAGAAAAAAAAAAAAAGAGGATGTTCTTGTTTACCTCGATTATTATTGCTCCTTTAGCAGTCCTTTTTCGCGGATTTAGCAGCGTGTTGTCGTTTTCTCTGTTATTATTACTTTGTGGTTTTATGGTCGTTTTGATTGATTTTATTGTCGTTTTCTATGTTTCTTTGTCGCCGCCCCTCCCTTAAATAACAATGAAAATGCAATGGATCATGGACATTTCTTACCACTGATGTAGATACTTAATTATACTTGTTTTACAGATACTTATTGCATTTTTCTGGTGACAATAAGCCCAAAAAAAAGAGCAAAGATAAACAGAAATTACTACCAAGAGAGCCAAATTAGGAATTTAAGTTCTAAAACCAGATTACAAGGAAGAATAATAGAAATGAAGCAAGGGGCCAAATATGGAAAATTCAAGTCAACAATTTTACAACAGAACCAGCAGCTCAGGCTCTTTTTATGAGTACTAAGAAATTTCAGAGACTAGACTCCATTGCTTTCAATGCTAAGGCCCAAAGTTCTATTCTCACAGAAAATTCTATACTAACTAACAGCTTCATGGGAGGTAAAAGTTAATGACATTCTCAACTAATTAAGACATTTCAACACCATTAAGAGACACAATTCTCTCAGATTCCCCACCAAGAAAAAGAAAAGAAAGGAAAATCACAGAAGCAATCTTACATTGTTGAATATACACATACCTAGAAACACTAGTATTCAAAAACAATAATAATATTTAAGAAAATAAAATAAAACCACACAAAAACAACACTAGTGCTGTCTCCACTAAGCAGTTGCAATGAAGTGAGGAAGTAAAGTAGACTCAATGGTTGTTTCATCCCACTCCAATCCATCCCACCATTCTTTGGAACCATACAATGTTGGCAAATTAGAGACATTATTGTGTGCTTTGATTGGTAGCTTTTTAAGCCTTGGACAATCAATCACAGCAAGTCTTTCCAAGGAAGGAAAAGACAATGCCCATTGACAAATACTTACAAGTTTTGGGAGATCTCTGATGGATAATGTTCGAAGGCTTGGAAAGGCCCCGTCTACTCTTTCATTCTCACTTACCACTTCTTCAATTTCCTTGCAATAAAATAGATATATCACCTCTAGTCTTGGAAGATTCAAGACCCATGAAATGTTCTTCAATTTATCGCAATGCCAAATGTTAACATAACGCAAATTTCGGAGACAGTCCCGAGTCACAGGATTCCTCCAAGCTGTAGTTAAGTTGG
Organism: Artocarpus heterophyllus; assembly: GCA_025403435.1. Classification (NCBI taxonomy): domain Eukaryota; kingdom Viridiplantae; phylum Streptophyta; class Magnoliopsida; order Rosales; family Moraceae; genus Artocarpus; species Artocarpus heterophyllus. Next base: position 6,288,372 of record CM046330.1, on the reverse strand, counting down.
GAAGGCCATGCAAAGCAAGTACCTCTAAGCTACTTAGCCTGTCAAACCCATCAGATATTCCAACGCCAATTTCCAGGTGCTCCAAATCACTACAGTTGTTGATGCTAAGCCTTCTCAGCACATTGGAAGTTGATGGCGGTATTCTTAGCTGAAACAAGCCTTCACATTCTTTAATATACAGATACCGAATGCACTGTAGTAAACTGCTTAAACGATAAAGGCTTTTAAGGGTAGCCAACTCAGTCACAGTGATACCAAGCGCGGTAAGTCGTCTCAAGCTCTCCAAGTCTTGACAACCAATTAGTTGATTCGCCTCAGAATTGGAAATTTGGGATTCCCATCCGCTATAACTGTAGTACAAGTTCAACACTTGCAATTGTTGAAGTCCGGATATAGCCTTGTGCGGGATGGTTTTGAGCGTATGAATGCGTTGCAGGTCTAGATGTTTCAACTTTCCTAGATTTCCTAGCTCTTCGGGTAGTGTGGACAACTTGGTACGTGACAAATCAAGATGCTTGAGCTCGACTAGATTATCAATACTTGTCGGGATTTCTCTGAGGCTAGTGAATGATAAATCCAGGACTTTTAGTGCAGGCATAAACTGGAAGAACCCATTTGATATTTTGTTCAGACCATTGTTCCATTGAAGCATCAAGGTTGATAGAATGGGGCAATTGGGTATGTCTGATAACATTGTGATTCCATTATCTAACAAAGAAACTCTTTGAGACTCCCGCCACTCTTCAACTCCGGGTGCTTCTATCAGCCCCAAACTTGCCTGCACTAGAAACTTCTTCTTCTTAGACCCATATTCTGATGCTATCCAAAGGGCAAAACTTCTGACAACATCATGCATTTTCACTTGGGTTGTCTCTTCACCAGCTTCCAATAAGCAGGCAATTTTAAGAGAGCCAATGACAGCATGTCCTTCATTATGAAAATTTCTCCCCTCAGAGCTGTCTAGAAATCCCTCCCCAATCCAATACTCTACAAGCTGCTCTTTCTCCAAAATCCAGTCCTCAGGAAATAGAGAGCAGTACAAAAAGCAGGATTTAAGTGTGTCATTCTCTAAATTGTCATAGCTGAACTTTAGGAGAGAAAACACATCTTCCATACCTCGAATTTCCGACGGAGACTCGTTGAGAACTTCTATTGCATTCTTCCATTCTGCTTCTGTCTCCTTATTAGCCATTGCTCTTCCCATAGTGATTAAAGCAAGGGGTAGGCCTCCACATTTTTTGACAATGATATGAGCATGAGGTTTAATGGACTCTTGCTCTATAAGCTCTCTTCCTCCAACCTTACTACAAAAGAGAAGCCATGAATCTTTTTCCTCCAAGAACTCAACTTTCAACATCCGATCCGTAGCCATGTCGGTGCACGCATCCTTGGATCTTGTTGTGAATACCACCTTGCACTTGTTTTGCCTGTCTGGGAAGGGAATTCCAATCTCCTCAAACTTAACTTCTTCCCAAACATCATCCAACAACAGCAAGAACTTTTTCCCTTTTAGCGCCCTGTGTATGTTAGAAGTCCGCCTTCTCGTCGCTTCATTTCCTTCTGGATTCAATCCCAACCTCTCCTCAATGGTCTGTTGGATTTTGTCAACTGCCAAATCCTTTGACACTGTAACCCATATCACCAAGTCAAAATGGTGGGCTTTGGTTAGAAACCCATTATTTATTTGCTTCAAAAGGGTAGTCTTTCCAACACCACCCATCCCATAAATTCCAATAATCCCCACACAGTCTTCTTCAAGATACTCATAAACTTGTTCCAAAATTAAGCTTTGCCCAACTGTTGGCCTACTAGGAATCTCCTCAACAGATACAAAAGCCAACCCTTTACCCACAATATTCCCAAGATCAAAGTCTCCTTTCCTCCTTAGCTCTCTTATTTCCCCAAGCATATCATGAACTCTCTTTCCTTGTTTGTATACCCAAGGACAATTCAATAAATAGCAGCATCTAGAGTGTTCTCTCCTTCCAAAATCTTGAATCACCAATTGTGCTTTCTTTTCAGCTGCTTCTACTCTTTGCAGCCACCCTTTGACCTTGCTTGTGCTGGCTGATCCTTCCACCTCGGCTTTCTCAACTAGTCCCTTCACTTCATCCCTTTCCTCCTTCAGTTCGTTTAGTTCAGTTGTGAGAGTTTCGATGCTACTGTTGACATTCACAGCGTGGCTTACCTTGTTGGCAATGTAGTTGTAGATACCACAGACTATGGTGGAAATGGAATTCACAACAATTCCAGCATCCATATTGAATTATAAAAGAAAAAGAAAAAAAAAAATAGTTTTGAGCAACAATGAAACAACAAGCTCTCAGTCAAGTGATGATAGCACGCTAAAAGCCCCTCCTTTTTTTTCCTCTCGTTGCTGAGGGCTAAAACAAAGCTAGAGTGAGGAATACAGTAATATCTTCATTTGATAGCTTGACGTGGCAAATTAACGTTATAAAATTTTTACATATTATAATATTTTAAAATAATTTTTTTTAATTTAAATCTATTTATTAAACACTTTATCTATACAAAAAAAATAAAAAGTAAAATTATGGTAATATATTAATTAAAAAAAATTAATAAAATATAGTTTTAAATTATGAGATCACATAAAAATTATGTTAAATTAAAAAACATAATAATTTATGAAAAATTGACCGTTTATGATAGTATATTTTTTTCCTGACCCTAGTGAAGAATTTTCCGAATTCTCCAAAGAAATGTGGATGAGAGAATCCCATGGTAGCTACTGGCAGCTCAGCTGTCCGGATCACTTTAAATTGGCCGCCATTTTTGAAAATTCCAAACTTGATTTGATAATTTTGTCACTGTTCTAAGTCTTGTTCTTCCTAATTGGCTAACTTTTGATTTTTCTTTGTTTTCTGGATATTTTATTGAGGGGTTCCGTCTCGCTTCTTTGATGGCGTGGACTTCCCTGGCTGAATTGCTTTCAGAGACCATTCTATATACATGTATGTTTGTATGTATGTATATTTGAGAGTTTTAAAATCAGTGTGTATATACAAGTAGGAGACAATGGTCTTCAATCTGCCAATTGAACTGGTCCTGGCTCAGGGACAGAGCCAAAAAAAAATTATTAAGGAGTAAAAAAAATTAAATAGAGATATAAAACTTTTAAGAAGGGCATAGCATAATTTAAGAGGGACAAAATGTAATTTTAAGAGGGTCAAAATATGATTTTGGTAAAATTTTGTATACTATATTGAATGAAAAAGAAGTTTAAAGAACGGTCATCTATCCTCATTTGTATGTAGCTTTGACTTTGCTGGCACTTATAATATGTTGAGTTTTTATCGTTTTGGTATCTTAAAATTTAAGAAAATATCATATTAACATCATGTTGTTAAAAAAAATCAAAATAATACCTTATAATTTTTAAAAATATCATTTTGATCCTTCAAATTTGTGTTTTGTGATGTGAAATTTTTAATTTTACCTCTTATTATTAAATCTCTCAAATTCGTGTTTTGTGATGTGAAATTTTTAACTTTCTCTTTTATTATTAAACTCTTAAATTATTTTATAAAAACTATAAAGAAATAAATATAAATAATGTCAAAAAAAATGAATAAATCCGCATAAAATTTTTGATAAGTTTTGTTTAAAAGTTTTGATGATTTTTTATTATAGGTTTATTAAAATTAATTTAAGAGTTATTAATAAGCACAAATAAAGTAGACTTTTTAAAATGGCCGCCATTTTTGAAAAGTTTACAATTTGACTTAATCTTCTACACCGTTCTAAGTCAAAGGATACGAAACACCTATTTTTTTTTTTGGATTAATCATATTTAAATTCTTCTCTGTTCTCTTAGTGTTCTGATGAGCTGGCAGCCATTAGGTCAACAGACTCTCTTCCTACTTTGTTACACCACTTTATCATCATTGACTTGTTTTTAGGGAAGCATTATATTGTTTCATACATGACATATTTTAGTTATTTCAAACACTATATGGTAGCTAAAAAAAATAAAATTAAAAATTAAAAAAAAAGGTTTCTTGTTTTATGGCACAAAAAAAGTTTTGTAGCTTAAGCATAAAAGTGCCCATACAGTTTCAACAGATTATTATATGAAAATTTAAAATGAATGTTGAGAGGGAAATAATTCTGTTAAATGCTCCTGTTTTTAGAATAGTATCAATTTTGTGGCGGTTATGAGCAAAACTGAGAAAAAGAGAAAGATGGATTAAAGGTGTATTTAGTACGAGTATTTGAGTAGAGTATTTGAACGAATATTTAAATTTTTGTGAGAGAAAATACTGTAGCAAAATGATTCAAACCATGATTTAAAAACCGAAATAAACACACCCTAAGACTTGAGATCTTCTTCTTTTCTTTTTTTTTTCACGGCTAAGAAAAAACAATAGCAAATACTACATCATTGATTTAGACAACAGAATGTGAACCGTGTATGTATATAATATCTACACAAATACCTAGTAACTCTCCAAAATGACGAGCAGGCTACTACTGTAGTCTAAAATGTGTACACGTTATACGGTGAGATTAGTTCTAATCATGGTTGCTCCTGTAAGGTCAGAAAGAAGATGTCTGATGAGGTTCATTCTCAAATAATTCGGTGCTATGACGAACATGTAAAATGCAAACACTACGAGATCGACAGAGGAGAGACCTGAGCCAAGAAAACCTTGCCACATCGTGCAAAAGGAAACACATGCTTTACATCTTCTTCATACCATATTTGAAAAGCAAGCCATCTTCAAGGTTGTTTAAAGAAACTAGTTTTCCTGTTTAAGTAAGGCGTGATGGAATTAAATTATCATAATCTACCAAGATCGTTCATGTTAAATCATTGAGAGGAATAATTCTAAATTGCGGAAGTGTACCTTGATTCATGATCTTGGATTGTTGTGGGTTATTGTCTTCCAATCCAATACGTATTCCTTTTGAAACTTCAATGAAGATGGGATTTTAGAGAAGCAGGATGTCTGTAAACTTTCTGAATGAAAAATACGTATGAATTGGAGGCCATAGCCAGAATAAATAACTTTAGTTATTTTAGTGTATTTTCAGTTTTGCCCGTCATAAAATCTAGAAATTACAAATTATATATACGCATATAATATTAATAATAATAATAACCCATACATTATTTTAATATCCCAAAAAAGGCCTTTTAACTTTATCTTAATTGTATCACTTTAATTCAGGCTTTACCTTAAGATAGCATTAAATAACACATTTAATTACACATGTAGGCCCATATGAAAAAATTATTTTCCAACAATCTCCCACTTGGGCCACATATGTTTCTTTGCAAAAAAATGTGTTTACTTTAATAAGCTCAACTTTTGCTATCACATTTAAGGGGATTCCTGAACAATCTCGTCCATTGATCATACCAACATAGAACCAAAGCGGTCTTTGTCATATATATAACGTGACCGGACCCATCAATGATCACACATATCGATATAATTAAATGACATAGATCAAGTATGGATGTGTAGCATGAAAATTACATGCAATATGATCTAAACATGTCTATTTTCAACTGGTCCAACCTTATATCTGAATGAGATCAAAACCGTACCAAAATCAGAGTGTAAGTAAACTGTATTCTTTATTACTGCAGAAAACATATACAAACACACAATGTCTATATATAAAGAAAATTAACATTCAAATACAAACTCCTACTAAAACTACATATCATCAAGTAACTGAACACCCATATGAGCAGTGTGCTTATGAAAGACCTTGGGTGGAAACCCTTTTGTAAGTGGATCCGCAATTATGGAGTTTGTACCAATATGCTATATAGACACTTGACCACTTTGAACTCTTTCTTTAACAACAAGAAACTTAATCTCTATATGCTTTGACTTTGAAGAGCTCATGTTGTTGTTGGAATATAAGACTGCAGATTTATTATCACAAAACAATTTAAGTGGTCTTTCTATACTTTTCACAATTCGCAGCCCAATGACAAAGTTTCGCAACCATATTCCATAATTGGATGCCTCATAACATGCTATAAATTTTGCCTCCATAGTAGAAGAAGCTATGAGTGACTGCTTAGCACTCCTCCAAGAAATAGCTCCTCTAGCAAGCAAATAAATATAGCCCGAAGTGGATCGACGACTATCTTGACATCCAACAAAATCTGAATCCGAATAACCAATGATCTCTAGTTGGTCTGACCTTTTATATGTAAGCATGTAATCTTTTGTTCTCTGTAAATATCGCATAACCCATTTGACTGCTTTCCAATGATCCATTACAGGGTTACTCAAATATCTACCCAATAATCTAACAATGTATGTTATATCCGGATGAGTACAAACCTGAGCATATGTTAGACTCCCAACAGCTGATGCATATGGGATCTTTACCATTTCCTTAACCTCAAGGCCGTTCTTAGGACACTGACTTAAACTGAACTTATCTCCTTTAGCCACAGGGGTATCTCCTGGTTTACAATCTTGCATGCCAAATCTTTTAAGCACCTTTTCGATATAGCTTTTTTGTAATAAACCAAGTATATCCCGAGAGCGATCTCGGCGTATTTTAATTCCTAACACAAAAGAGGCGTCACCAAGATCTTTCATTTCAAATTTCTTTAATAGAAACTCTTGGTTTCGTGCAATAAGCTTATATCATTGGTGGCAAGTAGTATATCGTCAACATACAATACTAGAAGAATACACTTACTCCCACTAAACTTATGGTATATACAGTCATCTACAGTGTTCATCTCAAAATCGAATGAGACTATCACTACATCACCCTTTGAATCCCTCTTGGTTTTAAATATCCATTTACAACTAATGGGCTTTGTACCTTCAGGTAATGGAACGAGATCCCAAACGTCATTGTCCTTCATAGACTTTATCTCATCTTTCATGGCATCCATCCACTTTTAAGAGTTCAAACTATGCATGGCTTGACGGACATTGATCGGATTATCATCCATCAATCCAACACTTTCCTCATGTTCGTGGAGAATTACTATGTAATCATCCGAAATAACACTTCTCCTCTCTCTAGTGGATCTCCTTAATGGCACAAGTTCCTGAGGTTCTAGTTCTTGAGGTTGTTGAGTTTGTACCTCAAGGGGTTGAACGACTATGTCTGGTTGTTCTTGATATGCAACTTGATCAATGTCAGGGATAGAATCCTAAACATTATCAAAAGCAATTGTGGGAATAGGAACCAATCCCTCTTGTACAAGAGAAACAGGATCAAATTCATCCTCAAAGAAAAGTTTCTAACCTTATTTCTCCCCCCAAACTCAACATCCTCAAAGAATGTTGCAATTTTCGTCTCAAAAATAGCCTTAGTAGTGGGACCATAAAATTTGTAACTCCTTGACCGTTTAGACTAACCAATGAAATAGCAGCTCACTGTCTTAGAGTCCAATTTCTTTTCATTGGGCCTGTAAGGCCTTGCTTCTGCTGGACAACCCCAAGTATGTAAATGCTTCAGACTAGGCCTTTTGCCATTCCAAAGCTCATAAGGTGTTTTAGCTGCTGCTTTTGTTGGTACTCTGTTGAGAATGTAAGCTGCAGTGTGACACCCGTTATTCTCCTAACGGGTATTGAGGTAATTAAATTAATTTTTAATGTATAAAAAAAAAAATTGCTTCATTTAAATTTATTTTATAATATTTACTTTTATCTATTTTTAAGTTTGCTAAAATTCTCCTATATTTATTTAGTATGATTACTAAAAAGCCTTAGAACTTCTAATAAATATCAAAAATGTCATATTGACATTATGTGTGTTAAAGTCTTTAGATGAGACATAAGGATATCTTTTCCAACTACTCTTGACCCTCATTTTCTTTATTTCCTCCGTGACATGCTTCAACATGTCTCCTCTATAATTGTTTCTATCACTTCTTTTCAAAGACTTCATCTTTTCTTCCTTTCTCTTCCACGGTTCCCACACTCTTCTTCTCATTTCTTTGCTGAAGCAAAATACTTAGAGAACTTCTTCAAGGCAGCCATAAAAATCAGCCACCATCACCTCCATTTGAGCAAGAATTTCAGTCATACCGAAGTAAAGGAACCTGTTTTGAAGCCATTTCAAGCTTCCAACTAACCATAATCCGAGGTTAGAATCTTATGAACAAATTTAGTCTTTCATTTATAAATTTTCTTTTATACTAAAGGATTATTCAAATTTGCGTTCTTAAACCTAAGTATATGTTTGTTGCTATTTTGGAGCATATGTATGAAGTCTAAGTGTATATGCCCTAGACAGAAAATTTATATTGTTAAACTTTATAATACCTCTATGGTCAGTGGTTATTTCTTGAAATTCTAAGATTAAATTAAAATAAATCTTATGAATGTAGTTGTATGTTGTGCTTTAGTTTTAATTGTCCTTATGCACGCCTTAGGATCAAGGGAGTATGGAGCTAACGTTAATTGATTCCAGGATTAAGAGACTGTTGATAAGCTTAAAAGGTAGGGATTCTATTACTCATCTTTTGTGAGGTTTTTATAGAATTAAAATTGATTGTTTTGCCGCAATATATATATATCTATGTTGAACTGATATTATATGAGTATCACATATGAAACTATGACATGGACTCGTCTTGTATTGTACGGCGAGGAACATAATGAATTGACACATGTTATAAATTGAGAAGCATGGTTAGGAAAACTAACTCTATTGATAATGATTTAATATAGAGAAATTGTGAGACATGAAGAGGGCGACGGTTACGTCCTTGGGCATGAATACCCTAAAAGGTAAAATAGGGGGAAGGTGATGACGCTTCCTTGGGTTGAAAGTCCCAGAACACACTGTACAGGAATTGATTTGGTGAGGACTCGGGGCTTGATGTCCCCTCACCGGAACACCCTTGGAATGTTTATAGGGTGATCAAGTGCGCCCATTTGGGTTTCGATGAGTTGAGTGATACTCAATTTAACATGGATACCTAGGAACAATGATGATTGGTAATATTTGTATAAATGTGTAATTATGACACTTGGTAATGATTAACTACGGTATCCATAAGATGTGATCATAATAAACCTCATAATCTGAAATATGATGTGACTTACTAACCATGCAGATTTTAATGTGGTAATGATAGAGGTGAGTAATGGCTTTCTCTACTGAGCATAGTGTTGCTCATACCCTTATGTTTATATCTTTTCAGGACTCACTAAGTGTGAGGTGGCTACGAGAAATATAGTTGAGGAAGTGATGTAACTATATTACATTGGGACTGCTTCAATCGTTGAGAATGTTCTTCATGATAATGTAAGCATCAATTGTTACTTTCTGTGACTGTATTATAATGTGTTGAGGGTTAAAATGATGATGACAACAGTTTATATTATTAAATTTAAGGTGCTACATTAAAACTGTGGTTTATTTGTCGTTTATATTTTTATTTTTGAGTTGGGAGTTTTCATTTAAGTCCCGGGCAAATTTTATTTTTAAGGTTTTACTTTTATTATTTATTTTTATTTTATCTCATTAAAAACTGTTAACCCCCATATAGGGGCGTTACAGAATTTTTGGTATCAGAGCCTAGGTTCGGTTAACCTAGGGAGTGTAGCACCACTTTAAAAAAATATATTTTTGAGATGGTTTTGAAACTGAATTTTCATTGTCATCATCAAAATGAACCTTCACATTGATTTATACAGTCTAGAAGGATGTAACATGGAAAGGCCATAGAATGAAAATATTAATAGTTATATGAGTACAATAATTATATAGAAGGAAAGTATTAATAGTTATAAGGGAATGATAATTATATGGAATGAGTTTATAAGTAGAATGCTTACGAGAGATTCGTATAATATTAGGATCTATAAGCATATCTAATTCGTATAAACGATGAGAAATTCGTGTAGATACGAGGATTTAAGAGCCTTTTGTCTCGTGAAAAACAATAAAAAAAAAAATATAAGGCTTGATTTATTGATTTTAAAGTTTGGCATAGATATGCCAAATTTTTCGTAATTGATTCAAACCTAAGTAATGATTATGTGTGGATTCGATGGAGCACATAAGCGTCAATATCTTTTCTTAAAAGTTCTATTTATTTGAGGAATATGATATAAGTTGGGAATCATGGTGTTGAATTTTGAGAGAGATAAATGTTAGACTTTTGGTCTGTTGAGACTGTGTAAAGTCTAGAATGCATGAATCTCAAAATTGGAATATTTTGTTACGTACATTGTATTTAAGTGTATCAGTGAATCTTTATATATAGATGCAATAGAAAAATGATCAATAGGAGTTTCCTTAAGTAAATCATAATACTTAAGGCACTTATAATAATTTTGGATAATTACGATAAAATGTTTAAGTTTTAGATGTTTAGATGTGAATCTTTTGGTTACCTAAGGTTTTGTTATATGAGGAAATTATATATTGTATAAGTAGAATTGTGAGGATTGTAGATGTTCTTAAGTAGTAACATCAAGTGTCTTTGTTCGTTGATATGGTCTACGTTGAAAGACGTAAATCGTATTGATTTCAAGGTTAGTCACATTCTAAACCCTTGGTAGCAATGATGATGAATCCATTGATAGATGTTAAGTATTATGAATAACATATGGGTGTATGTATTGTTCAATAAGGTTTTGATTAAAACAAAATTATTTGAGTTGCTGGAAGATTATGTTGTTATGAAATGATTTTAAATATCATTCAAGAAGATCCTTGTTGTCGTTAAATTAGATTTGTTGTTTATAGTTAACTTTATCTATAGTGGGCTTTGAATTGGGTTTAAGATTCATACGAATTGGTTTTCAATTTTATGTTTGTTATTTAACTCGTTCTAAATGTGTTAAGGCTCGAAACAACCTGACCATTTTCAACTTAGAACATTTGGGCCTAGTTCAAATCCTAAATCAGTTTGATTCACACTGTCTCTCCCACGTGGTCTCTATACGTGTCATATACAGTGGTTTAATTATTGTTTACATATACGTTTACTGTGCATAAGAGCTTATTTCTCCGAGTTCACTTTTTCTCTCTTAATTTGTTATTTTCTCTCTAAATCGCAAATCCTCTTCTTTTTCATTAAAAATTCTTCTTTTCCTCAAAAAGAAGAAGGAATTCTAGGATTCTGCAATTTACTATCTTAATTTTTCCTTTCTATTTACTCTTCTTTCATCTCATCATGGACCCAAAGTACCAACACCTGAGAAAGTATTTCCCATCACTCTCCCAAAAGATTCTCAGAAAGAAATACAAGGCTAGAATTACTCGGTTGTGGATTCTTATGCGTTTTGGTATCCCTTGTGATGTGAGAATGTTAATAGAGGGAAAAATCCGTCCGAGTGACTTTAGTCAAGATGTCGGTTTACCAGGAACAGGTACCAGTCGTAGTGCAATGAAAAGAAGAGCTCGTGCCATCGTGGTCACTTATAACAAATGTGGAAGACAAAATTGTAACGGTAAATGTACTTCACCTGGTTATATGTCTACGAATAGAGAGGATAAAATAAGGTTTTGTAGGAATGGACTTTCAAAGGAGAACTTGGATAGCATCCATCCTCCTCTCCACGGTCACCCTAGTGGATATGTTCAAGGAGCTATTTTTAAACTCTGGCCTAAATTTTATACAGAAAGACAACGCCTCAGGAATATGGTATTTCTAGATCCTGTTTGCCAAGCCATAAGAAAACTGGATGGGGAATAAGTCATCGCTCTATAAAGGTTATTTAGTCTTTACTTATTTGAAGCAGTTTTAGCTGATGTTCAACAGTTTGTGTTTTTTTTTTTTACTCAGAATATTTGCTTTTGTGTTTGAAATAATTGTGATTATTAGATTGATACAGTAAGTGTTAATATCTTATTTAATTTATGATTTTCTTAAATATATATATAATAAAATATATTATCTTATCAGACACGTTACATACGGTACAGTAATATGTTTGAATTTTGAAAAACTTATCCAGATATTTCAAGATTTGTGTCTCAAATTTCAAAAGTTCTACAGTATTTGTCGTTTATATTAAATTTCTAGACTTTGTGTATATTTGTCAAAAAGTCTACAGTTGTGTCATGAGGGTCTTCTGTCAAATTGTTCTCAATTGTCAAAAGTTATACAATTAGAGTCTAATCTTTTTCAAAAAGTGAATCAGATTTTCTGTAAACTATCAATCACCTTATCTTACTTTTTTATCCGCACAAGATTTTGTTTAAATCTTTGGATTACCTTTTCATTACCTACTCGTCTATCTCTTTAGCCCTTTTTGTATATTTCTCATCTTTAAAATCTCATGTAGAACCCGAAGTCTAAGTGGAGCAGACATTAAGCAACCACTTCTATAAACCAAATATGTCTACCTCCCAGTCCACGAAGAAAATAAAGAATGTCTGTGTCTTTTGTGGTTCCAGCTTTGGAAAAGATAAAGCTTATTTAGAAGCTGCAAATCACTTAGGGCAAATCCTAGCACGCAAAAAGATTAACATAATCTATGGGGGTGGTAGTATAAAAATGATGGTAAATATGGCACTAACAGCTAGGTCTAGCGACGCTACTGATGTAAAAATTTGGCCTCATATTCCAGTTGAAGGAAACCTTTGTAAGGAAGCCATAGGTAAGGGAGAAGGAGTCAGGAGTATCCCTAAAAATTTTAAAGACATAATCTATAATTCTGATGCTTTTATAGCATTACCTGGTGGTCTAGGCACTCTTGAGGAAATATTTATAGTTGCTTGTGGGCAATTGTTGGGCTTTTATTCCAAACCTTTGGGACTGCTGAACGTAAAGGGTTTTTATGACGGTCTTTTGAAATTTCTAGATTACGCTGTGGAAGAAAACATCACTACAGAATCGGAGAGACAAATCTTTGTTACTGCTTCAACAGCTGAGGAATTGATAGATAAAATGCAAATCATACATCCAGAATCCGACACTGCAACATCCAAGCTTGAATGGGAAAGGGAAAGCCGGGAGCGGCCAATTGATTTGAATTTCCATCTGTAATCTTTTTGTTTTATCTTGGCATGTAGGCATGTGTGTCCGTATTTCGTGTGTTACGAATAACCGTTTGCCTTGTATTCTGTGTTTCTTGTGGTACGTTGTTGTTCAATCTTTTAGATTCATTGAGCCTAATGCCGGGATGGCTGGATACGGAGTACTTGATGCTCTCGAAACGCATCCTTCTTAAGGTCCGATCTTTTGTTTATCGATGTTTTTGTATCCTCTAAGCATGCATGATATGGATAGCTGGTATACGGAGTGCCTTGTACTCTCGAAACGTATCTGTATTATGTTTGTAATGTGTAATATTCTGTTAATATTATGTGGAAGTACCAGAGTCAGTTATGGGGATATTCCATATGAAATATGAGTATATTATTTGGGTTGAATTTTTGTGTCATGAGGATAGCTGTTTAATGAAAAATATGTCGGGTATGTTTGCAACTCTGAGATTCCGTTTAATATCTCTATGAGTAAGTTTAATGTATAGTTTTGAATAAAAGTGTTTGTGATATATGTTTTATGATTATGTTTTAGTTTATTAGTTGAGGTATGAAATCAAATATATTTGACTTTTCCTTACTCAAAAAGGAAAAGGAACCTAAAGATGAAGTATATAAAATTTCTCTGGCAATCTCCTTAAATGTGATTGTAAATCACAGTCCATGGACAATGAAGGACTGGAATCATGGTATGGTCAATATGTAGGCCTGATCAGATTCTTAGACTATTATACGGTGTTATAAGTTGAAACTTGTCAGAAATACTCTCATTGAGGGATTTAGGAGTAAGATTTATTATGCAAGTAAATAAGTGGAGATACGATAACTTAAATTTGGAGGACAAACAACATTAACGGTTTAGACTCAGAATTGGAATCATAGTGGAATCATAATTTTTACTAGTATTGCTAGAATTGAAATTTCGAGGACGAAATTTCTTTAAGGGGGGTAGAGCTGTGACACCCGTTATTCTCCTAACGGGTATTGAGGTAATTAAATTAATTTTTAATGTATAAAAAAAAAAATTGCTTCATTTAAATTTATTTTATAATATTTACTTTTATCTATTTTTAAGTTTGCTAAAATTCTCCTATATTTATTTAGTATGATTACTAAAAAGCCTTAGAACTTCTAATAAATATCAAAAATGTCATATTGACATTATGTGTGTTAAAGTCTTTAGATGAGACATAAGGATATCTTTTCCAACTACTCTTGACCCTCATTTTCTTTATTTCCTCCGTGACATGCTTCAACATGTCTCCTCTATAATTGTTTCTATCACTTCTTTTCAAAGACTTCATCTTTTCTTCCTTTCTCTTCCACGGTTCCCACACTCTTCTTCTCATTTCTTTGCTGAAGCAAAATACTTAGAGAACTTCTTCAAGGCAGCCATAAAAATCAGCCACCATCACCTCCATTTGAGCAAGAATTTCAGTCATACCGAAGTAAAGGAACCTGTTTTGAAGCCATTTCAAGCTTCCAACTAACCATAATCCGAGGTTAGAATCTTATGAACAAATTTAGTCTTTCATTTATAAATTTTCTTTTATACTAAAGGATTATTCAAATTTGCGTTCTTAAACCTAAGTATATGTTTGTTGCTATTTTGGAGCATATGTATGAAGTCTAAGTGTATATGCCCTAGACAGAAAATTTATATTGTTAAACTTTATAATACCTCTATGGTCAGTGGTTATTTCTTGAAATTCTAAGATTAAATTAAAATAAATCTTATGAATGTAGTTGTATGTTGTGCTTTAGTTTTAATTGTCCTTATGCACGCCTTAGGATCAAGGGAGTATGGAGCTAACGTTAATTGATTCCAGGATTAAGAGACTGTTGATAAGCTTAAAAGGTAGGGATTCTATTACTCATCTTTTGTGAGGTTTTTATAGAATTAAAATTGATTGTTTTGCCGCAATATATATATATCTATGTTGAACTGATATTATATGAGTATCACATATGAAACTATGACATGGACTCGTCTTGTATTGTACGGCGAGGAACATAATGAGTTGATACATGTTATAAATTGAGAAGCATGGTTAGGAAAACTAACTCTATTGATAATGATTTAATATAGAGAAATTGTGAGACATGAAGAGGGCGACGGTTACGTCCTTGGGCATGAATACCC
Source organism: Artocarpus heterophyllus (assembly GCA_025403435.1). Lineage (NCBI taxonomy): Eukaryota > Viridiplantae > Streptophyta > Magnoliopsida > Rosales > Moraceae > Artocarpus > Artocarpus heterophyllus. The sequence continues at coordinate 6,273,263 of CM046330.1, read as the reverse complement.
TAAAAGGTAAAATAGGGGGAAGGTGATGACGCTTCCTTGGGTTGAAAGTCCCAGAACACACTGTACAGGAATTGATTTGGTGAGGACTCGGGGCTTGATGTCCCCTCACCGGAACACCCTTGGAATGTTTATAGGGTGATCAAGTGCGCCCATTTGGGTTTCGATGAGTTGAGTGATACTCAATTTAACATGGATACCTAGGAACAATGATGATTGGTAATATTTGTATAAATGTGTAATTATGACACTTGGTAATGATTAACTACGGTATCCATAAGATGTGATCATAATAAACCTCATAATCTGAAATATGATGTGACTTACTAACCATGCAGATTTTAATGTGGTAATGATAGAGGTGAGTAATGGCTTTCTCTACTGAGCATAGTGTTGCTCATACCCTTATGTTTATATCTTTTCAGGACTCACTAAGTGTGAGGTGGCTACGAGAAATATAGTTGAGGAAGTGATGTAACTATATTACATTGGGACTGCTTCAATCGTTGAGAATGTTCTTCATGATAATGTAAGCATCAATTGTTACTTTCTGTGACTGTATTATAATGTGTTGAGGGTTAAAATGATGATGACAACAGTTTATATTATTAAATTTAAGGTGCTACATTAAAACTGTGGTTTATTTGTCGTTTATATTTTTATTTTTGAGTTGGGAGTTTTCATTTAAGTCCCGGGCAAATTTTATTTTTAAGGTTTTACTTTTATTATTTATTTTTATTTTATCTCATTAAAAACTGTTAACCCCCATATAGGGGCGTTACATGCAGTCTTGAGTGCTTCACCTTAGAGGGATTCAGGTAAGGTGGAATGACAAATCATACTCCTCACAATGTCCTTAAGTGTCCGGTTTCGTCTATCAGCTACACCATTCATGCTAGGTGAACCTGGCATGGTATATTGAGGGACTATCCTACATGCCTCTAGGAATTTAGCAGAAGGTCCTGGACGTTGTTCACCTGATCCGTCATATCTGCCATAGTACTCACCACTACGGTCAGATCTAACGCCCTTAATCTTTTACTGAGTTGAAGCTCAACCTCAGCCTTATATGACTTGAATATGTCCAAAGTCTGTGACTTCTCATGTATGAGATGTAGGTAGCTATACTGAGAGTAATCGTTTATGAACGATACAAAATATTATTGACCATTCCATGAAACCACAGAAAATGGTCCACAAATGTCCATATGTATCAATTCTAAGACATCTGTAGCTCTATTAGCACCCAATCCCCTTTTGTTTGTCTATTTTCCTTTAATACAATTAACACAGGTTTCAAAATTTGTAAAATTAAGGGAATTAAGAATTCCATATGACACAAGCCTTTCCATCCTTTTCCTTGAAATATGTCCCAATCTCTTATACCATAATACAACGAAATTCTCATCGGTTAATTTACGTTTTATGCCACGAGAACTAACATGCAAGGTTTCATTATAAGAAGCAACTGTATCAAGCAAATATAGGTTATCTTGAAATGATAAAGAACCGGTACCAATAACATTTGAATTTAAGAAAAGACTAAACTGACTATTTTTAAATGAACAGTAGTATCCAGATTTGTCCAAAGCAGAAATAGAAATTAAATTCTGCCTAAACGACGGTACAACAAAAGTGTCTTTCAAATCCAAATAATAACTAGAACTTAACAATAACCTAAATGCCCTATTGCTTCAACTTCTACCGATTTGCCATCTCCCACATAGATGAATCTTTCAGCATAAATTGGCTTTTGGTAGCTCAGGCAACCCTGCATAGACACACTTATATGAGTAGTGGCACCTGAATCAATCCACCAAGTGTGTCTTGGCACTGAAGTTAAATTAACCTCAGAACAAACCAAATTGAGAAGCTTACCTTTCTTTGTGTGCCAAGCACGATACTTGGTACAGACCTTCTTCATGTGTCCAGGTTTACCACAAAAGAAACAACTATGATTTTCATCCTTATCTTTATGTTGTTTCTTGTGTGCTGGATCTTTTGTAGCTTCATTACTTTTCTTTCTTTTCTTCTTCTTGTCCTTAAACGTGCTAGCCAAGTGAGCACTTTCAGTCTTCTCTTGCTTCAGTCTTTCTTTCTCTTGCACACAATAAGAAATTAACTCATTAAGAGTCCATTTCTCTTTCTGGCAGTTGTAACTGATCTTGAATTGGTTGAATTGTGCAGGAAGAGAAATCAAGACAAGATGCACTAGAAGGTCCTCAGAAATTTCCAGATCTAGTGTCTTTAATCTTGAAACCAGATGAGACATCTCCATAATGTACTCCCTTATGTTTCCTTTTGCTTTGTACCTCATTGAAATCAGGCTCGTCAAAAGCGTGCTTGTTTCAGCCTTATTATTCTTTGCAAAGCATTTCTCAATGGCCTCAAGGAAACCCTTGGCTGTAGTGACCTCATCAGGCACAGTGCCCCTGAAGACTTCTAGAATGCCTCCCTTAATGATCATCGGACTCATTCTGTTAGAACAATCCCATTTTTCAAGTTCCTTTTTATCCTCAACGGAACTAGAATCCATAATAGTGGGACGTTCAATCCTTATGGCTAAGTCCAGATCTAGGCAACCGAGAATGATTAACACATTATCTTTCCAGTCCTTAAAGTTAGTCTCATTCAGCATAGGAATGGAATTAACACTTGCAGATATCGAGGAAGATGATGCTACAGCTAAACAAAGAACAAAATCACATATTCATATAAGAGTTCACATAAAACAACAAATAAAATTCAAGCAATGATTAATCCTATCACAAGAAACCTATAACAACATTAATATTTAGTCTTTGGATAGAAATATTAACTTGTAAGTGATATTCTTGGTGTAATGATCAAATATTAACAATAAATCATATCAAATAATAAGCTAATCTTTGGATCTATTTATTATTTATATGCCAAAAATAACCATATAATTGTCACATATTTATCACCGCATGTATGAATTTAATTCGGCCAAATATTAAGCTTCTTTTGGGCTGATTAATATTCGTATGAATTAAATTCACACAAGCATCTTAATATCACAAATTAATTAACATCCACAAAAGAGGCTACTCTGGCAGCTTATTGGTTCAATTAATTAATTTGATAATATTAATAATCTAAAAACACAAATTGAATTTTAAAGTTGCACCCAAAATTGACCCCTAAAAAAAATGTCAAAAGTCAACGGTCAAAGTCAACAGTGTTCAAACGTTGGATTCAAACGGTCAAAGTCAACGGCAAGAGATAAAAAATCTTAAAAAAATAATAATAATTTTATCTTATAATATTTGATTCAAACGTTGTAAATTTAGAGGGGATGAATTTTGCACTCAAAACTTAATTAAGATTTGAATTGAAATTGAAATATTAATAAAATCAAATGCACATCTAACCCAATTTAAAATTTGAGTCCAAAAGGTGTAGTTAATTAAAAAAATAATAATTCTAATAAAAATACGTAGTTCTTAAGTAAACAATATAAAATAGTTATCCTTTTCTTTTGCCGGATATATAGAGAATTATAGTTCATAAATCGAAGTAATGATTTGATAAGAAATTGTGCAAAAGCAAGATCAGTACAAGTGCAAGAAAATCAATTGTGAAAACATAAAAGACAATTTAAAAGCATATGGATTTGTTTTTAAATCGTAAAGAATGTGAAATAAACGTGAATTTAGCTATAAAACTCTGATTAGGATTTTTTTTAATAATGATTAGGGTCATCTACCTAAAAATATCTTTTAAAAAGTCTTACATACATGTCCCATAAAAAAAAAATACTATACTCTGTGTCTATATCTACTTGAAAATAATTAATGAGTTGTTTAGCATCTTAGTTAAAACAACGGTTCCAACCAACAAATAATATAAATCTTTCAATAACTACACTAAATAATAAAAAAAATATTATAGTGTAAATCTTTCACATATTACAGTTTTCAAATCATTATTTTCAGTTCCAAGTAGTCTCTCAAACACCCTATATATAATATTCAACTATCTCTAATGTAAAAATCATTTTCATCCCTATTGAGTTATAACTCCGTTATTTATAAAACTATTGGCCTCAGTCTAATATGTAATGTATTTTTTAAATTGAGTCCTACTATTTTGCTAAAAAGGAGGTTGTTTGAAACATCAGTTTGAGTCCATCAATTATAATTTTGAATGGTATAAAGTTTTTAATAGTTATATAAAAACAAAAAATTATTATAATATGAAACATATATATTTTTATGTTAAATTTAAAATGTATGTTTAAACTGGTTGTTCAAAGTAACCTAATGGGGTTAATAGTATTGCTCAATGTTACCCTTTTTCACTGCTCCAGTCTCTACGCATCCTTTTCCTCTGTGGGTCCCACATGTGACGTCCCAAGATTTTCTACCGTTTCGGCTCTCTTGCAAGAAAAATAAAAAAAAAAAATGTATAGAAAAACCAAAGTACGAAACGCATTCAGACGACACCCTTTTGAGGGGGTCATGGACTGGGATCCATACGACGTCGTTTGTGCGTTTCCGCGATTCTGTACGATTCAATGCGGTAAAAACAAAAAATTAAAAAAGGCTAAAAAAAAAAAAAATGAAAAGCTGACTCTCCGAGATGGTTGTACTGTTCGTATAGCGAAGAAGAAGAAGAGGTGAGAGAGAGTAGAGAGAGAGAAAGAGAGAGATGGGGAATCGAAAGCAGAGGTGGACGACGGAGGAAGAAGAAGCGCTGAAAGCGGGCGTGGCGAAGCACGGGACTGGAAAGTGGAAGGATATTAAGATAGACCCTGAGTTCAATCCCTATCTTCTCAATCGCTCCAATATTGATCTCAAGGTCTCCTCTCTCTCTCTCTCTTCGTTATTTTTGTTTTATTTTTGTGTCAGTATATATATTTTTTTTCTGCGTTCGAAAGTCCGGAGAAGATTTTTTTTTTTAAATGAATTGATTAAGGAAATAGGAACAAGGTTTTTGCCTTAATCAAGGTTTTACCGGGCAATAGTTGGTAAATTTGTTGAGCTCCAGTTCATTGAGTCATGATTGCTGATTGTAAATTAATAACTGTTGAAATTGATGTGAAATTGCAACCATATTCTGATATTAGTGTGGTGTTCTTTATTTCGACTTACTGGATTATGTTTGTTTTAATAACTAATTGTAGTTTGTGGCACATTATATCGATAAGCCTTATAAATTGTACTTATGTCTAACTTGGGACGAGTTTATTTATTTATATATTTGGGGCTGTGAAGGATAAATGGAGGAACATGAGTTGTAGTGCCAATGGGCAAGGGCCCCGGGAAAAGTCAAGAAACTCGAAAGCAAAAGCCAACACAGATGTTCCGGCTGCTCAACCCTCCCCTGCCCAGACTGCCGCTACTGTTCCAGCTGCGTGTGATGCTGCCGCTGCTCCAAACTTGGATGATTCTTCTAAAGGCTTATCGGACGGAAAGAACTCTTCATTGTACGATTGGTTACTTGTCTCGCCTCCTTGTGCTGTTTTTAGTGAATTTTGTGAAATATTTTGGTGTACTTTGAAGTTTTCGTTGCATATTTTTGCATTCGATGAGAAATTATAAAAAATGAGGGATAATGAGCGGGAAAGCATATTTTTGTGATGCAGAAGAATATGGTTTATAGGATCTTGTAATTTGGCACCAATATGGTGATTGTGTAGTCAGCTAACTTGTTGGGGAAAGAGGGATTTCAGTTTATGTGTGCAAAGCCAAAGGCAGCATTCCAACATTAACCAGATAAAAATTAGGCAAGCTTTTAATCGAAGAACATGATTTTTTACTAATTATGATTATTAGATAAGGATTGAAGACGTTAGCATCTAATTTATAGATTATAAGTCTTCTTTCAGATGTCAAGACCGGGTGTTTCTAAAGGATACTCCATCTTAGCAAATTTCCCTTCGCCTGCCTTTGGTTAGATTATGTAATAGCATGCTCTCGTATCCATTAGGAACTAAACACAAGGTTCAACTAATGGGAAACATAATTTCAGGTTTAAAAGGTTTTATGTAACATCATGCTCTTGTATCCATTAAGAACTCAGCATAAGGTTCAACTAATGGGAAACATAATTTCAGGTTTAGAAGGTTTTGTAGCCCGTGGTAGCGGGAAACATACTGCTGGTTTATATGATAGTCTCCTGATTAACATCTTGGTTAATTGTCTGACTGGAATTCTATGCATTCCAGTGGGTTTAGAAAACGTCTCTGCTGAGAATCTATATTACAAAAATGTTTTCCCAACATGGCCTTTATGTTTATTTTACTGCTTTTATTTACTGTTTTTTAAGAATCCACAACATCAAAATATCCCTAATTCTTCCCTTTTGTTTCTAGCCGTTATATTTCCTTTTCGTACAATGTATATATCTATTTCAGGTCCAATGCAATGATTTTCGAAGCACTTTCTACCTTGAAAGAACCAAATGGATCAGACACTAGTGCAATTCATAGCTTTATAGAGGTATGCTTGAAATTACTAGCGACTGTTCTTGAAATCTAGGTGTAATTTCCTTTCATTGATATTCAAAGAAAGTGAGTAGGCTTATGACGTAAGCAAGTTAAAGCATGCAAAAAACAACTTCAAAAGCACACTGAGATAATATATTATGCAAAAAAGGAAAACTTGATTTTTTCTGGATATAGCGTGTGTTGCTCCCCCCTGAATGAGGATGGAAAGCTGTCAAACCTCAAACTCTGTAACCCAAAATTATCATATTAAGAACTCTTGGACTATGAACTTGAGCCTCTGGCCTGTGAAAAAGGATCCATAACTATACCTAAATACAAGAGAACATTCCAAGGAACCTTATTTACATTGCGGCAAAATTATCTAGCACTACTTTCAAGTTGTGAGCTAAACTCAATTTTTAGAGCACTAGGCGCCTAAATCGGTTGTGTATTTATAGTTATTTGATAATCAGTACTCGAAGCATCGTAATAGAAGGCAGCTTTTCTGTAAGATAATGTGCATAGCTTATAATATATGGGCCGTGACAGTAAGCTAATATTGTACGAATGGAAAGCAAAAGGAGTGAAGAATCTGATAAGAGTTGTATACTTTTTTGTGTCATATTATCAGACTTACTAGGACCTCAACATCCATGCCATATTGTGATCTATTCTCCCAACTTTAATATCATGTGATTTCTTTGCTTCAAATGGCGTATTAAAATCCTTTCTTGCATAATTTATGCAGCAAAGACATGAGGTTCCCGCAAATTTCAGGAGGATATTAACTACAAGATTGAGAAGGCTGGTCGCGCAAGACAAACTTGACAAGGTTTGTTTCTTTTTATTTAACCCCTTCTCATTGGGTTTCTAGTTGCTTTTTACCAAAAAATATCTTCTGGGCTCATTGAATGATATTTCTCTGAAACAGACTTTCTCAAGCTGGTTCCTTTATATTCTTTACGCACTTACTATCGCTGGTTAATTAAAGTAAAGTTCCTATCCTTTTTGACACGAGAAGATTTTACTTTAAATATTATCTCCTAAATGTAGTTTGCTGGACGATCAACATGTTCGTTTACTTCAGTGCTTGGCTTCTAAGCTTTTTATTTATTTGCTTAACCTTCTACGTTACCTAATAATGGAAAAACGTGTCTGGAAAAATATGGTTTTTCTGCCATTTCTCGCCCATCCAGTCCTCTGCAGACTCTGTAATGGATCAAGGAAGTGGATCGATGTTGTGCTCTTTTATGACATAGCATATTTGTGGTGTTTAAACTCTTTGGTTTATCATGGGACTCAAGATACCGTACTTTTCTTTTTTTTAAATGCAGATCCAAAATTGCTACAAGATGAAAAGCGATGCGGATGAAAAGCTGCAGCACAAGGATGCATCATTTGGTACAAAAACGCCTGTACCGAAAATAGAAAACCAACCTCGCCAATGTCTGCATATTATTTCGACTCCTACTGATTCAATAGAGGAAGCAGCAGTAGCTGCTGCCTACAAGGTAGCCGACGCGGAAAACAAGTCTTTTGTGGCAGCCGAAGCCGTGAAGGAGGCAGAGAGGGTTTCGCAGATGGCTGAGGAGACAGAGTCAGTTTTGCAGTTGGCAAAAGAGATCTTTGAGAAATGTAAAGCACCTGAATCTGACTCCAACCATGTTTATTATTCTGGATTTTTCACATCAAGAGCTGCTTTTTGACGTTGGAGTTTTTTATAACTTGACAGGTTCACAAGGTGAAATTGTGCTAGTTGCGTGAGAGACGGATCCGCGCCGGAAGATGCCCTTTAATTAGGACTTGTAAAGTTTGCACGTTTTACTTGCGATTTTTATTAATCCCTTTCAGGTACAATGAAATTGATTTTTTCATTGTTTAGTAGTTAGTTGACTTTTACTAATAATTGTTGGTGCATGTTTTCCGCATGGACCTTACCAGGGAGGGGAAAAAAATCATGTAAATCAAATATCACAGATTTGGATGCTGTAATACTGTCACGTTTTTGCTAACTATAAATGCTAGAATTTCTACGGGTTGAACGAGTTCTCTTTTCATCTCAATCTTTTACTTTTCCTAAAACAGTGAAGTTGGTTTTTGGCTTGTCAACCGTTTTACCTTTTGCAATTAAAAAAAAAAAAAAGGAAGTAAGAGCAAAAAAAGGAAGTCCTTGTGGACTTCCGCTAGGAAAGTTCTGTTAGCGACGATTGAATCTAATCAAAATCGCTTTTTTTTGTTACAGATGTGACAGATGAAAAACAAATACCTGTCATAGGTTATTTTTAGAATTTCTAGTAAAAATTTTGATTTTATTAATGGAATTATTTTGGAAAGGATCCATCTTTTAGTGGAAAATGGAGTGAAGAAATTCGGGTTAAGAAGTATTGAAACAACTTCGTCTTCTTCTTTCTTCTTCTTCTTCTTTTCTTTCTGTTTTTTTTTTTTTTTTGGGAAGAGAACAACGACTATGAAAAAGTGTGATTGTATTTGTGGTGACCCTTCTTGGTGTTAATTAAGAAACGTGGAATTATGAAGTCTTGTTATTCACTTGTTCTAACATCACTGCTCTCATAACTCACATCCGGGATTGAATTTCCCTAAAAATAAAATATAAAAAAATTCCGGCCTCGGATTTACGAGTCTAAAAGCTGCTTGCCTTTGGGAATGTTGGGATAATCCTTTAAAAAGAGCTTTAACCTTCCTGAAAGAGCTTCCAATCAAAAGTTGGAAAATATGGTTTTTCAAGAAAACATTGAACATCAACAGTTTTGTTGCTCATTAGTAAATTTAAGCATTTTTATTCCATTATTTAAAATGTAGATATATGATTTCAAACACCAACAGAAAGCTATTAATTTTCACTTTTTAATTGCATTTTGGCGCATCATAAACTTTTATTATTTGGCAACTTAGCACCGAATTTTCAATCTTGGTAAATAACACCTTAAATTTTTTGATTTTGTTGCAATTGTAACCCAATAGGTAACAAATGTTAATTAATGGACGGAAAGTACTCAATTTTACACAATTACACACTAAACTTTATGGTTGGTTGGCAAGTTAGACTATGAACTCTTTAAATTTCGTTATTTCGGACCCTAGGAAGTCCAAGAACAAAGAAGTTTGGACTTTGTAAATCTCCACTACTGCAAATGGTTGGCCATGACCCTCACTTTGGACTTCATGTAGATATTTTCCAAAGAGCCCCTTATTAGTAACAGGGTATTAAATACACACTTGATAGTGTACAATTTTGCACCATCAGATTATCATTTCAACTTTCACTGAATTTACATTTTTTTATAATCTGATTCTAGCATGATCATATAGTTGGAAAGCTAGGTATTGGCGAGTAATTATTTTACTCTACAACAAAAACATCATGCTTCTGCATAAATTTCAAGTTTCAAAATGCTCTTCTATCCCCGAATTAAGAGAGAAGTTTTAAAGAATAAGCAACAAGACATTGCAAACTTTTCTTGACCTTGATTGAGGCTTAAGAAAACCCTTTTCTCTTTTCTCCTTTTTTTTTCGGTGCTTAAACTATCATGCAAGCAATTTAATAGCAAAATTACTATATATGGGACAATGGTTTAAGCCACGAAGTTTGAAGCATGTGAGAGCTTTATACTATAGCTTACTTTTGAAAACTTTACACCATTTATGGTTCAAACTTAATAGTTTAAACCAATTTTTCAAACACCCTCAATAATATAACTCAAATATTTGGATGACATGTTAACAAATGATGAGCAAAACAGATGACAAAGTAACAACACGTCTGCAATCAAGTAGAAGTGGGAGATTATCATAGTAAACCAAGAGAGAATGGACTAGGGGGGAAAATATGACATACATGGTCGCAATCAATAATAACATAGTTAAATCGCATGTCAAAAGTACTTGAGCCAATCAACTTAACAATTCGTGTAAGATTGACAAATGCATAATTTCAACCAAATATCTCATCTAAATTTATCTTCCACAGATTAAATATTCAAGGACCACCCATTTGGACTGCAAACAAAACAAGGCGTTATTGCCTGGGATAAACAAAACAAGGCGTTATTGCCTGGGATAAAAGTCTCATCTCAACACATTGGTTCTCTAACATGCATAACAAAATCTCATCCTTTGTTGTTTTTGCAAAAGAAAACTAGACAAGAATGCTAATAACAATAAAACACAGAGATATGGTTCGTTTCAGTTTAAAGTGCAAAGCTAAAAGCAAAAACTCATGCCAAACTACAAGAGTACCAGCCCAAGCTCCGATGGTTTCAACTCATTCCTCATCCGATAGTTGTAAAGATAGTAGTGGAGCTGCCCATCACCAGGTCCAAATTTCAGCTCTTTCAGGAAAGACTCATTCTCCATAACATCCAATGCATTAAAGACATCAAAATCCTTCCGTTTTGCCACAATAAGAGCATCATTCATCAGATGAAGTAATGAAGTCTTAGTGGCCACATTGTAATACGAGTAAGCCGCTTTCAGAGTTGAGTAAGTCTGATTGCCGAGGATTGATGAAGGAAGAGTATAGAAGCTGCAGAAGTCGGTGATCTCATGAGTTTCCGGGCTTTCGACCAGGTAACTATCCACTACACTCTCAACAGGCAGAAGCCAATGCTGCACATCATCCTCATCAAAATCAGGCGCAACAACAAACCGGCTCAAGTAGTTCCTAAGCAGCCGAGTAACAGCAGGAACGTCACGAAGCTCCATCTTTCTAAACCCGGGAGTCGCCGGTGAATCTGGCAACTTATACAGCTTCACAGTACGGCTCATTGTCATCCTAGCACCGAGCCTTGAGAACCCAACATCAATGAGCTTCTTCGGGTTGAGAGACCTATGCCAGTACTGGCAAGTGGCTATAGGGGTCGGAAGAACCACTCCAGCAGTGTAAGCCGCCTGCCATACATTCTCCAAGTGAACCCTCCTCGTAACCTCCTTGATCATCACGGGCGCGAGCCTCTTTGACCTGAGCTTCTTATGGACACACAGAAAGTTAATCTCTGCCATCTTCACAACCTCGCCCCGAACCCGGACTCTAGCAGGGATGCCGGTAATAAAAGCGACCAGCCTCTTTGACACCTTGGCTCGAACCCCAATGTGCCAGCTCTTGTAATAACCCGGAGGGCGCAAAGCCCAGCTAAGGAACTCCTTGGAATAGTTGAACCTAAACATGTTCTCATCATCCTCGACATAATTGTTCATCAAAAGTGTGTAAACTTCGTTGCAAGTCTCTTCGGAGTCCATGTCACAAGTTGTCCATTCATAAGGGGCGGGAAGGTTGTAAGGCTCAGGCTTGACTTCAGATAGTGGTGTGGGGGGCTCAATGGGACCCTCAGGCAAACTAGAATCACCAACATCCTTAAATTGCCCGACTGGTTGGGTCTCCCAGAAAGCATGTCTCTTGCTAACAGACATTGAATCTTGGAACCTACGGACTATGGTTTCTAATGAGCTATCTTCTTTGGAAACCGGTTTTGGATCAGAATCATGATCTGGGTTTTCTTTAGGAGGCCCAGGAGGAGGAGGAGAATTGTTATCACCCATTTTCAGAAATCAATTCCTAGCACCGAAAGCATACAAAATCAAAATTATTACCAGCAAAATAAAACTTATTAATAGAAACTCAAATTACAAAAAAAAAAAAAAAAGTTATCAAATTTCAAACGCAGAATAATCAGCACCAAACACGATCTTCTATAAGAAACAAAATAAGGAAAAAAAAAAAAAACAAAGCCCAGGAATCGTTTGGCGATCCAGAACAGCAAAGCGTCGAATTAAAATCCATGAATATCAAATTAATGCAATATAACAAAAGAAGAAAATAACAGATCTAGGAAAGGCGACATAAATAACAACAAATATACTAAATTCAGAACTCACAGGGTTATTAGCTTCTGAGAAAGGCTTATCAAATTTTGATTTGGGTTTTGATTTTGGTTTAGAATTTCAAAGGCGTTGTGTGGAAGAAGCGGCTTTGGAGATGCCTTAGATTAGGAGAATACGAGGAATGGTGGAGTGAGCATTTGGGTTTTGGAGAATAATAACGAAACAAGGGACTCCGCTTTACTCAAATTCTCTTCCCTGTGCATGTTTTTATCATAAAAATATCAGTCAAGTCCCCAAACTCATTCATTATATCTAAATATTCTCTAATTTTCATATAATTTCAATTTCGTTGTTTGAGTTATTTTCATAAATTCCCGAACTGTGCGCTCTAATTCAAGTTGCACCCCATTTTGTTCTCGTTTCAAGCCCAATTTATTTATTACGTTTGGGGTTTCTTCCTAGTTGTCGTCTTGATGAGCCGTTGTCGTTTTCATGGTATTGTTTGAAAAGATCACGCCGTTTAAAAAGGAATATCTGTCGTTTCTCCTTTATTGTTCTTTTCTTACACCGTTGTCGTTCACTGCTTTTCTTTTTTTTTAAAAAAAAAAAACAAAGATCACATGGTTTAGAGGGATATATTCCTCTTTATGTGATATTGATTTTAACGAAAGTTGTATTTATTTGTTCGTTACTTTCTTAATTAAAGCTGTCTCTAAATCTATTGTCGTTTATGAAAATGTCGTGTTCGCACTGCTGCCGTTTTCCGTTTCTAAGTTTACGTCGTTTCAGTGGATGATGTCGTTTGTGGCGTTGTCAGTTTACTTAAGTGACGTCTTTTTTTCTTTTTTTTTTTTCCTCCTCTCTATGTTTGGGATGGTAGTTTAAAACAAATAAAAGCTTTATATTGTAACATTAGGGTGCTTGATTAATAATAAGAACCATTTTTATTATAATATATAAAATTTTATATTATAGTAATTTTTTTATTATAATATATAAAAATTTTATGTTATTTATAATTAAATTTGTAGTTTACAGTACCTTGGCCAAACGTCTAGTTAAAACCGGTTTGGGAAACAAAACACTTATTTCTTACGAAGTTATCTCGATACATAATTGCTTGCAAATCTGATGTCGTTTCTCGACCCTTCGTTCTTTTACCTTGTGTCGTGTACATGATTAGTGTCGTTTTTAGGGGAGAAGATAGCCCACAAAGCCACCCTCCCCCATCGTCTGCCTCACGACGAACCTGAACCAGTGCTCAGTTCAGAAAAACGTATTTATCATCGCCGCCATTACAGTAAGCAAGCATGTGCGGTGACGCGACAAACTGGGACGAAGACACCTACAGGGAAGCCATTCTCAAGGAGAGGGAGATCCATACCCGAACCGTCTTCAGAACTCTTTGGCCTCCTTCCCCAAACCCTAACAATCCCGACTCCATTGTCGTCGCCTCCAGCGATGGATCCCTCGCTTCCTACTCCATTTCCTCTATCATCTCCGAGCTCGTAATAACGAAATTCATCCTCTCTTTCTCTCTCATCTCTAGAGTTTTTGTTTGAACGCAAATGGTGGTTTTTTTTTTTTTTGTGAAAATTTTTGCTATTTTTTGGTCGCAGCCATTGGGATTCAGCAACGCTAAAGCTCCACAGTGAGTGAATACCTTGCCTTGCCATTTCATGGTTTGGTTATTGTTTTGGCTGTTAATAGTGTTACGTTGTGTTTGGTCTCTTGGCTCAGCTTGTTTGTGGCTGAACCTGATTGCTTCCTTCAAGCGCACGATGGACCTGTTTATGATGCCAAGTTCTATGGAGATGGTGAAGATGCTTTGTTGCTAAGGTCTTTCTCTCTATGTCTATCTTTTCCTCTCTCTCCTCTCGCGTTTGCAATTGTCAATTAGTATGAATTAAGGCAAATGTACTTTGAAATTTCTGTGGAACTGGCGATAACTATGCTTGTTAATGTGATTTTGATTGAATATTACTGGAATTTTCCGTGTTTATATCCGTTCTTTCTTGTTGTGAGTTTAGTGATTGAAAAGTCTAATAATTTGAAGTGCTAATGATGAAGCTGTGGCGACGATGGGCGCATACGAGGATGGAGGTGGAAGGATTGTACGGAATCTAAGGTGCCTATTCCTTTTCAGGGTATAGAATGTGACTCGTGAACTGTGTTTTTTTGTTTTTTTTTTTTTCTCCCTCTAGGATCATGTATTGTAGATTGTCCTGCTCATGCATTGTGCTGAATTGGTTTATCAACACTAAGTATGCTTCTTAGCACAAGTATTTTTTTTATTTTTTCTTTTGAGGTCTTAGTGCGTGTATTATGTGCTATTCTTTTTATTTTTATCAGGAAACCACGTGAAGCCAGTACTGGACCTGGTGAATCCTCAACATAAGTAAGTTATCGAAGATTATCGACTTGTTTGCTGTGTTCCCTCTGAGTTAATTCCAAAGAAGCATAAGCAGGTGGTCTAGTCTAGTTGCCTTCCCAGATAATCTAATGTATGATTCAAATTGCAAGTGCATTGTTAGCAGTAGGATCTGTCATATTCAATCTTCTTTAAGTCGTCGCATAAGATTGTGGAACCACTATTGGTATTTGGTAAGCTAGAACTATGAATTACAGAATTATAGGTTTGTACTAGCTCTTCTTTGAGTCAGAGGATTTTTGTGATCTGATCTGCACTTAACACGTACTGCTTTCTATCTTACGGTTTGACTTTTCCTCAATGCTTTTTTTCTTATTTTTCATCTGTTATGTTATTGTGCTTTCTAGAGGTCCTTGGGGAGCTCTTTCTCCAATTCCAGAAAACAATGCTATTGCAGTTAACGTGCTGGTAATGTGCCCCCTTATAAATTCCAATTCCTTGGTGTCTCCTCTTTTTTCTACTTCAAGTGGTTGCAAAAAACTCAAAATTACGAAACCATAGCTTCGTTTCAGGGGGGATCTATGTATTCAGCCGCTGGTGATTCTTGTGCTTATTGTTGGGATTTGGTATGCTTCCTTTAGAAGGGGGATATTCCTCTCTTGTTATGGCTTTTCATTGCAAGTCATGGATTAACAGTATTCTTGCTCTGTTTTCATATTTGAGCTAAGCTAATTCGTTTCTGATTTTTATTGGAAATTTTCAGGAGAGCTGTCAAGTCAAAATGGTTTTTAAGGGGCACTCAGATTACTTGCATAGTATTATTGCTAGAAACTCTAGTGATCAGGTCAATCACCTTTTTCTTTGATGATGAAAGTTCTTGTTTTGTATGTTTGAGATCTAACCATAATTTTGCTTCCGTAGGCAGTAGGGTTTATTTAAACTTTTAAAGTACTAGATGCAGTGCATTATTTCTCTGACTTTTTTTTTTCCTATTTTGAATATTCAGATAATAACTGGTTCAGAAGATGGAACAGCAAGAATATGGGGTAAAGTGTGTTTTTTTAAAGCAAAAATTTGAATTTTTGTTCGAACCTATGAACCAAACAGGCCATTTGCCTTTCAAGTATTCAAGGCAGAAGTTTGTGCCCAATATAGAGGATTTTTTTTTTTCCCTTTTTCAATTTGTTTCAGGAAGCATGCAAGGAATTTTTTCGTTTAGATGTTCCTCTTTGATGATGAAAGCCCTTGTTTTGTACAAACAAGTTGTATCCAAGGATCTTTTTCTTTTTTCAATTCTTTTTTTTTTTTTCTCTAATCTTCTTTTTCTTCAATAGGTTGTTGCTTTGTGTATCTTTGGTTCTTGAATACGACTTGTTTGTATATAAGTATCTTTTTTCTTTTTCTTTTTCTTTTCTTTCCCTGGATTGAATAATACAAAATTATCTACTTACGTGGAAGTAATATGGTGACTGTGATCTAGATTGCAGAAGTGGAAAGTGCATTCAAGTCATTGAGCCAGGGAAGGAACTGAAGTTGAAGGGATTGTCCTCTTATGTTGGTTGCATTGGCCTTGATGCAAGTGAAAGCTGGTTGGTGAGTATGCGTTTAATTGAATGCTCATCATAGGTCATTACAACCATCATTCATTGTGGTTGTGAAGAATATAGTACTCCTGGAGTAGCTATTTATCCTTAGTTTTATGTCATTAAGAATAAAATGTTCACCTTGTAGTACGCAAAAATAAGGGCGACTTATAATTATATAAGCTATTTGTTTGTTATAAACATACACGCAATGTCTGGCTAGATTGTAATATTTTGCATCTTCTTCTTAGTCTTTTCTTTAACTTTACTTTTTCATTTTTCATGTACGCTTTTGTAGGCTTGTGGCAGTGGTCGGAGTTTATCAGTTTGGAATCTTCCTGCTTCTGAATGTTTTTCTAAAATTTCAACTCCGGCATCCGTGCAGGATGTAGTATTTGATGAAAATCAAGTTAGTAGTCTTTCCTTTCTGCCATCAGTGGTTAAACAGTATGACTCGTTCTTGACCTTTAACACATTTATTCTCTGTTGCAGATACTAGCAGTCGGAGCAGAACCCTTGCTCTACCGCTTCGACATAAATGGGGTGATTCTTTCACAAATACAATGTGCTCCTCAGTCAGCTTTCTCTGTCTCTTTACATCCCTCCGGGGTATGAGTTTGCTAAACCTCCCTCTCCTTTTGTTACTTGCCACCAATCTTTTTGAATTTTTAGATTAATGGACGTTCCAGTCTTGCTGGCTTTCATTGGCATTCTCGCAAGGACTACATTACTGGGCTTCCGTTGTGCTTCTCATGTTGATGTGTCATTCTTTTGTTCAGGTCACAGCTGTTGGTGGTTATGGAGGTCTTGTCGATGTCGTCTCACAATTTGGAAGCCACTTGTGCACATTCCGCTGCCAATTTGAATAGGAGGGGTGGGTGATGTATTGCTGAAACTGTTCTCTGTGGAGTCAGCCGAGTAGAGATCTAACATCCCGGAGTGAAGTTCTAGTTCTGTGCTTTCCCATGTGCCTGGACATAAATTTTCCGCTCCTCAGAGAGTTAAACTACCAAACTGTAAATTGTGCAGCTTGGAATAGTTGTTGGTGAGAATGATTTGAAAACCAATGATGAAATACAACCTTGTTTTAAGCCGAGATGAAGGTCCACCTTTCATGAATATTAGTCTCCATTTATTCCTTCAATCAAGAGTCAAGACCTGTCAAATTACCAGTAGTATTCTGAAGGAGTTTCTTATACTCCGTAGATATGTGCGCGGAATCTCTCTCAGATGAGTGTGAAAACTACACATTTTGGCATCTAAATGAAATGCCAAAGCAAAACTACTAAAATTTGATAGATGCAAATTTTTTTTTTTCCTTTTATACTTTCAAAACAACCGCGAGGAAAGACGTGAGAAAAAGAAAATGGGGAGATACCTAAAGCTTTTTCCAGGCAGAAAAAAAAAAAAAAAAAAAGAAGCTAATCTTTTGAACCCTTTGAAGTTTGACTGGAGTTTTATTTTGCTCCCTAAATTTAGAATAATCTAGCTTAAAACTTTAAATTAGCGAATCAATCCTCCTTTGCCCATTGTGCCATGTAAAACATATCTGTATACCACACTTTTCTATTGGTTTTTTCTAATGGAGAGGATAAGGTGGAATAATTTATGATTTAAAATATAATGGAATTCTTTTTGAATTTTGAATAAAAAATGATTAAAAGGCGATTTTTTTTTCCTGGATAGCATATATATATATATATAAAGCACATATAGCAAAATCTTATTTTGAAATATAACAGTTAATTTAAAATATTTTATAAATAGAAAAAATTTAGACCATTATAATGATTACTATGTAATTTCGTAATATAAAGTATAAACATTGTTATGACAGTTATTATATAATTTTTCAATTCCAAAAATATCAAGAAAACATTTTTATATTTCAACCCCAACTTCACACACGCACATGTTTGGCAATCTAGTTGTAACTCATAGTTTTGATTGCGAATAGTGTAAAGCTCTCACATCCTATAGTGTAAATCAAAAGTATACTATAGTCAATGGCGGCTATACACGGATGAGGGTGGGGGGCTTTCCCTTGAACTTTTTTCCTTTTCAATATTTCATATAAAAGTTTACAAAAATTATATTCCGTCTCTCTTAAAATATATTCTTCACTCTGAAATTATATTTTGCCTTCTTAAAGTTCTATATCTCATTTATTTAATTTTTCTTAATAATGTTAGTATAAGCTCTGCCCTTTCTGACTAATTTTTCTGGCTCTGCTCCTAGCTACAGTATAAAGCTCTTACATATTAAATACTTATAATTCTAATTGACAATTTCAACTACATTTCCAAACACCCTCTATATTTTAAATATTTCTTTTTTTGAAGAAAAAGGCAAAAAAGTCAACTTGATATGCTCTCTACAATGTAAAGCAAAAAATATGTTACGATATAAAATTCTCACATGTTAAAATTATAATTCTAACTTACAGTTTCAATTATATTTCCAAACATCCTTTATATTTTTTTTTGGGTTTCCATAAATGTTATCTTTTAAGTTTTACTTTTTATATATGCCATGCATATTTATTTATGGCACAACTTAATATGTAATATGAATAATAATGTGACATAAAATTTTCTAAGTGTAATATAAATAAACATAACTTTTAAGAGTGTAGCATAATGTGTAATTTTTTCTTTTTTTTTTTATGGGTCACCTTGATGCGTGTAAGTCATTAGCAATTAGATTAGTAAAGAATCAGGCCTTTTACTCAGGCCCGAACAGTTTTGTTCAGTAAAAATTACATAATCTGTCCATTTTTTAAGGAGTGAATTAATATCTATTTTCGTTATACAAATATTACTTATGTGTCCCTTTTTTAAAATTTTATATATTCAGAACCCTAAAATATCCTCTAACTAAATATTATCATGTATTTAAATTTTTATAAAAATTTTCTTATTTTTTGAATAGTTAAATTAAGGAAACAATATGCAGACATATTTCTTATTTTAATATATTACATTGATGCATTATCATTGTCACTTGAAGTCTTAAAAAACATGAAACGAATATCATTGAGTATCATTATTATTACGTATCATTATCATTAGTCAATGATATAACAATTATATAACCTATAAGATACACAAAAAGACTTAATAAATACTATATCATTAATTTAATTACATATCACAAAAAAAGGAAATATCATTCACTTGAAGTCTCAAAAAATAAATATCATTGCATATCATTATCATTACGTATCATTAACTTAATAATATATCAATTATATAACCAATAAGACATATAAAAAGACTTAATAATACTGTATCATTAATTTAATTACAATACTTTAATTTCAATTTGTCAGTAAAACTATATCATTAATTTAATTACAATACATTAATTTTAATTTGTCAGTAAATCTAACTTATAGATAAAAAAATTTCATCTTTTTTATTATAATCATTAATATCTTTATACATATATATAAAGACATATAAAAAAAAATAATAAATTATAAATATATTTTTAATTTTATAAATAATAAAGGCTACAGGTCTCGTTAACTATTTTTCATTCTCCAGCATGAGGGTCCAGGCCCGCAAATTCTGTTCCGAAAATCCGAAGGCGCAAGGGCCGGGGTCTTATTTCGTACGGTCCAAAGCTTCTCCTTAATTTCCTCGCTTGAATCTCTCAAGCAATCATCTCTTGACACATGTCCACTAACCCCCAATTCCAAACACGCCCGGTCTAAAGTCGCTTTAGGTTAATGCGCTCCGATCCCAGGGGCAAATCCGGAACACGGAAAAACAACTTGTCACCCCCCCCAAAAAAAAAAAAAAAAACCCTTTTCACACCGTTCACTGGTCGCCTTTTCCCCCTCTCTCTCTCTAAAAACACCCTTGTCGTATTTTCTCGACTCCGAGGTAGATCCGACTGAGGAGTTTGGGAAACCCTAAAACCGCTTTTTCTTCTCTACTTTCGCAGATCTTTGAGCTCCTCTACAAAATCTATTTATCAATCAAGGTAATTGCTTGATTAATTTGGTCTCTTTTTTTTTTGTTTCTAGGTTTTATGTTCGTAGTTTTTGTTTCTTTTTTTTTTTTTTAAGCCATGGCGGGACTAGCACCAGAGGGATCGCAATTCGATGCGCGTCAGTACGATGCTAAGATGAATGACATGTAAGAATTGAATTTCCTTTTTATTTTTGAGTTGCTCGTTTTGGTGAATCTATGAGGGATTTGGACCAATTTTTCTTTTTTTCTCTTTTTTTTTTTAATTCAGACTTTCAGCTGATGGGGAAGATTTCTTTACAACGTATGATGAAGTCTACGACACTTTTGATGCTATGGGTTTGCAAGAGAACCTTCTCAGGGGAATTTATGCTTATGGTTAGATTTTTATTATTATTTTGCAGTTTCTTTCTTTTTTTGATGCTTTCCTCAAATTTCCTGTCTTCGATGATTTATTGATGTTTTGATGTTCGACCTTACTATCTGATTGCTCACCTTTGAAATCGCTTTCCAATGTTTTATGTTAAGGGTTTATGAAATTTTGCATTTCCAATGATACTTTCTCTTGTGACTTTTTTGAGAAATTGCAGTGGAAAGCGTTTTTGGAACCTACGTAAATGTACCTGATTTTTTTTAAATTAAAAAATGTCCCTTTTTAAAAACATTCACTTTGATAAATCATTGATTTATTTTGGTATTTCTTTTTTTTTTTTTTTTTTGTAAATTATTGATTGATTTTTAAGTCATCGATTGATTTTTTGGTAAACCAATTATTTGTGTTGGCATTAATTGATGATTTACCAGTCATTTTAAAAAATTAATGGAGAAAAACCAGGGATATTTAATAGAAATATGTTTTAAATGGGTTACTTTTGCAATATCCTCTTCTTGTTTAGCAGACGATGTTATGTACTTTTTGATTTATATACAACGTTGTATTCTGGCCACTATTATTAGTTTTCACCGATAAATCCTCAAATTTTGATAATCACTTTTGCAGGTTTTGAAAAACCCTCAGCTATTCAACAAAGGGGAATTGTGCCCTTCTGCAAGGGTCTTGATGTAATTCAACAAGCTCAGTCTGGTACTGGGAAGACTGCAACATTTTGTTCTGGAGTCCTGCAGCAGCTTGACTATGGCTTGGTAGAGTGCCAGGCCTTGGTGCTCGCACCAACTCGAGAACTCGCTCAACAGATTGAGAAGGTTATGCGTGCGCTTGGAGACTATCTTGGTGTGAAGGTGCATGCTTGTGTTGGTGGAACAAGTGTTCGTGAAGACCAACGCATTCTGTCGAGCGGGGTTCATGTTGTTGTTGGTACTCCTGGTCGTGTTTTTGACATGCTGAGGAGACAGTCTCTTCGTCCTGATCACATCAAGATGTTTGTGTTGGATGAGGCTGACGAAATGCTTTCACGAGGTTTTAAAGATCAGGTTGATTTTTAACCCAAAATTTATTTATATTTTGTTTTCATTAGGTTATATGTAACCAATATATGCATATTGTGGAAACTTTATGCTGATGCGGTTGTTAAAAGATGGACTAATTATGCTTATAACAGGTGTTCCTTATAAGTTTTAAAGGGTAGAGAATTAGAAAACCTTTTTACCTGTCACTGTGAGCAGTTTTCAATCTACATGGGGGTTTTAGAACTCTAGGTGTGTTTAACGCTTAGTCAAACAATCAGTCTTAACTTTTTAATTTATGAGTGAAATCTTGGGGGATTGAATCATGAAGGAAGAATACCCGACCGGTCATTATGATGGTTTCTTGATCCATGATCTTTTGCTATTTATCATCAAGCTATTGTGCGTACTCTTTTTGTCTTTTCATTACAAAAATACTAACGGTCGATAAGTTCTTCGATTAAAAACTAAAGTTGAATACGTGTATAATTCTTCTCTTCTTTTTTTTTTTATCGCTGTCAGATCTACGATATTTTCCAGCTGCTGCCAGGAAAGATTCAGGTTGGGGTCTTTTCTGCCACTATGCCACCTGAGGCTCTTGAGATCACCAGGAAATTCATGAACAAACCTGTGAGGATTCTTGTTAAGCGTGATGAACTTACTCTCGAGGGTATAAAGCAATTCTATGTCAATGTCGACAAGGAAGAATGGAAATTCGAGACCCTCTGTGATCTTTATGAGACCTTAGCTATTACGCAGAGCGTCATCTTTGTCAACACCCGGCGCAAGGTTGACTGGCTGACTGACAAGATGCGGAGCCGAGATCATACGGTCTCTGCCACCCATGGAGACATGGACCAGAACACCAGAGACATCATTATGCGCGAGTTCCGATCTGGGTCTTCACGTGTTTTGATCACCACCGATCTTTTGGCACGTGGTATTGACGTCCAACAAGTCTCCCTTGTCATAAACTATGATCTTCCGACACAACCGGAGAACTATCTCCACCGTATTGGACGCAGTGGACGGTTTGGTAGGAAAGGTGTTGCCATCAACTTCATAACGGTGGATGATGACAGGATGATCGCTGATATCCAGAAGTTCTACAATGTTGTGATCGAGGAGCTGCCATCAAACGTTGCTGATCTTCTGTGAGGAGAGATTGCTTCACTCTTTGGTGGTAGAGAAATTTGGTATTTTGTTAATTATCTGACGGGCTTTCATCTTTCGTTCTTCTCTCTCTCTCTTTTTTTTTTTTTAGTTTCCTCTTTCATCCTCTTGTCTTGTTTGGTAGAATATTTTCTTCGCTCTAAGTTGTTTGACTGTTCATGAAGTACTTGCAATGTTACCGCATTGCCAGATTTTGCGCCTCGCTATGGCAGTCGTCACAAATTTTCTGCCAATTAAAATTTATAATGCATTTGCTTTTTTTATGCCCTGTTTGTTGTTTGATCTGAAATTCATTAACTTTTATGGGTAGATTTTGCCGAGGGCCCTAACAATTGATCTCAACCATGTGATTTAAATGAGATGGCTTGTATTTTATGAGGTTGGATATGGTGGGGATTTTTTGAACTGAACTCGTATACTCTTTAGATCAGCCATTCTAATGCTTGGATGCTCTTATCATAAAATTCGGAGTTTTTGGAGTTCAGATCCGTTGTCTCTATTTTGCTAACTCGCTAAATATTTATATGGGGACAACAGCTGATCTTTTTAAGTACGTAGGAGTTTAGCACTAAGCATGCAACATAATAAAACTGATAAACGGCAGTTTATAACTCGGACTCATGAAGAACAAGTCCCCGTCCAAAAATTCAATAAACTTGTTTCTAGCATTTAATCAAAATGATCAAGAAAAGGTTATTTTTATCCACCACAATGAATCAATTTCAGCAACTGAAGTCCAACTTCATTGTCAAGCTCAACCTCTAAATCTGATAGTCTGATTATATGTAAATAACAGAAGATCCTAATCAGAGACGAACTCTTAAATTTCTAGACGTACCGTCCCTTAATCAGGGAAATGTCTCCAATCAAGCACTTAAAATAGTTGGGTAATTGTGACATTTTTTGTTTCCAATTGTAACATCGTTTGTACGTTTGTAATGCTCAATTTACATTCGTGTGATAGCATTTAAATGTAATTTAACACTTGTACATTAAGTATTCCACTTCAAAAAATAAGAGTGTTACGTGAAGGTATTAACAATGTTACAACAAGAAACAAAAATATCATAAGCATTGGATTGGTTTAAGTGTTGGATTTTAGACTTGTCCCTTTATTAATCTACAAATAGAATCACCAGAAAAGAATTATTTAAAGCGTTTGCGGATATATTATTATTCATGTATCGATTAGTCAGATAGTTCCACGAGATTCTAGTAGTTCAATGACAACATGTTAATGCACAAAAGAGAAAGTCCATAAGTAAGTGTTTTAAGCTCTTAATCTCAAGCGCATATTAAGAGTATACTCGCCATTAGCCAAAAAGCAAGCCTGTTTGTAAAGCTTGTGATCAAAAAGACCGTTTGTGGGAGCTCTGCAAATCGAAACGCACAAAACGACGTGAAATTGTTTTCTGGGCCGCTTTGGTTCCTTGGTTTACCTCCTTCAAATTAAAAATTTCATTTCCACATTTGGCAGGAAAAAAAAAAATTTCGAATTATTGATTAAACATTTTAAATTAAAAACAATTTAAAATTCAAAAACCATTCCTTTTGCTTTTAACATTTTAAACCATTGTTTTAAGAGCATTGTTATAAGGTTAAACACCATCCACTAATTAAAAAAAAGACTTGTAGTATGAGTAGAGGCGGTCTTTTCAAGCCAACACTTTTCCCTGTTTCAATCAAAGCTAGTAATCCTGTCACTTCTTATGAATCGAAATAGTCTATTGGCGAAAGCAAATATTACCTAACAATTGATCATACTGGTTAGTCACCTTTAAGTCTTTTTTTTTTTTTTTTATAACCATACATTTGAGAACAAAGATAAGTTCAAACTGTGTAGCTGTGGTCCCATTTTTACGTCACCAAGTTGGTGCTTTTTGAACGACAAGAGTCGTTGCAATAAATACGTCATGTCATGAGTAATGTGCGGTCAGGTTCATATCTTGTGGGACCTACTATTAAGGCCTTTTTGTTTTTGTTAAGGAACCGTCGGATCTCAAAGCCTGTAATAAAACTTGGTCAAAAGTTCAAAACAGCAGAACCTGACACGCAGTTGAATCATAGTATAAGCTATTATTACATCGACAAACGGCCGCCATGATCTATCATATTTCTTTTGCAATTAAGGAAATTTGAGTGTTCATATGTTAGCCAGTAGTTATTACTGGTTCCAAATAAATTCATATATACAGGTTCTTGTATTTAGTATTTACGGCATCGATGTTATAAATTCATACCGCAAAACAGCCTGATGAAAGAAAATTATAATAACAAGAGAAAAACTATAATGAGAAGCTCTTCTTTTCCTTATTAATGAAAGTTTTTTTTTTTTTTTGTCTATTTGTAACAATAGAAAATAAATAGGCTCACCATGAATTTGATAAGCCAATATGGACAATATTTACAAAAATAAAAAATAAAAAAATTCAAGATAAAAATAAAAAATTAAAAATTAAAAATTAAAAAAACACTCGGGGTGGATTCTTATAATCTTTGCCATCAACACCGACGGGAAGGGGTCACCGACCTTGGATATGCACCTTCGAATAGGACCAACAATTTCAGATATAGCACGATAACACGATACGAAATGACACGAGATAAACGAGTTTAAACCGCACATTTATTAATTGGACCGTAAATGGGTTAGCATGAATAACACAAAAATAAACGGGCTAATTTGTACTAACATGTTTAACACGCTTTAATAAATTTAATTAAATGGGTCGTAAATGTGTCGACACGACCCGTCCGTTTATAATACATTTAAATTTAAAAATAAAAATATTTGTAGTAGGTTAGTATTAATTAGTTTTATTTTTAATTTTTCGTTAACTGGTCATAAACGTGTCATATACGTGTTGTTATCGTGTCAACCCGTCATGACCCGCTGAGTAATCATATTAATCGTGTTGTATTGTGTTACAAGTGCCATAGGCAAGTCGTGTTTATGTTTACATGTTTATCACGTTTATTAATCGTGTCATGTTCGTGTTTAGTTTAATCGTGTCGTGTTGTAATCGTGCTGACACGAACACGACAAGTGACACGATTTTGCCACCCCTACCCTCGAAATGCAACGATGTCACTATTCCATCGCGATTATGGTAAGCGGCGAGGTTGCAATAGCCCGTGGGTCCAAGGGTCAGGATGGTCCAAATTAGGTCCGAGCTGTAGGGTCATGACAGAATCACAACCTTTTCCCAAGGATCTGTTGCAACCTAATGTGACTTGCGATGTTGCAATCGTTTCTCAAGAGCTAGACGAGACCCACCATGGTTGTGACCTTAACACGAGGGTACGTTGTGAGGCGAAGTCACAAATTGTGTCCCACTGTAGGTTGTGAGGCAAATCATGACCTCCTCTACCACCTCTGCCAACGGTGAAAAAAATGATTTCAAAAAAGTGTTTTCTTTAGGTACATTTAGTGTGACATGTAATTTGGTTTTACCCCCTACGTATTATATTTTCTATCTTTGAATTTTGATTTAAGGGATTTATGAGGAATTCGTATGGTTTCTCATGGTAGTCCCTGTAATAAAGAAAAAAAAGCCCCCTTAACTCATTTTAACTCATTTCTTTTAATCTTGTACTATTTTCTTACAAGTAATACTAGATATATATTAAGAACATTTAACAACTAAATAAATTATTGAAATAGTATTGAGAAACAACCAAGAGAATAGGAAAATAAAATAACGGATGGATTTTTTCCCTCATAATTCTACCTTTTTAAATTATTTTATGATAATAATAATAATAAAAAAAGATTACAAAAAGTCAAAAATCTTAGGATGAAAATTTTTTAAATATTTGTTTCCTTTATATGAGAGGTATATATATGTACGTACATACGTGTTGATGGTAAGGAGATTTTGACTCAAAATTTAAATGTTAAAGGTAGAAGTAGAGTGTTAGAGTATGATTTGGTCAAGCCCAAATCATTAAGTGAAAAGCCTGGCCTGGGAGGCCAGAGCTACGATCACAGTGAGTCGAGCACAAAAGGTGTGGTCAATTCGGGCCGAATTGTTGGTGAGAAGATTGCCAGCTAGTAATTCGTTCGTAAGATGGCATCAATCATATCAACATCCTCGGATCGATTGGGATATCGACTTAGCTCACTTGGAATGGATTTGAACATTGTTTACTATTTTAGATCTACTAAGTGCCGGTTTGTTGGGATCGACATAATAGATTTAAGTTTGGCAGTTACAATGGGATGTCCATTAATCCACGAAGGAATATGGGGTTATGGCCCGATGTTTACACCCCATCAAAGACTGACACGTGTCCACTACTGCAAGCATTACCGCATCCACGTTCTCATAGTTGCTCTCTATAAATAGAGGATGAGGCCCTTATTCAGGGGATCCTGAGAAAAACCTTACCGAAACTCAACAAAAATATATAGTATTTTATTCTATATTAAAACTCTCATACTTTGTAAATATATCAACTTACTCATTATAGGGAAGAACAGTGGTCATAGCTCTTATTATAGAGTGAACCACTATAAATCATACATGTGATATCATTTATTTTTATTGCATTATTTGTTTCATGTATCATTTTAATTTAAATGTGGTTTTATAATTACACTGGTTCTATTTATAAAGCTTTATAAATCCTAACAACGGTGATTTGAAAGCCCAAATTCATAAGTAATAAATATTGAATTACGTTTTAATTTGTTTGTAATTAATTATAAATACAACATCAACATAGAGTTATTTAAAAAACAAAAAAAAAAGAATAAAATGATGAATTCGAATTTTAGATTTCAAAATTTAAATGAAGTAATGGATTTTATCACTCAACTTCACTTACAAACAGGGAAGTGAAGTAGAGTTGTTGTTAGGCTAAAACTCTACAGGCTAAAATCTATAACTACATGTAAATAAAATTTTGAGCATGTTAAGCATGTTATCAGGTGATAAATGAATACTAAGTTAGACCAAGAGTGATACAAAACAGAGTGCGCAAGCACTTGGCATGTTGCCAAGCTTGAGGGAACAAATACGTTGTGCGCAAAAACAATGCTCTATTGTGAGAATCCAATTTAAAAAAGTGTCAGGTTAGGAAAAGTAGGCTATAGTTATTTTATTTTTGTTATCAGGAAGAAAATGAAGGAAAAAGAGTTCGTGGACCTTCATTCTGATTAAATAATTAAACTTTTCGAAGCCAAAGACGATAATACAAATTTGAGTGGGGTTGGTGGGAGCCAAGCTCAACGGGATTCGTGGT
Organism: Artocarpus heterophyllus; assembly: GCA_025403435.1. Classification (NCBI taxonomy): domain Eukaryota; kingdom Viridiplantae; phylum Streptophyta; class Magnoliopsida; order Rosales; family Moraceae; genus Artocarpus; species Artocarpus heterophyllus. The sequence goes on along the minus strand of CM046330.1, from coordinate 6,245,219 downwards.
GGATAAGATTAAGGGCATGATTCTTTTCATAAATGCTCTTTACTTGTACACCTTTTTATTTTGCCATCTGATTTATTTTTTTTTTTAAACAGATAAAAACACCCTTTGAACTATAAAAAATTGATCAAAACGTCCCTCCGTTTAATTCCGTCTATAACACACATGGCACATTATTAAGAATAAAAAATATTATATTTCCTAATTAACTATGTAAAAATAATAATAATAAACGTTTTATTTTAATTTTTTAGTTCTTTTTTTCTCCATCCCTCTTCTTTCACTCATTCTCTCAATCTCTCTCTCTTATCGATCTCTACTATCTCTCTCTCTCGATCTTTGTTCTCTCTCAAGTACAGGTGACACGGGCAGGGGCAACGGAGAGATGGCGACGAGCGTGGGGAGTCACAGGCAGGGGCTGAATGGGGGCCGGCACGCGGGTGCTTTGGTCTCGATCTTTGCTCTCTCTCGATTTCTGCTCTCTTTATCTCTCTCTTAATCTTGTGTGGGCGACGGGGTGCTGGGCCACAGATGGAAGGGAGACGCGGGAAGGGGCGACGAAGGGCAGGGGCTGCTATAGGGGCGACAAGGGAAGGGAGGTCACTGTCGCGAGGTGAGGCGAGGAAAGGGAGACCGCAGGGGGGTACAGCGGCGCGGATAGGGTCGCCGGGAACGTTATTTTTTATTTTTTTTTCCTTTGGAAATGTTGCTCTGCAATCCCTATGGTTGCTTTGGGATTTTTTTTTTTTAATCAATTATATGGTGTACTTGTTTTTCTGTAGTTGTGTCAGCACCTGATCAATTGAATCGGACTTGTGTGCTCGAGTGCATGCGGGCTGTGAGCAGCCAAGTCGAGAGTAAAGCCTGAGTGCACTTGACTTGGTGGCAGACGAGTTTTGCATGGCATGGACGTGAAGACCAGCATGCAAAAGGGAGGCAACGCGCATGGGAGTAGACATGCACACACGTGAGGCAATCAGAGTTGGTTGTGGCACATGATGGGAAGTTGAGGCACATGTCTTGGATAGACCGAGACCTGACAAGCGGCTTGGAGAGACCAGGCCCCAGAGGCATGTGGAGAGGTAGCAGATGGCAAGGCGGTTACTTAATCGATGTGGCGCGCGATTGTGAAGTCAAGCGTGCGCCACTGCTGTGCATGTGCGAGCGGTTACGAGCAGTTACTTGGACCCGCGCCCTCATTCCCCCAGGTGGCAAATCGAGACCCAATACATGTGTCCCGTGAGTTTTGTGAGGCCTAGTGGCTGGGGCTGTCAGCCACCAAGTGTTGCCTGGTTTTGTTTATTTATAGCCATGGATGGCTAAGGCTGAGGACACGATTTTGTGAGTGTGTGATCCCATCAAACATTGGTTGTATTCCTTTTATGCGAGATAATAAAGTGTTGGGAGATTTTCCCGTACTTGGTGTGTTTGTGTTTACTTTGATCGAAAGTATGTGCGAGTTGGTTGGCTGAGCGAGAAACTTAGCGCCATCACTGGTGAAAATTCATGAGAGAATTTCGACCCCGTGACAACTGGTATCAGAGCCCAAGCCTTGCGGCGTTTCTGGGTTGGCAGCGATGAACGAGATTCGGGAACGGCTTACCTGATTGGAAGACTTCGTTGGTGCCCCTTTGAGCGATGATGCTACAAGCTTGTCCGTTCAATTTGAGCGACAATCTGAGCAGATTGCGGTGCTGAATGCAGCGCGGACGGACCTTGTGAAAGATACGGAGGAGCGGTTCTCTTCCATGATGCATGACTTCATCACCATGGTCGACTTGGTGAAAGACAACTCCAAGAGATTGGAAGACGAGTTGAACATCGTCAAGAGGGCTGTGGCTACCCCTCAGCCAACCGATGGTGGTCCTGGTTCTTCGAAACTGAAAGTCCCAGAACCGAAGCCTTTCAAGGGCAACCGGAATGCGAAGGAACTTGAGAACTTCTTGTGGGATATGGAGCAGTACTTCAAGGCTGCTCGTGTGGTGGAGAATGAACAAGTGACGATAACCAGCATGTATCTCGGTGGCGGCGCCAAACTTTGGTGGCGCACTCGGTTGGATGATGATGCGAACTCAAGTAGGACTTGGATTGAGACGTTTGAAGCCTTAAAGAAGGAGTTGAAGAAGCAATTCTTGCCCCTGAACTAGGCTTGGTTGGCATGGGAAACCTTGAAGAAGTTAAGGCACACAGGATCAGTGCAGGATTACGTGAGAGAGTTTAATTCCTTGATGCTGGACATCAAGAACATGTCGGAAGAAAATAAGCTGTTCAATTTCTTCTCCGGACTACAACCTTGGGCGCAGGCTGAATTGAGAAGGCACAACGTGAAGGATTTGCCTATGGCTATTGCTGCTGCGGATAGCCTCATTGATTACAAATTTGGGCCTTCTTCATCCAACATTGACAAGAAGAAGTCCAAAGATGACGGCAAGAGAAATTAAAAATCTGGCAAAGAGGGAAGGAAAGATAAGCAGAAGAGGAAAGAGGGTGAGGCCTCAAAGTCCAAAGGCACAGAAGCGGCCAGTGGCAAGAAAAACTCAGGATGCTTTATCTGTGACGGTCCTCATCGAGCGAGAGATTGCCCAAGGAAAGAGAAGCTGTCGGCCCTCATTGCTCAGGAAGGGTCTGATGATGAGGCGGGTGGTGCAAAACCGAGACTGAACCCCCTTCAGTTACTCAATGCAATCACGGGAGACAAGCAAGGCTCTCACAAAGGGCTCATATATGTGAATATGTTGCTGAACGGGCATGTGGTGCGAGCGATGTTGGACACAGGTGCGACCAACAATTTCCTCTCACAGCGAGAGATCAGTGACCTCGGGCTGATCGTCTCAAAGACTTCGAGTAGGATAAAGGCAGTGAATTCTGGTGCACAGCCTATCCAAGGAATGACCACGTCGTCCTTGAAGATAGGAGATTGGGAATAAGAGTGCTGCTTCATGGCTGTCCCTCTTGATGATTACGATCTAATCCTTGGAATTGAGTTCTTGTGAAGGCCAAAGCCGTAGCAGTGCCCCACTTGAGTGGCCTCTTCATTCAAGATGAGGCAAAACCGTGTTTTGTTCGGGCGGATTTTTGTGAGCAAAATGCAGAGAAGCCGTTGTTGCAGTCGGCTTCCCAGCTAAAGTCAGGATTAAAGCGGGGTGAGACAACACTGGTGGCTGCCTTGGTGGAGATCAAGCCAGACAAAGTTGTTCATGTGCCTAACGAAGTTGCTGGAGTGCTTGAAGAGTTTCAAGACGTGATGCCACCCGAACTACCCAAAAAGTTGCCCCCACGGAGGAACTTTGATCACAAGATTGATCTTGAACCAGGCACAAGACCCCCTGCTCGTGCCCCTTACCGCATGGCGCCTGCAGAGTTGGCGGAGTTACGAAGGCAACTTGACAAGTTGCTAGAGGCAGGCTACTTGTAGCCATCAAGGGCCCCATATGGTGCACCTGTTTTGTTCCAGAAAAAGCAGGATGAGACCTTTCGCATGTGTGTGGATTATCGAGCACTCAACAAGGTTACGGTGAAAAACAAGTACCCCGTGCCCAATGTAGCAAACCTATTCGACCGACTTTCAAAGGCATCTTACTTCACCAAAGTTAACTTGCGGTCTGGGTATTGGCAAGTCTGCATTGCTGAGGGAGACGAATCTAAAACAACGATGGTCACTAGGTATGGTTCGTTTGAATTCCTAGTAATGCCTTTTGGTCTCACTAACACCCCTGCTACCTTTTGTAACCTCATGAATGATGTGCTCTATGAGTTTCTGGATAGCTTTGTGGTGGTCTATTTGGATGACATTGTGGTGTACAGTGAGTCGTTGGCTCAACATGTTGAACACTTGAGGATGGTATTCCACAAACTGAGGGAAAATTCTCTGTATGTCAAGAAGGAGAAATGTGAGTTTTGTATGCAGGAAATCTTGTTTTTTGGGGCACAAGATCAGCAAGGGGCAGATCAGGATGGACGAGCGGAAGATTAAGGCCATTGTAGACTAGCTTGCCCCCACGAAGGTAACTGAGTTGCAGTCGTTTCTTGGCTTAGCAAACTACTACAAGTGCTTTATTGAATGATACTCCAAGAAGGTGAATCCCCTCACCAACTTGCTGAGAAAAGATAAGAAGTGGGCTTGGACAGTAGATTGCCAAGAAGCGTTTGAGAAAATCAAGGCAATGGTGACTTCGGAACCAATGCTGTGGTTGCCCGACTTTGGATTACCCTTTGAAGTGCATACCGATGCATCCGATAGAGCCATTGGTGGGGTGTTGGTCCAGGAAGGGCACCCCATCGCCTATGAAAGCAGAAAATTAAAGGACGTGGAACAACGCTATTCAGCCCATGAGAAAAAGATGGTGGCTGTGATTCATTATCTTGAGATGTGGAAACATTACCTATTGGGAACAAAGTTTGTCGTTGTGACGGACAACGTGGCTAATACTTACTTCAAGTCTCAAAAGAAACTATCTCCGAAACAGGCCCGATGGTAGGAGTTCCTTGTCGAATTTGACTTTGCATGGCTGCATCGTCCAGGCAACGAGAACCGGGTAGCAGACGCCTTGAGCAGGAAAGAAGTGCAGTCATATATGGCTTCCTTGACCCTTGTTCAATCTGACTTTATTGAGAAAATCAGGCAGGCTACGGAGGCAGACTCTACGTACTGTCAGTTGAGGCAGCAGGTTGAAGATGGACTTCTCTGAAAATATTGGGTTGATGGTGGCCTATTGTATGCACGAGGAGGTAGACTCTTTGTTCCTAAGGGTGGGGGACTGAGGCATGAATTATTGAAGGAGACCCATGATCCATTATGGGCAAGACATCCGAGCATTGAGGGGATGATGGCACTTGTGTCGAGACACTATTTCTGGCCAAAGATGGAGGAAGACATCAAGATGTATGTTCGAACATGTCTAGTTTGTCAACTAGACAAAACTGAGAAGAAGAAACAAGTAGGACTTCTTCAACCCCTATCAATTCCTGAGAAGCCGTGGGTATCCATTTCTATGGATTTCATTGTAGGATTGCCGACGATGGAAGGGCTAAGTTCAATATTGGTGGTTGTAGATTGTTTTTCCAAGTATGCAGTGTTGTGGCTGTACCACATGCATGTCCAGCCAAGGTGGCAGCCGAATTGTTTACGAAACACGTGGTGAAGGTGTTTGGGATGCCTCTGGACATAATCAACGATCGAGATGCACGGTTCACTGGAAAATTCTGGACTTATCTTTTCAAACTCATGGGTTCAGAATTGAAGTTTTCTACAGCCAACCATCCGTAAACCGATGGCCAGACGGAGCAGATAAATGCGTTGTTAGAAGAATATTTGTGGCACTATGTGACTGCAAGCCAGCGGAATTGGGTGGATTTACTTGATGCGGTGCAGTTTTGCTACAACATTCATAAGTCATCTGCTACGGGATTGAGCCCCTCAGAGTTGGCACTTGGGCATCAACCCCTGACCCCATTAGAAGTGGCGAAGCAGAAGTCACAAGGGAAGTGTCTTGCGGCATACCGCTTTGCTCGTGACAAACAGGAACTAATCGAGCAAGCCTATGATAGCTTGACCAAGGCGCAGAGACGAATGAAAAAGTATGCTAACAAGCATAGGCAGTCTTTGGAGTTTCAAGAAGGTGATTTAGTCCTTTTGAAGCTAACCCCACAAATTTGGAAGAAAGTGACGGATAGGCGCTATCATAAGGGCCTGATTCAGAAGTATGATGGGCCATTTCCAGTATTGCAGCGAGTGGGAAATGTGGCCTACAGGTTGCAGTTACCTGAAAGAATGAAGATACATCCGACATTCCATGTAAGCTTCTTGAAGCCCTATCACGGAGATGGTGACAGGCAGCAAGTGAAAAGAGCCCCTCCAGCAGTGAGAAAAGAGTTCCACAAGAAGATGGTGAAGATTCTTGACCATCGGACCCAAGGTGAAAGCAGGAGAAATCGACGAACTGATTATCTTGTGCATTGGGTTGGCAGTAGTGAGGCGGATGCAACATGGGAAAGGAATGTTACCCTTTGGCAGTTTGAAGAGCAGGTGAAGGCATATTTAGAGACCCTTCCGACGAGGACGTCGGCTCCATCCGGTGGGGGTGGGTTTGACAGCACCTGATCAATTGAATCGGACTCATGTGCGCGAGTGCATGCAGGCTGTGAGCAGCCAAGTCGAGAGTAAAGCCTGAGTGCACTTGACTTGGTGGCAGATGAGTTTTGCATGACATGGACGTGAAGACCAGCATGCAAAAGGGAGGCAACGTGCATGGGAGTAGACATGCACACACGTGAGGCAATCAGAGTTGGTTGTGGCACATGATGGGAAGTTGAGGCACATGTCTTGGATAGACCGAGACCTGACACGTGGCTTGGAGAGACCAGGCCCTAGAGGCACGTGGAGAGGTAGCAGATGGCAAGGTGGTTACTTGATCGATGTGGCGCGCGATTGTGAAGTCAAGCGTGCGCCACTGCTGTGCATGTGCGAGCGGTTACGAGCAGTTACTTGGACCCGCGCCCTCATTCCCCCCAGGTGGCAAATCGAGACCCAATACATGTGTCTCGTGAGTTTTGTGTGGCCTAGTGGCTGGGGCTGTCAGCCACCAAGTGTTGCCTGGTTTTGTTTATTTATAGCTATGGATGGCTAAGGCTGAGGACACGATTTTGTGAGTGTGTGATCCCAGCAAACATTGGTTGTATTCCTTTTATGCGAGATAATAAAGTGTTGGGAGATTTTCCCATACTTGGTGTGTTTGTGTTTACTTTGATCGAAAGTGTGTGCGAGTTGGCTGGCTGAGCGAGAAACTTAGCGCCATCACTGGTGAAAATTCGTGAGAGAATTTCGACCCCGTGACAAGTTGGATAATTGTTGGTTTCCCTTTTTCTCCATCGTCATTCTGATTGGGTTTCATGATCATTTTGGGTTTAGTTCATTTGAGAATAGTATAGATTTGCTAGTGTAATTTACAGGGAGGGAGTGAGAGATCGAGAGAGGGTGAGAGGAGAAAGAAAACTAAAATATTTTTTTTATTATTTTAAATCATTTAATTAGAACTTTAATGAAATTTTCAAATTTTAATAATATGCCACTGTCAGCTATTCTATTAAGTTTATAGATGAAATTAGAAGAAGGGATATTTTGACCGGTTTTTTATAGTTTAGGAGATGCTTTTAACCTGTTTTAAAAAATTCAAGAGCAAAGTAAAATAAGGTATATAAGTGCGGACATTTATGAAAATAATCCATTTATATTTTAAAAGTCCTTAATTTAGGTACGATGTTCGATAAAATGTCTATTTCATCCCGACAAAAAAAAAAAAAGGAAAACTGCTAGTCTTACAAATGGTTACAAGTTATACTCTTAATATTAAATTAGTCTTTGATTTTTAAAATATCTCATATTCAATATCTAATCTATCATGGGGAGGTGTAGTTACAATTGAAATTTTTAAACCTGAAAATTATAGTATGTGAGAGGTTTACATTATAGTTTGCTTTTTTTTATTATTGTAGTATATGAAAGTTTTACACTATAACAATTAAAAATTTTGATTAAAACACTCTTTTAGTTTATTTTGCATTAGTCTTTCATTAGTTGGTTGTTAAAAACAACACAAAATAGAGATGATATTTAGTTATCAAGGTGTTATTTTAAAGTTTTTGTGACAGAATCACATACATATATCAACATATCATCATGTGTGCCCTTTCAAAAAAAAAAAATCATCACGTCTATATTTTATTATGCTTTTATCTGAAAACCGATCAAAATATTTTAAGACTGAAACCAACGGATAGATTATGGATGGAGGTTGAGATATTTTAAAAATTATGGACTAAAGTTAAATTGATAATATAATTCAAGATTAAAAAAAATAAAGAAACGTGGAATGTCTATTTTAATGACGTAATCCTCAATCGTCCTAATAAAATATGATTACATTCCAAGTTCTTTAATTACGCGGGCATGCGGCTCTTTTCCATTAACAATTATATTTATATGTACTCAACATCTTTTGGTTATGGATTGATGGCCAAGACTTGTTAAAAGTGTAACAGACAAACAACTACCCAAATCATAAAAAAGAGAGAAAAAAAAAAAAAGAAATATACCGGAAAAAAGGAAGTTTCTTTGAGGGCACCACAATTTTTCTTCAAAGTTTAAATTTTTTTTTTACAGTATTTTTTTACAAAATTTAAAGTAAAAAAATTGTTTGAACCATAATTTGTGCTTCGAAATTGTCAAACACCCTGTTGCTTGTTTGACTTCATTTATATTATCTAAAGAAAAAACAACCATCAACTATTAATAAGAAAATTAGTATAAATTTCTAAAAATAAAGAGAGAATAGAATAATAAATAAGAGAATTTTATAGTAGTATATAAAAAAAATACTCTTTATATAATATTACTTTTAATCAATTATAACAGTTAACGAATTTTATACTTGAACGAAATATAATTAAAATTCGTCATAATTAAGTTAATGATGGCTTTTTTCTGATAAGTATTTAGGGTAGTAACATATATATTCCATTATTCCTCTTATCTTAAATGCTTTGACAAATCAGAATGTATAAAAATGTTCATAATCTTCAAGTAATCGTTCCATCAAAAAGAGAAAAAAGGGAAAGTGACTTTCCTTTGGCTGAAAAGAAGAGGAATTTTTTTTTTTTTTTTCTGATTTGTTCTCACGCAACTTAGTTTTTTATTTGCTATTTTTTATAAATGTCTTTTTAAGTTAAGATACCAAAATGATAAGATGCTTCAGGCACTAATGATGTTAAATAATTTAAGTTAAATTATATGATAAATAATGTTTACGAATTTCTAAAAACAGAAAAAATCATTGCACTCTGTGTAACAGCTTTGGCTTACTTGCTAAAATCTCTAAAGGCTTTGGCATGGGTGGCTATAACTCGCTGCGTTCGTCCTTCCTCGTTAGGAAAAAAAAAGAGTAAAAAATAATGTTAACAATAATGATAAAAATAATAATAAAAGGCCTTCTGAAAATAACAATAATAAAAGGTAATTTTTTTGTGGGAAGGAAAAAAATGCCTAACTGTTGAGACTATCTCTCAGCCGTTCGATATGTAAAAAGAAAAAAAATATTATTTTGACCAATCCAATAACATTAAAACATGCACCATTAGGAGGGTGAATGTAGTCTATGTGTCTCCTTTTTTTTATATATTTATGAACAATACTATCTTATTAAACAATAGATTGACTTTTGCTGTTTGTAAAATTTTTTTTACACTATATGTCACTAACAAAAGTCAATACAAGAGTAAAACTATAAAAAAAAGTAATTTGTAGCATATTTTTAAATATTTTTTTTCATATAGCAAATTATAATACAGAATTTAAAAAGATAATATATTTGTAAAACCCTCTTTTTTTTTTTTTTTTGTTCTTTTTGTGTTTTGAATAATATTATGCCATATATATTTTTTAAAATGAGTTGCAGCGCTTATGATATTTCAATTGACATAGCATTATATGATTGATAAGAATAAAATCCATCCCTATTTTTTTTTTTTTTTCGTATTTTGAATAATATTGTGCCATATGACTTTTTTTTCTTTAAATGAGTCCTTTTTATTTTTATTTTTGTATATTCTTTGAGAAGTATAAATTTGTCTCTTCACGTCCTAACAGTAACGGCATCCCTCCCCGTCCTTCCCTCCTTTTACAGCGCCTTCCCTTCTTCACTTCCCTTCTCTCTATATCTATCCGTGTTTAAAAGCGCTTAAGCGTTCTAATTTCCAACACACAATCACCGCCTTTTCGAGAAACTTCTCCTCTGCTTCTCTCTCCTTTGCAGGAAACTATTTGCTTTGAACTGCACTGCATTTACCCCCTCTCTCCCTAGAACTCGCTCTGCGGAACACTGTTTCTCTCTCTATACATATCTCTGTATCTATTGATTGGTGCTTCCTCTGAAATGGCGATTTCAGAACCGACGGGGAGCGCAGGAACCATGGCGACATCGCTTCCTGAATCGGATCTCTACGGCACGATTCGGAGGAGGCCGAGCGGCGCCGGAGCTGTGTCGGATTCGGCTCTGAGGATGAACTCCCCCGATGCCAATAACTCGCTGAAGGATTTGCTCGGCGACGATAGGAATCGGATTGGGGCCGGTGACGGTCCGTTGGAGTCGGCCAATGCGGAGAACGAGAAGAAGGAGAGCCTGGCGAAGATCGGAAACGATGATGATCGGCGAATTGATTTTGCGGCGCTGAAACTCGCGTATCGGCCGTCGGCTCCTGCTCATCGGAAAGTAAGAGAGAGTCCTCTGAGCTCCGACGCAATCTTCAAACAGGTAGCTCCACCGCATTTCGACGCGTTTTGCGTTTGAATTCTTCTTCAAGCACACGTTTGCGTCAAAATTGTATACGAAAAGTGTAGGGACTTCTTCTCGAAGTTTTGACTTTTTAGATGTGAATTTCGTGAAGACTTGGTTTTCTGCCTACGTATAGTTAGACTCCTAGGTTAATTTTATTGATTCATTGAAGGTTCGAAGGATATGGAATAAATAAATTGCTATTTTGTTGACTTCAATGTATTTCGGAAACTTAGATGCAGTGGTTGCAGCTGTTCTTCTGATTACCTTACTAATAATGGATTCTCTGGCTAAAACTTTTTTCATTAGCTGAAGTACAAACGAGCAATTACATGAATTTTGCTGTAGACAAATAAACGTAGCAAACACTAAAGATTATTTGTTTGGAAAATGGAGTTCTTAAGCAGTAAAAATTATTTGTTTGCACTTAGTTGTATTTGGATTGCTCATTGCTAACTTGTACATTTTCTGGCAGAGCCATGCAGGTCTGTTCAACCTCTGTATAGTAGTGCTTGTTGCTGTAAACAGCAGACTCATTATTGAGAATTTGATGAAGGTTTGTTTACAATTTTCATTTTTATTGTTGGATGGTGACTGAAATTATGTAATCATGCGTGCCAGTAATGTGTATGGGTGTGGATGTTAACTTATGTGCATGTTTTTATTAAATTAGTTGGTTTTGGAGTTGATTTCTTTGGTGAATTGTAGATTTCGGCCTAATTAAAGTTAGATGGCTTGTATTCTGGTTGTTGTTGCAGTATGGTTGGTTAATCAAGTCTGGTTTTTGGTTTAGCTCAACAGCATTGCGAGATTGGCCCCTTCTTATGTGTTGGTAATGTTTCCTTGCATTTTTCGTTGTGCCATTTGATTGAAAATGATATGGTTATTTATTAACGTGTTTGGATCTTGTTTAGTTCAGTAACATCTGACGGAATATATCTTCTGCATTGTGCTGTTAATTGCAGTCTTAATCTCCCAGTATTCCCGCTTGCAGCTTTTACAATTGAGAAGCTCGTACAGAAGAAATACATATCTGAACTTGTATGTGATTTAAATCTATCCACTACACTACTTCCACTAAATTTTTGTTTCTGTAGCCACAGAGTTCTTGTTGCCACCTGCACTTTAGAAATAAAATTCTGTTGTCAAGGAAAAGGGAAAAAAGGGACTATGCATATTGAATTTTAGAGCAGGCCTACCATCCTCTGTTTTACTTGCTATGATGTGCTAAAATTCATTGTACATTCTGATATTGCAGGTTGCTGTTTCTTTTCATGTGATTATTACCACAACAGCAATTCTGTATCCGGTTTTTGTGATTCTTAGGTCAGTTCATGCTTGTATGTTTTAATGGTATTTCACTTTCCATAATCTTGTATTAGTTCTTCTTTCAGTCCATTTAAAAGCATTCCTGGAAGTATATGATTGAATATTTAGGTAAAGCATTTGATTAATTGCATGTTTTACACGGTAATTTGGCTAACATAGATATACTGGGAAAGATAATTTATTAGATAATTTGGATTGACGACTTCATATACAGGTGTGATTCTGCCGTTCTATCTGGTGTTACATTGATGCTTTTTGCTTGTATTGTGTGGTTAAAACTGGTCTCTTATGCACATTCGAACTATGATTTGAGAGCTGTTGCCAAAGCAACCGATAAGGTAAAATCCATAAATTGTGTATCGACAATGAGGATTTTTTTTTTTTTAATATTTTCAACAAATAAAAGATTGATGAAGTGGAAATTATTGTTCATGCAGGGAGCTGAGCCACCCAGTTCCATGAATGTGGAGTACGATTACAACGTTAGCCTCAAAAGTTTGGCCTATTTCATGGTCGCTCCAACACTTTGTTTCCAGGTTTTGACTTTTAATCTCTTTCACATGAGAGAAATCCTTGTATGCAAACTTGCCATCTATTCTACCACACACGCACGCACACACTGAATCAGACAAGCAAATTACATTTGCAGTCAACCTGTCCTACACACGAACACTTAATTAGCTCTTTTATTTTCTCTTATTTGTTTTAATAATATGTATCGTCTTTACAGCCAAGCTATCCTCGTTCTGCGTATGTTCGAAAGGGTTGGGTATTCCGTCAACTCGTCAAGTTGATAATTTTTACAGGAGTGATGGGATTTATCATAGAACAGGTAAGTTAGGAGTTATCAATATTGTTTTTCCCCCCTTACACAATTATGGTATTGATATTCTACTGTTTGTGTGTTTCACCAGTACATTAATCCAATTGTCAAGAACTCAGAACATCCTTTGAAGGGAAACTTCTTGTATGCCATAGAGAGGGTTTTGAAGCTTTCAGTTCCAAACCTATATGTGTGGCTCTGCATGTTCTACTGTTTCTTTCACCTGTGGTATGTCTACACTTCTTGCTTAAACAGGCCCTTTCTTCCTTCCCCGTCTTCCGCTTCTGTGGGGGTGTGTGTGTGTGTGTAAGCTAATGATTTTCTAACCCAGTTCTTTCTTTAAATTCTTAACTTACATGTAATTTTGCGAATGAAGGTTGAACATACTTGCTGAGCTTCTCCGCTTTGGTGATCGAGAGTTCTATAAGGACTGGTGGAATGCAAAAACAGTGGAGGAGGTAGATTCTATGCCTGTGGATTCTTTTTTTATTGTTTATTTGTTATGTTTTTCGAATGACCTACTCTGGACAGAACTGTTAACTGTTTTGTGTTCATTGCATGTCTCCCTTGGTTGCTGACATTAGTATTGGAGACTTTGGAACATGGTATGTTATCTTGATCAGGTTCAATTATTATATGGACTTTTTCTTGTTAAAAATTTCATCATAATTATTGCTACTTAAGATACTTTTTACCATTTGGACTGTGACCATGATAGACTGTGAATTTGACTTTATGCTATATTATTAATATTTCATCTCGAGCATGTCATTGCTGGATTATGCAAATGCCCATGTGCTTGCTATTGGAGACAAAAATGTTGTAATGTCGTAGAATTGTGGTTGATATGGAAGCTATGAATAAGGATGTAGCATATTTGTATAACGCGTTTGTTATCCTGGTGAAAGCTGGTCTTTTGGTTATGTCTTTTGTGGATTGTTTTACTTATTGGGTATGTTTTGTTGCAGCCTGTTCATAAATGGATGGTTCGGCACATCTATTTCCCCTGCTTACGAAACGGAATACCAAGGGTAATTTAATTTTTGTTTGCCACGTATCTAATTGGTGCTAGATGAACCAAACTTTGTATTGACAAACAACTTTTTCTTTGTTGCTTTTTATTTTGGATGTTTGCTAATCATGAGAACCTTTTATTGTTTATTTATATATTTATATTATTATTATTATTATTTTTTAGTTTGGTTGTAAAGGTCATTTGTCAGTCTATATATCATGTCTCAGAAGTTGATGTATGACCTGCTGTGTGTTTAACTTAGTATCTTACCCTTTTTTCTGCAAATTTGATACTATGATTTTATATGTTTATGAGCACAGATTGAAGCATTGAGGTTTCCAGTGAAAGTTGTTATAGAGCACCAAGTAAATTTTAACTCATTTGTTTAATGCAGGGTGCTGCCATTGTAATTGCGTTCCTAGTTTCTGCTGTCTTTCATGAGGTATACGACTTTCCTTTTGCATTTCTTTTGCTGCCAAACAAGGCTCCTTCATCCACTAATTCTTCACTTCCGGTTGCTGACTGCATGGCTTTTGTGTATCTGCATATATTCAACGAAGCATATGTATTGTTTGCTTGGCTAGTGAATTATGCACTTTTAGACGATCTTTGTGACAATCTTTGTGTGTGCACACATGTGCATGGAATCTTGTAAACTATCTACAAACCATTAGAGACTGCTCAAGAATTTTGTCTTTCTGTTGTGTGCTTTTGGGAAAGGGGAGTGAGGGATAGAATAGGAGAGAAACTGTAAGATATGCTTTAAGCTGGAGAAAAATTGAAATTGCAACAAATAATGATTTTTTGTTTGTTTTTTTGATTACTTATTTGAATATCCTTTGTTCTTCAACAACTTCGATTTACTAATGCTGGCATGCTATACCATTTTCATCTGTCTTCAGCTCTGTATTGCTGTTCCCTGCCACATATTCAAGTTGTGGGCCTTTATTGGAATCATGTTCCAGGTAAATAATCTTCCTACTTCTACCGGTTTGTTTTAATCACTTTTTAAGTGTTGTCATACACGGGTGTGCTCTTCTATAAACTACCTTTCCCCCACACTTGAGAGGCATAAGATTTAATGATTTTATATTTTTTTACTCAGGTTCCATTGGTCTTGATCACAAATTACCTGCAAAAGAAGTTTAAAAGCTCAATGGTATGTTATTTTTTATCACGGTTACATGTCAATCCCTGCTTTCTGATTCACAATGTTAATAACATATTTGAATCTTGGGTAAAAAAAAATTCATGTCGTTTTGACTACTCAAAACCTTTGTCACTGAAATTGCTTCCATGCCATAATCTATGTGGTATTGGGTAAGACCACTTTTACCCCATACACCATCTGTGTGATGGTGCCGTTCTGATTTGTGTCTAGTTTTTGCTAGAGAATACGAGAGTGTCCACTCCTCTAGTTTGTCTATCAAGTATTAAACGAGTTCATTCCATTTCTGAATACTTCTTATTTATATCCAATCGCCTTGATGAGTTTGTTTTACTTTTTGTCTCTAGGTCGGGAATATGATATTCTGGTTCATTTTCTGCATTCTGGGTCAGCCTATGTGTGTTCTCTTGTATTACCATGACTTGATGAACAGAAAAGGAAGAACTGAATAGGTTACAAAGTACTGAAATAGATTACAAACTCCTGTTCTATTTCACCGTGTAGTAGATCTCTGTTTGACCAAAGTTGCAGTTGACATGCCAAACTTTGGAGTAACTTATATGTGCGGCAGCATGCTGCTTCTGATGGTACTTCAGTCACTGCATATCATGCCGCTTCCCCGGGCATATTTTCACCATCATGTCCACTTGAGAAGATATCTTCTTAACTGGAATCGTTGTTAAACCACATAAAACTAGACATACATTTCTGAGGTAGGATACCTTTGGCACTGACCTAGTACCACAGTTGCAGGGCACTATGTTGTGTTCTATCGACTGCTATGGAGAATACTTGTATATGTTTTTGGATTAATCTGTCGCTAATGGATTCCATTACTCCATTGTTTCAATGGAACTGTAAAATTTAGTTGAACCATGGAAGAATTCATTAGGTGTAATCTTGAATCATTTTCCACGTACCTAAAAGGGCATATTGTGCCTACTTTATCAGTGCATTATTGTCTAGCGTTACTAACTGGTCACCACCTAATCATGATGCGCCGGATTGTCTGGCTTGATTGTCGTTGTGGCCGGCAGTAGGAGGCGTTCGTACGTGGTGTACTTTAAAACTAGTACTCTAATCCTTAAAAAGGTCGATTTCTCTCTTCTAACCATCCATTCCACAAATTCTAGTTGATTTGGATAATTGATCATTGTGTTCCCTCTTAACAGAATCAAAATTGACGCACATCGCATTCGAAGGTCTCGACGGAGTTGCCTGAATTAGGTACAGACTGTCGACCAATAAGTCACATGGATATTTGTCAACTAATTTTGCCATATTTCTTTTCCCTTTTTTCCCCCTTCCTCTATCATTTCACATGGAGTGAGGGCCTTGCTATGAAAGGTTCCCCACACATCACGTGGTCCAATCCGGCATCACTAAAAGAGTCCCAATCATATTATTTTCATTTGTTTGTTATTGACATTAAAGATTTTGTGCAATCCTGAGTTGCAACCAGGAAGCAATTCTATATGAAGAAAAAGAATTCATCTCTCATACAACTCGAAATTATTGTCACATTGAAATAATATTTTTATCTCTTTGATCGATCAAAAGAAACACATCAATATTCATATACCATCTTCTTACTCTCGGAAAAACAAAATATATATTCATATATAATCTTGTTACTAATAGTGTTGAGTCTTCGCACTGCCTCTAATTATAATACGGTGCGAGTCATAGCCCTCTTTTTCTTCTTCTTCTTTTTTTTTTTTTTTTTTTTGTCAATGCCGATATACCTGCAAAATGCAATTCTGTGGCTCAGGTTCTCTTTTCAAGAGGGGAAGAGATGTATTCTTTCTAGGTGCGCCAAAGTCCTCTGGTTAAAATATTGCTTTAACAAATATAAACTTATGAATTATCACGTGCTTTTGACGGGCATTATTATTGTAATTAATCAAGCTTCATGTCTCACGGTGACCATAAATGATAGTAACAATTGTTGAAAAAACATTTCTCAATGTTCCATGAAGATGGAGTCGAGGAAGCAAGTCTTTATTATTTTTTTTTTTTTGAGGAAAAAGATGTCACTATTTCATTCCGAAATAAAATAATACACACACTAATAGTATCATTGACCTTGCAATACAGGAGACATACTTCAACCATAGACTGGCTTCACTAGTAAATTTTAATGAAGAGTGCAAAGGGAATCAAAGTGTATAACATACTAACAATCGAGCCTACACAAAGCTCTTTAAACAATTCCACTACAATCGATGGAGAGTTTCGATGGATTAGGAATAACTGACTTAAATCACAGAGGTCACATCAAGTACCATTAGGAATAACTAACCTAAATCACAGAGGTCACATCCAGTAGCACGAAAAAATTTCTGCGAATGGAAAACAAAAAAGACACCAATGGGTAGACAAGCAACCAAACTTATCACAAAAACCAAACTGAAAAATACAAGAACAATAACAAAAAACCACTGCGATAATGCCGCATTCCTCATATCTAACCGAAAACACCAAAAGCAAAGCACGACCATCGTCTGCGCAGTGTTGGAAAGTGGGGACGGCACCTTGGCGCCCAAGAACCCTGCGCCACCAGCCCCTTGATGCCCCCCCCAAATTCGAACCCAACTCCAGCGAAGCAAAGCTCCTACAGCCACAAAAACCTCGCTTGGGCTCCCCTCAACATGCCTCCCCCACCAAAGTCCCACCCAAACGCTGAAGCAACCACCCCCAAACTCTAGTTGCCCAAAACTCGCCACCCATGGACGGCCACAGCCCAGAAGGGACGGTGGAAAAGCTCTGGCCGCAAGTGGGCTAGTTCTCGGAGAAGAAAGACTTGGCACCAAGAAGCCAAATCTAGCAACCCCAAGCTTCTACCCGGTCGCAGTCGCTCCACCATGCTGGCCCAGCCACTACTTCTTCGCAACAGCCAATAAATCTCCATGCTGCTCCCCCTCTCAGATTCGAACCTAGCAACCAAACAATAGCCAGCATCGGAGTCTGGCCACGGAGAAAGAGGGTGCCGCAGCACAAAGAGAAAAACAAGAAACCCTAAATGATAGTAACAATTGAGTTAGACGAGAAATCTTATTTAATTTGATAGGATTACAATCTCGCTATTAATAAAATAGTATGTCTTAAAAAATATTTAGTGAACATAATTAAAATCAATTTTTTAGTTACTAAATAGTGTAACGTTCTTACATGTCAGTAAAAACAAAAAATTATTACAGTGTAAAGCTCTCACATACTATAATGTTTTGAATTAAAAAATTAGTTCTAATTATGCTTACTAAATATCCTATTATAGACCATTTGACAAGTTTGTTAAAACTAAAGTTTTAAATTTAAAAATTATATTATGTAAAGATTTTATACTGTAGTAATTTTTTATTATAAACATTGAAAGCTTTATATTATAGTTAGTTAAAATTAATTAATTAAAATTAATATTTTAAATGTATATTTAATTTAAAAAATATATTTTTTCTTAACTAAAATAAAAAGCATAGCACCACCGACGAAAACGTCATGTTAATCAGCGCCATCTCAGTGTCTCCCTCTCCTTTTTCTTTTTCTTTTTTTTTCCTAGTCTACCTCAGCCTTAGTTAAAGTAACATAAATTCAAAAGAGAAAGTAGAAGAAAATGACGAAAAGATAATGACAAAAATCATGCAACTGTGAAAATGTCAAACCTCCTCAACAACGCCGCTTTATTCACCAACGTTACACATTACAACAATAGATATATAGAGAGAGAATAGAAACCGACCCTTTTAGAGAGAGAGAGGGGAAGAAAGACCTTTTTCTCTGCTTTCTCAGTCGAAGCCATGGAAGACTTTAGATCCAAATCGTTGGGTCACAGCAAAATGCAAATAGAGAGCTACTATGGCACGGGAATCACTTCATCATCAATCCCATCATCATCATCATCGGGTGGTGGCGGTGTCGTCGTTGGTATGCAAGATCTGAGATGTTACAGTGCGTCGTACGCGACTTCTGTGCACCCGAACCACACCGAATCCGCCCAACCCCACGAGCCCAAGCTCAAGAAGGGCAAGTCCACAAATGGGTCGGTCTCAAAAACCTGGAGCTTCAACGACCCTGAGTTGCAGAGGAAGAAGAGGGTGGCTAGCTATAAGGTCTACGCCATGGAAGGAAAGGTCAAGGGCTCTCTCAAGAAGAGCTTCAGGTGGCTCAAGGAAAGGTGCACCAGAGTCGTTTATGGCTGGTAGTACTGGCAAATTAATTTACTTTTTTTTTCTTTTTTTTTTGTTGGGTTTGTTTAATTTGAGCAGAAACAAAAAGTTCCAAGTTAAATTAATGCAGTGTTTTATTTGATTTGTGTGTTAATTGCAGAGCCGGATCGTTTTCATGAATTAGTTTTTATGTGTTGTGTGCATTGGTGGATAATAATGATGATAATAGTGTCATGTACATTCTAACACTGTTTATATTAGTGTGTTGATTGTATGATGGAACCTCTTTTATATTGATTTTGTAAAAGATATTTGGGCATAGAAATTGCGCTTCATCTTATTGACTGTCCTTAATTGCTCAAAGCTAAAGAATTTCTGGCCAATTCACAATTTGATTTTTTTTTTTTATCTGATAATTCAGTGTCAACTGTCAATAATCTTTGTTGCCAATTAGTCACTTGGGAGGCAATGGTTATTCTTGCTATTTGTTTTACCTTTCTCAATTTCAAGCATACTTGTCGTAGTTGTATATATAGTTTTTCCTGGTTTGGGAAGAACATTGGGGACTTATATTTGTACAGACAGAATTGGTAGCATTCTCGTTACACAGTCAAAAGAGAATATTGTAAACGAAGTGGCTTCCTCGTTTGAAGAAGCTTCTCAGAGAAATGGATTCTCCTTTTTCTTGTAACCACTTGGGAGATAAGGAATAATAAGAGAGTGATTTGGAAGAATAAGGATAAATTCACACCTTAAGATGGGATTTTGGTGAGATAAAAGGTTATGAGCTGCACTAGAGAGTTTTTTTTTTTTAAAATTTGTTTCATTGTTTTCTAAGGACGTGTAACTGTGCTAAGACCCCAACTTTGTGTGCCATTCCTCGTTTGAGGGGTAAGGTGTTTTGGGGGCAGGGAAGGTGCAAAAAGTGATGCTTTAACAAAAAGGTTGGCTTTAATAATCTTTGAGGAGCTTTTCTAGATGTTTCTCATTTCAGTGGTAACGTCTTGGACCACATTGCTTAACTAAAGAATACTACAATCCCCATATATTCAAAAACGTCTTATGAACATGCTTAAGCCGAAAGCTCTTTTCCTTTTTTTTTATATATTTTTTTTCCTTTTGGGAGTGATCCTATGAGAGAGGTGAAGGTTCCGATCACTCAATACAAGTGCCTCAACTTGTTTGGTTTCATTAGAATTACTCTACAGGGGTTGCACGTTTGTCTTGAATGCTACAATACTTTGCCTAGGTAAATAAGTCTTACTGAAACTGAACGGAATAAATAATCTGGATGTCAGTTGAAAGTGCTGCAGATTTATAGGGTGTTTTGGAAGCTGAGTTAAAATCCGAGGGTTTGAACCAAAAGTATTACAACATGTGAAAACTTTGTATTATAACATACTTTTATTTTATACTGTATCATGTGAGAGTTTTATAATTTTTAAGCTAAAACCGACGAGTTTCAACCCTTCTTGCTAGAGACAAGCTTACTTGACGCTGCTATCAGTTTTATCATAGCAAAAGCCATTTGGCTTTGGATCCGCTTCAACATTCTGGTTTTATCTTTGCTGTTCTATTTCCATAACTTTGGTTGGCAAATATCAGTTTTGGACTCTTGCTGATTTATCAAGGAGCAAAGCCATGCAGATAGACTCTCCTCTTTGCACCTCAAACTTCCTTTTGTCTATATCCCTTCTCAAGAGTGACTGACCAGTTTGCTTTGCTTTCCCCATCCTCTCTCAAAATTAAGGACAGACAGAAGCCGCTCTTCTTTTGTAACTTTGCATCTGGTGCCCCCTTTTCCCACCATTCTATGCTTTTTCCTCTCTTCAAATTTGCGTGTACAAAAATTTACGTATTATTGTTTTTAAAGATGGTGGTCTTTCAATCTATAGGTGTCTTTTTGCCATAACTAAACGGTACCATAAATCAGAGACATTAGAAAGACGCAATCCATTGTTAGGAGGTAATTGCATAAAAGATTCAGGTCCAAATAGCATGAGACGTTTCAAAGCGATTAATCCGCACAAAATAAGACATCAAATTAAGTAGCAGCATTAGAAAAGCGAGCACAAATGAAGCAACAAAGCATGAGGGAAAAAGATCTAGCACCTACTTGAGAAGGCACTTTAAAAGCTGTTTTTGATTTCATAAGTCCAAAAATTGCTTATAGAAATGTTTGGATAAACTTTCAAAAAAACTTTTGCTCTTCAAAAGTGCTAGCTATCAAAGCAATAAAATATAGCTTTTTTAAAAATCATTACTAAAATAAACTTTAAAACTTATACTTAAGTATCAATAATACATTATAAGCTTAAATTAGCATTTTTATAACTTTTAAAAATAATTTAGACCATTTTAACTCATTAAAGTTTTTTTAAAAATATGATTCTATTTTACTAAATGCGAGAGTAAAAACCGTGCCACACGGCCCTGAATTATTAGTATAATAGTACCGACTCAGAAAGTACACAGCCTTGACTCCAAAGCACAGCACAGGGGAATATCTAACTGCAAACACTTTGTGCAAATATTTCATACTAGATTTTTTTTTTTTTTTTTTTATGAAAGTAACTTGAACAGTATTAAGAATCAAAAGATATGGATACAAAGGCCAATTTTTTAGCGCCAAGAAAGTTGTAATCATGCAAATGCAAAACAGCATCATTGTAAAGCATATCTTAGAAATCAATGGCAAGAGCGTAACACACGACTAGAGCATATGGAAGAAAAAAAGTAGCAGCCAGAATCATTTAATCGTTCCCCATTCGTTTGAATGCCAACCAAAGAAGCTTTTGAACAGCCAAGTTGAACTCAGCTTTCAAAAGTCAAGACTTGGTTCAACTTAGCTACAACCGCACAAATTCAAATCCAGAATTCCTGCGGTCAGTCCATCAGAAACTCTAGAAAAATAACCCGTTCTACTGCAAAGCTTAATAGCAGCACACCAACTGAAAATGACCCACAATAATTTGCAGAGCCGAGTCTCTTAATAATGGACCTTCTCCTCGTTGTCCAGTTGTAGACTCTCGATGCCCATAAGAGCACCGTCAAAGTTCCTTATGTGGGAGGTATGTCTACCGGACGACGTGCGCTTGGCCTCTGAAGATCCACCAACCGGTGAACTTCTTTGCCCACTTGAAATTCTGTATACTGCTCCAGGGCTTGCCTCAGCCGTACGAGATCGATGGGGATCAGACTCGCTTCCAACAAGTGCATCACGGCTGCTGGAAACAGCAGCTCGCCTAGATGATCCGCTCGAGCGAGCCAATACGTTGGAGTTTGACAACTGCAATGGCCCAGCATCATGCAATTAGAGAACTGGTAAAACAACACAAGCATAAAAGGCACGGGACAACAGAACAAGAATGAAACACACACACACACACACAATTGTGCCTCGTCAAGATGCTCAAAATTGGAAAAACCAAAATCACCAAATAGCAATCAGAACCAATCAAAACATTTATACCCAAATAATCATGAACATAGATTTTAATTTCCATATAAAAAAATTGCATGTCGACATATAAATACACACCAAAGCCTCTTTACTAAATGCAGATTCTTGTGCAACTGGACCCTTCTGTTTTGAGAAGTTTCCAGAAGTCAAGATTGGTCCTGATATTCTTCGCCTGGAATCCATGGCAGACAAACCAGCCAGTCGCACTTCTTCCTCACCTGTAGGGATGTCAAGAATAACAACAGCGTCACCATTTAAGACAGTATATCAAACACAGAAAGGATGCATATATCGTACATAGAAGCTAATAAAGAAACAAAAGAAAGAGCTGAGAAGAGAAAATACCAAAACTAGTTGACAAACACCTCAAAAAGAGGCAAGGGAAAATTGCAGTCACTGATGAATATTTCAATATTTATTCACCAACACATTGTTGCGTTTAAACCAGATTCTATTTTTAAAAAAAATTAAAAAAAAAAAAAAAGGCTAGGGCAATGCCTGCTAGCAAAATACCTGTCTGCCTGTCAGCATTGGTGCCAGCAATGGGCAACCCCGAACTAGTTCCCACACCAGAAGCCTAAAAGACTAAACATCAGAAAATTGAACCAGAACATAATGAGCAAAAAGCAAGACAAAAACTAGAACACTCACAACAGCACGGGTCGGCGGAGTCGCAAGCTGCGATTGCTGATACTTCAAGATTGTCCAATCAAAGACGTAATCAAACTGGAAGCCTAAAACCAATATCAATAAGCAAAATCAATTCTATCCTATCTCGTTCAAGGTAAGGCCAAAACGAAAAGAAAATAAAAAATTTATGTTAAAACTTCTATCAGGAATTCTCATCAGAGGAAACAAGAACTAAAACCTTCATGAATAAAGAGGTCACGGAATATCCTTTTCAGATATGCATAGTCTGGCTTATCATCAAAACGTAATGACCGGCAGTAATGGAAATATGATGCAAATTCGGATGGGTATCCTCGACATAACGCCTGCAAACATAATCGAAATCTATAATTCAAGAAACCATACAGAGAGCAAAATATACAGCTATGTAGTTGACTTCATACCTCAATTGATGTGGAAACTTTCTTTTCACTAATTTTCTCATACTTTTGTTTTTTAGTTCCTGCTTTTAAACCCTGCCAAGGAAGACTGTATAGTAAAGATTTATTAGCAAACAAACATCAAAATTCCTGCAAGAATAGATCAGACAGTATAGGAAAGGTAAAACAATATTTACCTTCCTCGTAAAAAGTACATAAGGACGTATCCAAGAGATTCTAAATCATCTCTCCTGCTTTGCTCTGCAAGGTTAAGGATGTCAGACAAAACACATATCATGAAAAAAAGAGATGGAACCTAAGAAATTTAATTTGAACACACCAAAAGCAAAAAGAAAAAGACACATACCAATGCCAAGATGCGTGTTCATACTTGCATATCTTGCAGTTCCAGTCAAATTCTTGTTTTCTCTGCAGTGTTCACGACCGTGTATGACATGACATTCAGCTTGAATTTTTCAGTCTCACTTACCACATATGTATGTTATAATAAAATAAAAAAAGCACAAGCTCATACAATCACCTGTAAGGAATATGTTGATGGGTGGAAGTGTCTCTATATTTCTTAGCTAGACCAAAGTCAATAATGTAGACCTACATGGAAGTGAAAAGCAAATACCATATTGGAAAGACACCCTGACAAAAAAATGCTACATGAGTACACAACAGTTTAGATATGTTCTTAAATAAACAAAATTTAGCAAAAACCTGATTGGCACGCCTTCCCAGGCCCATAAGAAAATTGTCTGGCTTTATATCGCGATGTAGAAATGATTTCGAATGAACAAACTCAACACGATTGATCTGAAACATAAGTCCAAAATAGTTGAAATTGGATTACTAATCTAAAGTCCATAACTAACAAAACAAACAACACATAAAATAAAATACCTACCATTTGATCTGCAAGCATAAGAACTGACTTCAAAGAAAGTTTCCTGCTACAGAAGTTGAAAAGATCTTCAAGGCTAGGACCAAGCAAATCCATCACTAAAACGTTATAATCTCCTTCAACTCCAAACCATCTCACATTTGGAATTCCCGCTGCAATAACAAAACAGTACCAGAGGAGCTAATTCAACAAATAGGAAAAAGTCCATAGAAAACGGACAATAAAACTAGTAAAAGACATTTAAGGCCCTACTCTTCCGAGGACTATAGCAAAATGTATAAACTCAAATCAATCATACAATAAAACAACTAAAATCCATTACTTCCTCCTTGTAGGATCCTGTATAACTTTGATTCGTACAGCAACTGAGGATGCTTTGTCTTAACATTTTCCTACACAAACAACAAGATCAGTATGAGAATTTTTCAAGCACCAACAATTTCACAACGGCAAAGCATGAATAGCAAGTTAGCCACCACTCCATGCCACAAAAATTAAAGACAGACAGAGCCATTCTCCCATCATGTCATGGTTCTTTTCTTTTTTTCTGCATCTAATGAGTAATAATACCCTTTTAGAGTGGTTGCAAGCCTAGCCTAGCAGTAAATCAACACCCAACTCTACCATAAGGTAAAAAGTTCCCATCCTCTCACCCTCAAATTCAAAATATATAAATAAATAGATAAATAAAAAAAAAAATACCCTTTTAGACTATTATAAACATGTGCAAGATCCCCATTTCTCAATTGCAATGTTACTCTTCAGTAATCAACAAAATACAAATGTGCCCTTTACTGGTTCCACACACATCTTCTTCTATGACATGACGTCAAACCAATCCATATTGAAAACGTTTAGGCGAGACAAAACTAAACCAAACCCAATGTAGTAGAAGGAAGAAAAATAGTTTCCCAAATCTCTACAATACACATTGTCCAAAAACAATAAAATAATAGCAACAATTCAATGAAATTCGCAAAATTTCTTCGCGAAGTGAAGAGAACAAGAAAGGAAACTCACAAGCTTGATCGCAACCTCCTCGTTAGTCTGTACATTAGTCCCTGCAAAACAATTCACCCACACTGAACACCCAGTTCTCTAATTCATGAAAAATAAAATAAAATTAACAAAAAAGAAGCAAAAAATATAAGCAAACAGACCTAAATAGATCTCCCCAAACGAGCCGCTACCGATCTTCCGACCAAGCCGAAACTTACCCCCGACACGAGGCTCCATTCCCACAAACCTCGAAAATTTGAGCCCTAGCTACAATATCAAACCCTAATCCAAGAAAAACTATAATCCCCCACCAAAAAAAAAAAAAAAACTAACGAAAATTAAACGCCGAAAAAAGAACAAAAAATCAGCATAAATTTGGCCGAAACGAACGAAAAGAAGTGGATTATCTGACCAATCAAAACCTCCCAAAATTTGAAAAAAACAAGAAAATAAATGAAATCAAATGGGAAAAAATTCTTCTACTTCTTAGGAAAGATCTAGGGTTTTGGGAGATTAGATTACAAAAATGGAATAAAAGCAAAAGCGTGAAGAAGCTCCTCCACCATCTATCTCTCTCCTTCTCTCTCTCTCATGGTTGTGTTGTTCTTCTTTTGATTGAAATTCGACACGGCAAAAACCACGAAAACACTATAAACGGTGTTGTTTTTTGAAATTATTTTTTATTTGACGGAAAAAAAAACATTTTTAACACATTTATAACTTGGCTTGTGAACTTTTGACGCATTTTTTGCAAGTTATGTCGTGAATTTATAAATACTAACAAATCACCCATAATTGATAAAATTTTGATTTTTTAATTAAAATTGTCTTATGATTTCGACATAAATAATTAAGTATTAATATAAATTTAGTCATTTTATGTACTTAAATTAATAATTATTGTGATTAATGTCTTTAATTAATAAGATATTTGATAAAATTAATTAGAACTAATTTTTTTAGTTCAAGTTGATGTAGTGTGTAAAAGTTTTATATTTTAATAATTTTTTATCTTTTGTTATAACATATGATAACTTTAAACTATTTCTACCAAAAAAATTAGTTTTAACCCACTTTATTAAACACCCTATAAATTTTATTAAAATATAAAATTTTAAATCAACCTTATTTTAAATATAGATTTGAGTTAACATTTATATAGAATAACTTTTTATACTCTTAAATAACCCATGTAAAAAATTACATGTTAATTTTAATAATAAACTTAAAATTACTATTAACGAGATAGATTTGCTACGGATTTATATAAGCTCAGGGAAATACATCTCAAAATTAAAAAATTTGGGAAGTAAATCACAAATATACTAAAAAATATGTTATAAAGGGCTTCTTGGAAAATAAAAAACAAAAAAAATGCAAAAGGTAGTGCTCGTGTACGCGTGTACGCCACGCTTAAGAAAAGCTGTGAGGTCGGTCGGGTTTGATCAACTTCATGACCCTTTTGCCCTGATGTCACTAGGAGATCGCAAGTCACGTGAGTAAATTATCAACCATAGCACATTGTAATGATCAGGAGAGAAAAGTAACTACACAATTGAACTTTCTAATAATCGAGGTTATCCTCCTGCATGGACTATTATATTAAGGAGAAAAGACAAAAAAGACTAATGTAGTGTTTGGTTAGTGGTGAAAATTATTGGTAGAAACTGTTTTTGTTGTAATATGTGAGAGCTTTATTTACAGTAATTTTTTTTTACTGTAGCATGTAAAAATTTTATACTGTTTATAATTGAGTTTATAGTGTGAACCACCATTTGTCAAACACCCTCTTAAAACTTCTCCAAATTTTCTTTCCTGTTTTTTGAACTTCTCTGCTACCCATATAAATATGATTGTGTTTAGCAACTCAATTAAAAGTTAGTTTTAATTTATTATCGCATTTAAGAGTTTTATATTATAACCTATTTTTTGTTTTATAGTATAACATGTAAAAGTTTTATACTGTAACAATTAGAATTATATAGTTAAAACGATATTACTAAATACTCTTATTTACGTAAAAATACTAGCAAATTTTTACTTTTTTTGGAAAAAATGATTTTTTTTTTGGGTGAAAACAATAATACTTGGCTTTCGTCATGTTTTTAATATCAATTTTTTAAGTTAATTTTTAATATTGATTAAAATTGACACAAATTAAGGCATTATTGTTTTCCTTCAATTTATAATCTTGTCAAATTAATTAATGTGAAACGTGTTTAGTTTAGGCATATGTGAAAACTGATTTTTTAACACATTCTTGGTAGTTTTCTTTTGCAAGCGCAATTACCTTATCATTTAATAAATTAATAGCGAATGATAACTCTCAATACTTGAGCGTTACACTTAAATTAAAAAAAAAAACTTAGAAAGCCATTGGCTACCGTGTTAGGTTCAACCACTCGTCTTTTATACGTTTTTTTAATTTGAAGAGTGATCAATCAAATTCAAAGTAACGTCAAACAAAATTTTCCAAACTCCGACTAAATTTCCAATACTAATTCATCCAAATAATACACATTTTCAACTTTAAGTATCTCGCACTGCAATAGATTTTTCTAGATTGTTTAAACAATTGTATAATAATGTCATTTTGCCAAGCAGATTAAAAAAATGTTAAACGTTCATGTCTGTCAATGGTATTACTGTCCAAACAAGCATTTGTTATGAAATTTCCTAATATACTTCCCTGGAACTATCTAAATAGATATTCCTTTATTCTACCACGACATCAATTTTTTGTTTCTATTTTTATTTTTTTGTTCTTTGTTTGTTGATATAGTGCAAGACAAAAACTTGGTATCTACTTTACAAAAATAAAGCCAAAACAAGGGATCAAGAACTTCATATGGTACTTGCTTCTTTCTTGGCTTTTTGATGATTATGGGTGTATTTAACAATCTCGTTTCAATTACATATAGTTGTTTAAAAAAATAATTAGAACTAATAATTTTAGTTTGAGAACCTAATAGTTTCAACCGTTCTTTCAAATAATTTAATAATTAAAATTAATATGATATAAAATTCTCATATGTTACAATGTAAAGCAAAAATACTTTTAATTTTAAGTGTATTGTCAAAGGCATTCTATACATACATATGTGTATGTATATATATAAATATAAGTTTTTTGTGCATTATAATTCTCTAAGTAAGGACAGCTTAGTTAGTTATAAGTCTCTTTATCCTAAACATAGATTGAGAGTTCGAATCACGCTTCGTCCTACTCAAAATAAACGAAATCTCCATCCTCTTATATCAAAAAAAAAAAAAAAAAAACCCGCTAGGTAAGCTTACCAGTAAGACAGTGACCAGACAATGTCCAATGCACATTTAATATTGCAAATCAAATGTACTAATAATTGTACCCAAAAAAAAAATCATGCCCCAACAAAATTTGTTTTTGATATTTAATTCAATGCAGCCCACAATAAGTGGTTGATATCTGCAAAATCTGCAACCTAAAAATAACTATATTAACACATTCTGAAAAATAATAACAATAACAACACATCATGAGATGATATTCTAATTATGAATCTCCATAATTAGCATTCAAAACAGATACCAAAACTAAAAGAAGAGTATTGAGAGGTTTCAAAAGGGGTCTCAATCAAAAAGGGTATTTGAGATTATACATGAAAATTACAGATATAATATTATATTTATGTTGAGATTGTTATGGACTGAAGAAGGAATTTCCACACTTGCATTTCCACCCTTCTGGCTCATAATTTGCAACCTGGACCCCAACCCGGTCAGTGGTTTCTGGTATCTGAACAGGCTCACAAGGGAAACAGCCTTCACATTTGTGAAAACAGTTTGGTGGTCTTGAACCAAGCCTGCTTAAAGCCCTGTATAACTCTTCATCGTTTCCATATGATGCTCCTTCAATTCTCTTATTAATTCCCTTAATCTATGACAAACAAGGATGTTAACCAAACAAGACAAGTTTATATGTCTATAGAGAGAGAGAGAGAGAGAAAGAGAAAGAGATGTACCTCTTGTGGGGGATAAGGAACTTGGTCTGTTTGATCATGCATAATAACATGGACCGAAATTATAAGGTGGCAATGTTATTTAAAGTGTAAGAATATGTAAGATAAATTGTTGGGGTGAGATGTGATTAGTGGAAGCTTAAGCATATATATAGAATATTTACCTTGATGGGCAGAAAAGTCATTAGATGCAAAAGGCCTGCTTGTCACAGAAACCCAACTCAAAAAAGCCATTATCAGAATGTAGCACAAAATCCTTCCCTTCATTTTTACCAGATTCCCAAATGATGGTGACAGTGATCAACTTCTTTTCTTCCCCCCTCTTGGAAGTGATAGTGATGAAATGAGCTAGTCGGGAAGGATGTGGAAACTGTGAAGAGAGGGAGAGAGGGAAGGAAAAGACAAAAAGATGGGGGAAATGAACTTCAAGTCAAGAGACCAAACATGACTATTGTTTTGGTACTTAAAAGACGAGAGAAATAAGATATACAAATGATATTTAGAAGAATATAGAAATTACTTTTATTGTAATATATAAAAATTTTAAATTGTAATAATTTTTTTATTATTATTATAATATTTTAAATTTTATATTATTTAAAACTTAGAATATAGTTTAGACCATAAAATAAAATAAGGATTTGTTTGGTTGGAATATTTTCGATACTCGAATCAAGGTTCGAATCATTTTGCTACAGTATTTTCTCTCACAAAAATTTAAATCTTTATTCAAATACTCTATTTAAATACTTGAATCAAATAAGCTATAAATCTTTATTTAAATATTCTATTCAAATACTCGAAACAAATAAACAAGTGTAAGAGAACTATAAACCACCACAAATGCCTAAATCTTTTCTGTCTTGCTTGGGAGATCTTGCTATTCAGAAGACTGATACTTTCTGTCAAACAGAAGAATGAGGTGTGGAACTGGAACACACCTCTTTCCTTTTCTTTATAGTATACTTCTCTTTCGACAATTCATCGTGATGTGAACACTGAAAACTCTCTCTCTCTGTCCTCTCTCTGTCTTTCTCTCTCTATATTTGTTAGATGCACATAAATCCATAAACTGACAAAGAGCCTTTTTACAGAATCATCTCAAGTATACGAATTCGTCTGTGGTCAAGCAGACTCAGAACAGAAGAGAGAAGTTTCTCATCAGTGTCCAATTCTCAAGCTGTCAATAGCCTACAACAGCTCATAAGTCATATTTAAAGACTAGCATACATATCCGTATTTAGTAAAACAGTTCTTTAACTGCAGAGGCTATTTACTGCACTAAACCTTGGTACTTATTTATGAAAGATAAGTAGCAAATTGGGTGTGGTGACAGTAGTTTACACCCAGAGAAAAGGGTGTGATCTATCATGATCAAGCTAGATGATTGGCTGTGGTGACAGTAGTACTGAAAACCAGACTGATTAGGCGATTAAATTAGATTATTATCCGTTAGATATGTGGTAGAACATTATGATTTAAACCGTTGGCTTTAAACTTGAATGGCTCGAATGTTACAATCATTAGAGTTAAAGGAGACAAAAACTAGATTTAAACTAGTGTTGTATAGGTTCAAATATTACAACATGTTTGATAATTGAGTTTAAATTTAAAACTTAAGTTTAAACATCATAAAATGTGAAAGTTTTATATTGTTGTATATTTTTATTTTCTACTATATTATATAAGAGCTTTTCAACTCATGAGTTTTTATAATTCATTTGCCAAATACAAAGTACATTAGGGCTCAAAACTATTTCAATAAATAAATGCACAATCAGGTTTGAGCCAATTTGAACCAAATTCACTAGTCCACATCAACCTGCCTAAGGGTAACAATTTACAGGCTTCATTTGACAACCTAAATAGAACTTTGTAGTTTCAACTACGGTGTAAAGCTCTTACACGCTACAATATAAAACCAAAGTTTGATACATTAGAAAATTCTTACAAATTACACAATATTTTAGTTTCATCTATGTTTCAATCACTCTTACAATCGTCAAATTGGATACACTTGTTCTTTTTAATGGAATCTAGAGCCTTTAATTAGATATTAGGAGTACTATTCATATGTTTTTTTGTAATATGGGAGTGCTATTCAATGCGGGTTAGAAAGATGAATGCTTGGTGATTGATGGCAGTAATGACACATGGGCAATGGGACTTTGTCAATGACACATCACAATCAGAGTAATGCGCTTACTGACTCACATCGTTATCTCATCACCGTTTTGAGTTTTGTTTGCAAGTTGATGGGCTTTGATCTCTAGTTACAAAGCCTTGAAATATCCAAGAAACATGTTTGGTTTGCTATTAGAAATTGGTTTAATTCCGTACAGTATCCAAGAAACATGTTTGATTTGCTATAATAAATTGGTTTAATTCCGTACGGTGTTAGAGTTAAGAGGATGTTTGAGACATTCGGCCAAACTAATTGACTTAAATTAAAACAAAATAAAGCTTTCACATTCTGTAACATAAGAAAAAAAATAAAATAAATAAAATATAAATTTTTTATACACTACAAACTTAAAACAAAAGTTTGGTTCCATGCCAAACACATTATTAGAAAATTTTCTTAAATATGCATACAGTATATATTGTAATTATTACAGTTCATATTTTAAGAGAACTAAAAAACTTAATTAAAAAAATGGGTGGGATATAATTGATATTTTATAAGACTTTTAGGTTATTTTTTTTTAATTTAAGAGGAGCCACAATTTATATTTTATAAAAATTATAGGGCTAAAACTTAGTTTTCAAAAATTTGAGGGAGAACATATGCCCCGTCTCAAGTGGGCCAAAACTCTGCCGCATATTCTTGGCAAGAAAAAATATCTTATTGTAGGATGCAATTTTCAGTCATAATTTCACAATATTTTGTTAAATTATACTATGCTTTTTCTTAATTTAATATGGTTCTTATAAAAATTATGCCTTAACGTCCTTGATTTAAGGTGTTATTTCACGTTAGGTTTTGTTTCTTATAAGAAGCTGCTCTATATATGTGTATAACTAATACGAGATGATTGCGAGCAACTACACTGGCTAAATGAAGCTTAATATTGGTTACCGATGATGATGAAAATCGTAGCAAAACAATTAAAAAGGATGAAGAAACAATTTTGGTAAAATTACAGTGCATTCCAAATTTTACATATACCATTAAAAAAGGACAAAACTTATAGTAAGACAAGTGTTTTGGTCTATCACTAGATTTTGTTATTAGTTTTTGAACTAATTTTTTAACAGTATGATATATGAGTAGAAACATTTATGCATCATGTATGTAAAATTGTAACATAAGTATACCAAATAGGTGCATATAAAAAAATCCATGTGTTATCCATACCCACACATATATAAATGATTCTACGTAAATAAAATCCCACTTGTTTCCTTAAAGAATCCTATTCTTATAGATAAATTTATCCAAGTAAACTTACAAAATTGATTATGATAGACTATTTAAAGGTTAATTGGACGGTTATAATAACAAAACCTACTAATATAACTAATATACATGTTTTATCCTAAGAGCTCCCTCGAAAAAACATAATGTTATCTTATACCAACCACAAATATTTCAATGAATGAAATAATTTTACGGAGAAACAAAATGTAAAGCAATGAAGTTTAAAAAAAAGTTAAGGCTCTGTTTGGCATGATAGATAGAGATTAGAAATGATAGAGATAATTGGAGAGATAAAAAACATAAAAAATAGAGAGGGTTGTAGTAATTTTTTATGTTATCTAATAGGATAGAGAGAGTTGAAAAGATAAAATCATTGTTATTTATGAAATTATTAAATCGCACGTTTATATTGTTTGTTAATAATTTCTTTAGAGGGTTGAATTGTCTTTTAAAAGTTTAAAATAAAAGAATTGCTTAAATCTTTTGTTAATGGAATGATCTAATTTCACAGGTCAAAAAAAGCATATATCTTTCCTCTCTTTTCCCCCTTCAATCAATCTCTTTCCCTCCTACTAAACATAGTGTCAGAGTTGAGACTCAGAGGGAGAACTTCGAGCCATGCCCATGTGCAACATGTGTGAAAGACAGACTTAACACAAGAAAACAGAAAGTGCCCCTACAACATGAGAGGCCGCTGGTCACCAACTGATCACAAGACCCCATAAATAACCTTTAAGATTTCTAAAGGAGAAAAAAAAAAAAAAACTTTAAAGATTTTTGTATTCCTTGCAAAAATGGGTATAATTTTTTAGGATTTATCCCTACCTTGGTCCTCTATCTAGCGGGTTGTAAATTAAGAGGGTGCTTGACAGTAGTTTCTACCACTTATTTTTCACCACAAACTTAATTATGAACAATGTAAAACTCTTATATACCACAATAACAATAAAAAAATATACCACAGTATAAAAACTTTCACATGCTATAATAAAAATGGTTCCCACCACCCTTCCAAGCACCCTATAAAAGCTCAAAATAGAATGACAATCTCGTTTTCTTTTTAGCTTTTGTGTGGTCTCCCTTTCTCCGTATGAAAAGGCCAAGAAGAGATACATATATATATATTATAATATACATGGGATTTTATTAGACAACATCGTTTTAACTATATAATAACATTTTAAAAAAGCAGTTTTAATCATTGATTACAATTATAAACAGTATAAAGGTCTTACATGTTACAATATAAAAAACTAAAATATAAAACTTTCATATATTATAACTCTTAAACTAAAATTGTTGATTTTAATTATTTTTCAAATGGCCTCATAATTTTAACTGTAATAATTTAAAACTTTCATATATTATAATATAAAATTTTTATACTTTACAACTCGCACTAGTTTTGTTGCGAAAGGTGCTCGGTATTTGTGCAATCTGGTTCTTAAAATCAAACCCATTATTTATTCAAAATTACTAAAAAGATTATCTGACAATAAGAATGTTTCCTCGGCGTCCCTAATCTGCTAAGTAGGAATTGATTTGATTAGAAAACTGAAAACTCTGGTCTGCTAAGATAAAAGTACTTTAATGCCCGCGTTAGAAGTACTTCATTGATGTGTAATCGAGTGATTTGATCCTTCACTGTTGTGTTGTCTTTTAGTCTGTGGCAAGATTGGGATTTGCGGTTGGTTCACAATATACGTATTATTTAACAATATTTTTAAAATAAGTAAAAATAATTTTATTTTAAAAAATAAAAATTTTTAAAAATTATATTGACGGTATTTTTAAAATTTTTACTTCAAAAACATATAAAATTTTTTCAAAAACTCTTAAAATAATACTAAACATGTAATAATTTGATTAGGAGAGGTAATCTTACTTTCTTCACCCTTAAAATTAAAAATAAATAAATAAATAAATAAATTATTAAGAAAATATTATGGTAGAAAGATTTAACAACTGACATTTTGCAAGTCATGGAAAAATACGCGTTAGTTTTGAGTTCTAATTGCGAGCTTCGACTGCCCAACTTTATCATGTTTTGTTGAATTCCATTTTAATCTCTCCCATGGAAGTTTTGTGTTATAATAATCTGAAATTTTTACACACTAAT
This sequence comes from Artocarpus heterophyllus, assembly GCA_025403435.1. NCBI lineage: Eukaryota > Viridiplantae > Streptophyta > Magnoliopsida > Rosales > Moraceae > Artocarpus > Artocarpus heterophyllus. Next base: position 6,210,437 of record CM046330.1, on the reverse strand, counting down.
ATGATCGAGTATTTTTTGTATTTTAGTATACATTTCTCTTGAAAAGAACAACAGAATTTTTGTCGTAGGAGTTCCCAAAGATATTCTGCTTATTGATACACCATATTGAGGCCATATAAAATAATGCATGGAATGTTCAAGAGTGGTTTGAATTCTAGAGTTCAGCTCACAAACAATATAAAACTTTCATAAAGTAAAAATATATTATAATATAAAGCTTTCATATGATATATTGTGCGATTCAAATTGTAAGGTTGGAAACGTTTTCTCAAACAGTCTAGGAAATTTAATAAAAATAAAAAAGTTGCGGTGCTTAGGGAAGTTGACTGATACATGGTACCCAACCCCAAAAAATAGGAGCAAAATATTGGGTTCCCAAGAAGAAATCTATGTAGTTTATTCAGGCTATTAACAAAGAAAAAAATAATAAATAAAGCAATAACTTGAATAAAAAGAACAAATTTGAGAGAATCAAAGGGAGAAAAAAAAAACAAAAGAAGAAAAAAAAAAAAAGGTTGGCTCCCTCCTTAATTTTTTCCAAAAAAAGTAGCCGCTAGACTAGTGAGCTTTCCATTTGTGACCCAAAATCACATGTGCCACATTTCCTTAGATGAATTTGGGCCTAGAAAGATGCAATTTTGGGAGTTCTTGGGCTAGGAAGGCCCATATAATGGAGCCTTGGCGACAACCGGACCTCTGGGCTGGGTCGTGGAGATGGAATGGGGCCGTAACTGAACAATGGCTCAGCAGCCAGCCTAGGAGACAGGTTGACTTGTTCCAGTGCTCTCGATTGTAGCTCTGTTGGGTAGTCCCGGACGCAGCCGATACGTGGCCCAGCCCCAGTGGTCCATTTACACGAGAGGGGCTGGCCGAAGTCAAACATCGCCGGCCCCTTGTTCGAAAAGTCAACCATCTTGTTTTCGTCTTGGTCAACGGTCGTGACCGCCTTCTCCTCGGCAACTACAGCCACATCATTTCTATTAACACCGTCCGATTGCTTAACAAATTTCATTGAATCTGTTTTCTCTGCCACCTTAGTGACTTTGAATGAAAAACAGTCGTCATCAATTGCACACCTCTACATAAGATAGACAACGACGGATCAGAAAATTGCAAAAAAAAAAAAAAAAAAATCATAAAATATAGATGCAATCATTTACATGCATGTATTTGTAACAAACTTTTTTTTTCCCCCGGAGGCATGAATTTTTCTTAGACAGGTGTACGGGAATTGAGAAAGAGAGAATTTATTTACCTTGACATTGGAGAGATCTACGTTATTTTCTTCAAGGAAGCTAATGAATTCCCTAAAGTTCTCTTCTGTTGGGTGATAATGACCACTATATGGCCAAATAGCCTGCAATAATGAGTTTCATAGAGTAAGTGTGAATGATGTGCTAAACTTGGTTTTAAGCCAATTTAGAGGTAATTATAACAAATTTGTTAGATTGAACAAATATAATTTCTTTATTGTAGCAACATGTCTTACAGGGTGTTTGAGAGAGTAGTTTAAAACATCAGTTTGAGTTTGAGAATTATAACATGTGAAAGTTTTACACTTTAAACCGCTCTTCTAAATACCCTTTTAAATAATTCAACAAGGGATAAATTGTCTTGTACTCTATGCTTTGGATATAGTTTTGAATCATCAAACTTTTATCATGTTTTATTTAATCTCCATACTTTTGATTTAATGTAATATAATTTTGAAGTGATCTAACGTGTCAAAACTACTTATAGATCAATTTTTTTTATGAATATTGTGATATATATATATATATATATTTATCAACAAATTATCTGTCTTACCTCAAGAACGCCATCACGGGCTACTAATCTCCCGGCGGCTGTGGTGGCACCCCCGGCTAGGAAACTTGAGTGCTGAAATGTGCCTTTCTTCTTCTGACCCACATACAGAGCCCTTGTGGTGCTTAGGACGAAAATCCACTTGGAACCCTCAATTGTGTTCACTGGCGTCCCACTTTGCCAATACACTAGTTTCCCATCTATCACTTTCACTTCATATGCTTCTCTCTCTTTCTGTAACATCATAACCAAAATTTATATTTAATCACTTTAATTTCCAAACTTATTATTGGCATTTATTAAAATTTATGGTATGGTTTTGGAACTTACTGGTCCGAGATATGTGATGCATTGACGTTGGAGAACCGTTCTTGGGCATTTCTCAAGATTTATCTCTTTCCCATCTCCAATATCAAGCCTGCATATTATAATTATTTTTTTTACAAATATATATTTTCTTAGTTAGTGAAAACCCACATTTTTTTACGACAGAAAAAACAGTAAACGACGAAATTGAAGATTTCACATTTTATAACTTATAACATAGTTAATTTAGAATTCAATTTAATACACTACGCATGCGTGCTTGAAGGGGGTGTTTGGAAGGTGGTGGGAACCATTTTTACTGTAGCATGTGAAAGCTTTACACTGTAGCAATTTTTTAAATTGTTACTGTAGCATGTAAGAGCTTTACACTGTTTATAACTGAGTTTGTGGTGGGAACCGTCCCACCACGATGCCAAACAGGGGGAAGTTTTATATTCCAAAATTTGATGAAAAAAATAATAATAATAAAGAAGGGCAGGAAATTAATTAATACTTACCAATAGAAGAAAGGTTGAGTACTCTCGCTTTCAAACCAGATATCATAGTACAAGTGCAAATTGTGCCCATAGCGGTGCCGTGGATCAATCTGCGGAAGCGGTAAAGAACACAACCAGCTTAATATTGGTACATTAGAATCAAAATTTAATATATATCATTTAAATAAAATTAATTTATAGGGTTAACAAGACAAATAACTCAATTATATTTATTGAATTAAAATATAACTATAGCTTGTAAATATTTTATATATGTCTCAAAATAATATCATTAAAATAATTCTTATGTAATTATATATTACAAAATATAATATCATTGAAATAACTACTACATCATTAAAAACATTTAAGACATTTTAAATATTGTGTTAAATTTTAATTTCAAAACAATAATTTAGTCATGTATTGTAATATTTTCTAATTTATATTCAAAGCCCAAAATCATCTAACACAGCTAATATGATTGTAACTTACAGCTTCGAGCCAATGTTGAAGAGCTAACTTTTGTGCTTTCTCATTCTTGGACAAACCCTTTCCCACCTGCAAAACAATACACCGATGTTCAGCTCCCAAATTAATCCTCCAGAACTCTTTGGCAGGGGATGAAAGAGAAACCTGATTATAATAAAAGCGTTATCTTTATCAGGTTCTGTTATTTATTATTTTTTATTTCTGATGTGATTTTAACGAGATTCCACGTGTAAGAATATGTTATTATTTTTTTAAATATGTATAATCGGTGGGATTATTGAAAAGTCAATGACGGCGTTTCCGAAAGTACCTTTGCTGCTCTAGTCCTGGCCCTCGCCCATCTCTGAGCCACAGTCTCCTGCTTCTCAACATTAAAGAAGGACACAGAACTTATCTTTAGAGACGCAAAGTCCAATGCTTTCCACCTGATTCATACATAAAAACAAACCAAATCAATTATTTCAAAGCAGAAATTTAACCAAAAGAAAGCAAACTTTAGTTTAATAATTAAGAGAGAAATTTTTTAGCGACTAGTTACCAGAGCTCCTCAACAACAACTGCACAATCCGCAAGGTTCCTTCTAGTTCTGTAACTTTTGTACACTTTCTGAAGCTTAATTGCCGCCGCGTCGAGCTCGCTGACGGGTCTCCGAGAGAACATGATTGCAGGCTCGGGCAAGGAAAGGGCAGGTATTGGCTTGTGCTTGATATGGTTCTTGCCAACAAAAACTTGATCATCTTCCGAGGTCGTCGAATTCTGATAATCTTGGACAACTAGACTCTTGAATGAAAGATTGGTCTCAAGCACCACTTTCTGTGGCTTGTGATGTTGCAATCTTGTGAAATTGTTTGTGTTGGAATTGTCCGAACCATTTGGGACGGTCATTGTTTCTGAGAAAAATATGTTTTTTTTTTTTTTTTTCAGTTTCACTATTTCCGGATTCTGGGAATTTGTCAGCTGCACAAGATCTGAGCAAGAAAGTTAACAAAATATTGTTGAAGAATTTGATAATATGATCACCAAAATTGAAACAAATAAATTAAGGGGGCTTTATTAATCAATCGTAATCATACCTTGGAATGATTTTGTGTGAATGTCCTTTTCGTTTATGAATGTTTCAAGAAAATAGGTGTTTGTAAAAGGTGAAAAGAATTAAAAAGTACTTGACAAAGGACACGATGCCTGCTGCTCATATATATATATATATGTATGTATGTATGTATATATAGACGTATAGATGTACGTCAAGTATGGAAAAAAAAAAGAACGTACTTATGGATTTTCAAATACGTGTTAAAAGTGGAAAAAAGGGGCAAAAAGTGATGAAGGGAAAGTCGTTGGATGGAATTCTTTCTCTCTCTGGAACAATCAAAGTGAGAGAAATGAGAAGAGCAAAGAAAGGATTCAACGTCTTATTTTGGCCTTTTTTTTTTTTTGTTTATCTCTTCTTTGGTTCAAAGGCACGAGTGGTTTGATGGATTCAAAGATTGAGACTTTGAATTGCATTTGGAAATGTGGGCATGCCCTTTTTAAAGGTTTTCTTCTTCCTTTTCCAGTTTTCCACCACCAAAAATCAGTGGAAATTTGAAAAAAGGGCTAAAAAATAAATTTCAATTGAACAGATTGTCTCTTTTTTTTTTTTTACTAAAAAACAGACTTTTTTAGACAAAAAAATTACTTCAGCTTTTTTTTTTTAAAAAGAAAAAAATTGTAGTAAAGAAAGAAACTCTAACAAAATGAAAAAAAAACTAAAGCAGTTCTTCTACCAACAAAGCTTGTTTTTTATGCAAAAAAAACAAAAAAAAAAACCATTTGTTTAAAAAGGTTTTTCTTAAAACCTTTTGTCAAAATCTTCCTCCCAAATCTAGACAACATAGAAAAACAAATTAATAATAAAAAAATAGATATGTATCCCCTATTTAACAAAAATAATGAGAATCATTTTTTTAATAATAAATAATATAAAATTTTTATATATTATAAAAACAATAAAATAATATTATAATATAAACATTTATATGATATAATAAAAATATATTATAACTAACAGTTTTTATCGTTCTTTTAAACATCCTATATATATATATATGTGTGTGTGTGTACAGGTGTACATAGAGATAGAGATTTGGGTCAAGCGGTCAAAGAAAGTAAGCCAATTGCCATGTTTCCAAGAAGTTTTTCATTGGAAACACACAAGATTGCTTTAACTTTAGCAAACTGGAATTGGATTTTTTTGTGTTTAATTCTCTGTCTCAACAATCAACAACTTTTTTGTCATGGCCTTCGTTATGCAAATGCAAATGCATTGTTTCAAGCTTTTGTTTTTGTTGCTTAGTAGTGTGTGCATGTCTTTTCATGGACCTCTTTGGGAGATGGATTTCCTCATCAAAAAACATATCTCTTGTCGTAAATTACTATAATATCCCTCCACATCTTACGGAGAGTGAAACGCTCTTTTTACCTAAATGCGCGTTCTCTCTCTCTGTAAACATATATAGTAATTAGAAAGTTTCTTTAAACCTTTGACCCTAACAGTAAGTTTCTTTACTCTTTTAACTTTAACAAGCTCGATTTAATAAAGTTTTACAAAGTACCACGGGCCGATGTCTACTTCTGAAATTTAAGCGTAAATAAGCATGTGCAACTTACATGACATGTTCACTTGTTATCTAAAATTTCTATATTCACACTTCAAACGAGCTTGTTTAATCTCTATTGCAATGACTAAATTTGAACTAAACTTTGGTTCTCTTTTTTCTTTTCTCGTGATTTTATTCTAAATTTTGATAAATATAAATTACATAATCAATTTTTTTTGGGAGGGCATTTTGCTTCCTTTATTAGGCATAATTTCTCGAAATTAAAAGTGTATGGACCAACATGCTAGTTCAAGAAAAGTTTGGGGTAAAAAGATATTCTTAGAAAAGGGCTTTTTTTTTTTTTTTTTCTTTTGGCAAAGTTTAGAGCAACGACATTCAATGTTGGTTGCGGAAAATTAGGCGTGGGAAAAATGGTCCTTTTCTAGTGTTGCGTACCTTTTGTACTCCATGAAGAGCAGCAGCAATTGCAATTACTTGTAACAAGGGGAATTGCATTCATTAACGCATATTTTATAATTGTACACCATGAGATTGTCACTATGGACCAAAATATTGGTCTCAAAGTCAAGATCGTCAAGTGGGTGGTGTGCGGTTACATTAATTTGCTTGTCAAATGTGTAATCTTTCTAATCTCTAATAAGCTACAACATATATTATTATATTATATGTAAAGAAAGCAAGAGTGTTACTTGAAATGTGAAATGTAAAATGCTCAACATCTGCGTCAATTATTTTGTTCTCTTCGCTTGTTTAGGCTTTCATGACAAGCGGGGGCTAATTAAATAAAGAAACTACACGTAGTCAAGTTTTATCATAAGTCAAATTGATCAAACTTGACGGTTTTTTCTTTTAATATATATATTATGTTCTCATGTTTTTAAGAATAGGAGATAACCCTCTATTTTGATTACATTTTTAAATTATAATTCGAAATTATGTTGTTAAATTTCAAATTCATATAAAATCAGTACATTTCTAAGTTAATAACTGATTTTGACCTTCAAATTGATGATCTTATCCTTGTAACTTATAGATAAAATTTACAATGAAATACTAGTTGACAAGTTATTCTTTGCAACTTAGCTTAAATATGATTTTTTTTTTTTTTGCTCTTTAAATGGCATACTTGATTCATTTTTTGTTATAAGAGCATAAGCTATGAAGGCTAAACTTTTTCAATTTCAATATCTACAATTATTAACCGTAAAAAAAAATTAAATTTTCATAGATTAAGTTCAAAATTTTGTTGAAGTGTTTAATAATTTATTGGAGAAAATTAAATGGTAAGAGATATTAAATTTCTACAATATTGATACTTACTTTTTTCTAAATAATAAAAAAGACTTAAAGTAAAATAAGTGTAGTTACAAAAATATTTGTGTAAATTAAATAATCATATTAATATAAGGTACATTTGATAAATAAGTCTAATTTAAATTTTTATAGGGGAAGGAATTGATTTTCTATGAGAAATAAATTTTCCTGATAAAAAAATATCAGTTTGTGAGTGGGTGGACCACATTTGAAAGTAGGAAAGCTTTTGTTTTATGTGAAGACAATAAGAAGCGGATTAGCAATTCGGAACCTTTAAAAAAAAAAAAAAAGATGATGATTAGGAGTCTTCAGAGAACGGATAAAGGGCAATTATGTAAAACTACTGTTTGAATAATATAATTCTAAAGTTGGTGTTCAATACCTGTCACTGTCACCTTTCCCACCCTAGCTGTCAAGGCAGTTGACCGTCCGATATGCTGACCTGGACTACCAATCTCTTGCACTTGTCAACGTCTTTTCTCTACGCGGTGGTTTTTTTGGATAAGTATTCTCCTTTTTTTTATACGGAAAATAAATTATTCGTAACGTGATGCTTACTTGTCCCATTTTTAGGGTACAGTTTGAAACTAGACAGTATATTCCAGCAAATCCATTACAAGAAATGTTGGAGCAAAAAACTAGAGAGAGTATATTAAACAAATGAAAGACAAATAGGCAATCAACAATAACAAGTTATTTATGGTGCGTAGAAAGTGTGGTATTATAACACGCAAGTGCTTTATAGTTTAACTCGTTTTTTTTAATGTGGTAATATATGAAAGTTTTATATTATAACAACTGAAAATTTTGATATAAGCAGAAGTAACATTATTAACATTGCTCTTAATTAAAACATTTATCTTTTCCCTTATCTTCGTTCAAGAGGAGGTAAAAACACAAGAATATAACTTGAGAAATAATCACAAGGATCCAAAGCAAAAACCTACGAAACAACGTTCTAATACATTAATCATTAATTTTTTACAACTATATGTTTTGAAATATATATATATATATATGTATATATATATGTGTGTGTGTGTGCTTACTTCGAGAATACTGCATTTTGATACTTTAAACAATGAGGGAGATCTCTAGCAGCACGGGCCCCGGAGCTTTTTTGGAAGAAAAGGGGAAAAGAGAAAGGTCCAAAGAGAGTGGAAATGTGGGATGACTAGAGTTTTGGGATCCCCTTTGAGCGCATCGTCCAGCTTCCAATCTTAAAATTTGGGTCTCGTTTGGTTTCGTTTTTAAAATTTTTGAAAGTATTTTTATACGTTTTTTGAAATAAAAATTTTTAAAATATTTTTAATATAATTTTTAAAAAAATTTTATTTTTCAAAATAAAAAACATCTTCATTTATTTTAAAAACTATACTAAACGGCTCTTGGTCTTCAAACTTCATGGATAGTGGGCTCTTTGGTGGTGGGGACAGCGTGTGGCGTAGAACTTTTGTTTAGATTTTTTTATTGGTTATAGAGTTTTTTTTAATAGCCATGCATGTACTCAATTGTTTGTGCAAATGGGCATCCTTTTTCGAAACTTCTTGCATTCTACTCCTCTTGACTGTTTTATTCAAGTTTATTAGTGGAACTGATTGTATATTAGTCATAATTTTCTATATTTTTAAGGTCATATTGGTCAATAATGATATGGTATTTTTTCAATTTATAATATATTCCTCTTAAAAAAAAAAACCAATGCGCCAATCAAATTGTCTCTTAAAGTTGGTGTAAATATAATTTCTGTCAAATTTCTGTATTGGTTAAATGTCATCCTTTAAACAAACTGCACCATTGAGTTGTTTCTCACCCTACATATTCTTTCATATAACATCAATTCATTGTCGTATAATCATTATACAAATGATATATAAATATAACATTAACAAATCAACATCGCCCCATTGTCCAACCTAATTGGTTTTAGTTTACTACCTTTATTTTAATAGCGGTCCCTAATTTAGGCTGAACTCACACTAAGCTCGTTAAATATATGTATGTACATATATATATATATATATATATCAGCCTAGAAATGGACCCATTTTTTCCGCCTTTAAGGACCAATCTCATACCCATAAATGTCGACATTTATTAAAAAGATTAAGATGGGACAATAATTTATCTTAAATTAATTGTGGTTGACATTGTAACCTCTTATTTTTTTAGTTTGGGCAACAACTGGGAGAGTATGCCGACGATAGAATTAATAAATGAGATAGTAAGTCCCCTGAAAATAAATAAATAAATAAACGAGATAGTAGGGACTACGAAAGTGCATTAAACACAAAAGATAACAATGATCATATATGTTTTGTTAAATATAAAATAGGGCAATTTTTATAAATATTATCTTTTACGGTTTACTTTTTATAAATGCCACGTATGTTTATTTATTACATAATTTAACATATAATATAAATAATAATTTGACATAGTTTTTTTCTAAGTATGACATAAATAAGTACAATGTTTAAAAATATAGCATAATATGTAATTTTCTCAATAAAATACCTACAAATAATAATTTGATGTGAACGTCCCAAAGGCTTTTCTCTTTCTTTCTTTCTTTCTTTATTTCTTTCTTTCTTTTTGTTTTGTTTTTTTTTTTTCTACTTTTTTTCTCAAATTCATTTCAAATTCGAATAAGCTGTTCCACCTTAGATGGAGTTCTCTCTTGAAAGATCTCTCTTTGATGGGACTTTTTCTTACTTTCTATTTATTTGGTTTTCGTATTTATATATCGGCTTAAATCTCAATAGGTCGTGGTGATAAATTTAGTCCATATTTCTATCTAGCTGTGATTTCCTATTTAGGTTTCTAATTTTTCTTCCTTTTTTTTTTCTTTTAATGCTGTCTCTTGTCAATATTGGAGCCTTAAAAGTGTAAAACCTGAAAAATTCTAGGCAGTAGAAGATCTACATGGATAACATATTTGTTATCTTATCAATCAAAATAGCGTCCAAGAGCAGATGGCGTTTTGAAGGTGACGAGGGGCATTTGATAGTGTTTTTAAAATAGATAAAAACGGTTATGTTTTGAAAAATAAAAATTTTTGAAGAATTATGCCGAGAGTATTTTTAAAAATTTTACCTCCAAAAACATGCAAAAATATTCCTAAAAATTCTCAAAATAATAACAAACAGGGCCAAAAATTTTTTTATACATTGTGGAGCTTAAATTTATCTCGCATATTGAAAAAAAAATACATCCTTTTCTCAAGTCAATTAAATTGTTTAATTTTTTTAATATAATAATTTGTACATTATATTGATTTTCATGCTTCTTTAATATCAACAATTGTAACGTTTATTTCATTTTAATAAGAAACAAGGACGGATTTAAAAAAAAAAAAAAAAACATGAAAAGGAGAAGACTTATGACTTCAGAATTTGAGGCGAGGTGAACTATAAATTTAATATATATACATATAAAAAATTTAGGTATGGTAGCCGCCTACTCTCGACTATATATAGTTCTCCCTTTGATGACAAATCTTGTTATTAAAAAAATATAAAATCAAATGTACCTTAAAATGCGTCACTGGCCAGCTTTGGTTGATTAGTTAGAACAACTTTTGAGCTTGTACAAGTGAATCTCAAATTAAACAGGAGCAATGAATGAAAATTTGCGAATACTAAAGTCGCATTCATTATAATTTTTTAATTTTTTTTAAATTAAACTATTTTATGACAGCTGGCTAATTTGCCGACTTAATAAAGGAAAATCAAGAAATACGTGTACCCAAGGGGGGCCCAAAAAAAAAAAATAAAAATATATATATATATATATAAGACTAGGAGGAAAGTAGAAAAATTAGGTTGACAAGTTCCTATGAATTAGCCGCCACGAACAAAAGATTTGAAACAATGATGAACATTCAATGAGCAAGGCAAAGAAATACCAAGAAATAATCTATTCAAATTATAACATTCAAGCCAAAAATCTATTCAAATAAATCTTGATTTTGAAGCAAATAGCACATAAAACAGTAACAACATTAGTTTCCAAAACTTGACCTTTTCTCTAGGAGAAATTCTGCGTTGACCTTAGACTTTCTCCCTTGTCATCTTGCTTGAAAATAATCGAAGGAAAAAATCAAACAACAGTTCTCATTATGGAGAAAAATAATCGAATAGTAGTTCAATTTTGGCTGTAAAAATTTGGTGCATTTAGTGTCAAAAGAAAATATTAGTTAAATGAACATCAAAAGGTTCTTGAATCACGGGGGCCCTTTGATCACGTTAATTCTTAACTAGCAAAATGAATGAGATTAAGACATAAGGCAAGTATATAGTCAAATGAAAATGAAAACAAAAATGCAATAAAGAGACAATCCAACCAAAAATTTATGGGGGGATAAATGGCTTTAAGAAAAAAAATTTTAGGTTCATTAAAAATCAAGCCTTATGGGCAGTAAAACTGCTTCAAATTTTATTTTTTTTCATTCTGTTGAGGTTTCTTTCCTTGCTTAGGGTGTTTTTTACATCTTTCTGAAAAAAGAAAAACTGGAACAATTTTTCTGCCCAAGAGGCTTGATTTTTGTGCCAAAAAAAAATGTCATTTTCCCGATTAATATTTCCCGCTGGCCTTTTTTTTCAAATTATTCCAAAATTTATTGTGGTTTACTTTTAGATTAGGGCTATGTACATTGGCAGAGGCGGTTGAAAAAGTACTAACATTGTCGAATTGATCATCTTAAACAGCTTGAGTAGTGCTCGAGTTGTATCGAGCACTCTGAGGTTACTACGAATGAGCACTTGAAGAACATCGGTCTTGATCAGAAGTAGGGCAAAATCAATTAGCCATCAAAGACCATTAAACGGGTTGGATATTGTGAAATGGAGAGTTTGCAGTATTATCTTTAGCAAAAGCATATCTTGTTCTAGGATGAGTCCAATGTCCAAGCACTCTAACTTAAGTTAATTGTGTTTTTTAGGTGCAATCATTTGAATGAGAGATGAAGTACCCCAACAATGTTCTTCTGAAGTAAAGCTTAAAGCCCTTGATTGAGGAAGACAAAATTGGAATAAAGATATAAAGGCCCAATTTTATTTTCCCGGAAAAGGACAGTAGTATTGTTAGCTGTAAATTTTATAGAGCTCATTTGATGCATTGGATATGATAGTCTTCTAGGATTGGATTGGATTGTATTAGAAAGGATATGATAAAAATTTAGTTAATCTAATTTTATGTTTAGTGTTGTATTATTAGAATAAGGGCATTTTTGTAAAAAAATTTCAAAAATTTGGATCAAACTGTAATTTTTTTGAATTAAAGGGTCAAAAATATAATTATTAAAAATGATTTTTAGACATAAATTACATTTTGATCCCTAATTTTTTAAAAAATTATAATTTAATCCTAAATTTTATAAATTTTTGTAAATATGTCTTTGAAGATTTTCACAATGTACAAGGTTATATTTAATCATATGCTTTAGCAAAGAATTGCATAATCCTCTTCCAAGGAAATTCAAACATAGATTGGATAAGAGTTTATCTAATCCAATCTTTTAAAGTTTTTCACCAAACCAAAAATCTAGATCTAATCCAATTCTATATTTTATAATCTTACGCACCAAACATACCCAATAGCGAATTAATTGGCCCATTTTGTTTCCACACAAAACCGCCTCTCTGTAGAGAGCATGCAATCAGCTGAGAATTTAATTTGAGAAAATGTGTCAACATTGTAATTTTATCACGTTGTGCTTTGTTTTCTAGCTGTTCCCTCTTTCTCTCTCTCAAGCCTCAATAGTTCCGGGACTTTTTTTTTTTTGGTTTAGAATATGCTTTGAACAACTTTAGCCGAGGATGCTGCTAAGAAATTTGCAAAATACATGGAATTGATTTAGTCAAATTCATTACACTTTGGGCATTATATTTGATCATCTCGATGTAGAAAATTGTTATTGTTATCTTTTGGGTCCTCTCTCACTTCTACTTGTATGACTTTTATTTGTTCATGCTTGTTATTAAAAAGAAAAAAAAAAACTTAACACATACGTAACATGGTTCTTATCTTGACAAAAAAAGGCAATTTATTTATTTATTTATTTTTGAATGAACTACTTTGAGTTTGTTTACGAACCACATTAAAACATGTAGTTTCAATTTAAAAATTATGATATGTAAAAATTTTAGACCATAATAAATTTTTATTTTTTAATATAATATATAAGAGCTTTTGAATCTAACAGTTGAAACTTTTTAGTTTCAAATGCTTCCCAAACGAACTCTTATTAGAACGAGGCCCGCATGCCCTTGATTAGGATCTTTTGTCGTTTCTTCTCTCTCCACCAGGAATATTAAGGATGCAGACGACCTGCCATTTCCACCAACACGCAACATGTCGTTTACTTTTGGGCAAAACAAAGCAAGGTGGAACGACATGTCGTCTAAAATCCAACGACATCCTAGCAAATAACACGTGAAGCAACTTTTTTGCCACGTTCTTACAGTAGCGGATCCTACGTGGGACCCAATCGTTGCTTTTTGTCCAATCGTTTTTTTTTTTTTTCGAAGCCATCTTTTTTTCTCAATTTTCTGCATACTTCTTAACTTCTTCTTCTTCTTTCCCAAGATCCAATCTCAAACTCCGATCTGATCACAACAAAAAGGGACTCAAAACCCGAAGTTCATTTGACCGTACAGATCGAGACGCTAATCTATCAATATCCGCATCTGTCAGGTAAGTGATTTCTCTTCCCCAAATCACTCTCACGATCCTGTTTAATTACATTCGTTTTTTTTCTATTATTATTTCGATTGAGAAATACAGAGTTCGATTCTCTCAGATGTTGAAAGAAGTGAAGATTTTTTTGATTGAGAAATACAGAGGTTGGGATTTTTCGATTAACTGCTCGATTATGAAATACTAATTATTTTCTGCTTTAATATTTTCAATTTTAACAGATTTTTATCGATAATGTACGACGAAAAATCAGTAGCGGCTCATCACAAGGAAATGCATGGAATGCGTGAAGATATAGACGAGGAAACGCCATTGGATGATGTGAAAGCCCCAAATGTGTTTGAGCGAGTGAAAGAGGAGGTTGAGGCTCTCGTCCAAACAATTCATTCCAAGGACGACTCCCCAACTCATGGAACAAGGTCTCAAAACAAAAATCTAAATTTTATGTCTGGTTTGTTTGGAAGAGTAGTTCTAACATTTGTTATAATTGTAAATGGTGTAAAGCTTTAATATGTTAAGTAAAAAGACATACCGTAAAACTTTCACATGCTATAATTTTCAAGCCAAAATTATTGGTTTCAACCATTCTTCTAAACGGCCTAAGAGTTTGTGTTTGGCAACATAATTATAATTAAAAATTGGAACAATATTATTATAGCACGTGAGAGTTTTATATTGTTGTTCACTTTTGATTTATCTAGTAGTATATAAAAGTTTTACACTGTAACAGTTTCAACTATGTAGTTAGAATATGATTGCCAAATGCACCTATAGCTATTTTTTATTTTTCTATAAAGGTAATTTAGTAATTTCCCTAAGTACGATATAAATAATAAGGTCATCTATAATGCAAATTCTTAATGCTAATTTACTTTTGGCGTCAAGAAATGTGAAAAGATGGTCAACTTGATATGTTATTTTTATTTTTGCTTTAATGCGTGATTTTATTTTAAATGTTATATCTACCTTTTGTTCAAAAATTAAGCTTTATAAGTTGTAAAAGTAAACTTTTAAATTTAAAATAATTTAAAAATGATAATATTATAATGATTGAATGAAAAATATTACATCAATCAAGAACAATCAAATGCTAAACTGTAACATATACTATGCTTTGTACGTATTTGCCACCAAATATAACATACGTCAAATTTAGTATAAAAATACAAATGCACTAAAGAGTGTATTTCCTACTTAAGTGCTGAAAATCAGCGTTGGTACGCTAATTTGACACTGCATTTTCATGCTCTAATGACCGTCACACGTATTTATTCTAACCAGTTATGATTATGTGTTAAAGTTTGATTCTTTAGACAAAGACGATTTTTGGTCTTGGATATATTTACACTTGTTCTTGTGTGAGATAAAAAGTTTACTGCTATACTTATCATATTTTGATGCTCTTGCATTTAAAATCCTTGCTGTTCTGTGGTATAGCAGAGGAGAAGGTAGAAAGGATGAGCACAAGCAGGAGAACTCGAATTCTGGGCCAGGTATAACTTCTATGAAAATTTTTGGGATTTTATATATACACCATTATGTCTTGTAGATGGAGAATTCTGAGGTAATTGCTTGGAAATAGGAGGGAATAAAAGTTATATTGTTGTGTGGATTGTGGTTTTGATTGTTTTACTTGTCTACTGTACATCTTACTGTTTCATATCAGCTGCTATCATTCATGTTTTGAAGAACAGGAACTTCACGTTCAGATGTTTATATTAGTTGGTTTCTATTTGAAAAGTTTCGGGAGTGTGTGAACAAGGTCCCACATTGAATGAGTTTACAAAGACTTAGGTTATTTCTCCTAATAGGGTAACCGACATCCAGGATGGAACCAAGGTCTCAACTAAAAAATTTTAGCACATAAATATGCAGCATTTGTGTAGTCTTTCTTTTTTTACCACTTGACACTTGTTCTTCAAAACTTTTTTAACCAGTTTTATGATCTCCATATCTATCATGCCTTTAAAAAATTTAAGATAAAAGAATCCTATGATCGTGTTTCTCAAGTTTCTACATCATGTTTTTTTAGATTCTGATGTCAAGACACCCAATTTTATTGAGAAAGCCAAGAAAACCATTGAAAAAATTATGCAACATGAGAAGTCTCCGCATCATCATGACAAGGAAACACATGGGATGAGCGACGACATTGATGAGAGTACCCCAATTGATGAGGTCAAGGGCCCAAGTGTTTTTGAAAGAGCAAAAGAAGAAATTGAGGCTGTTTTTCAGGTGCTTCATCCTAAGAAAGAGCATTAAAAGACATACAGTAAATGGATATATACTGGCAAGGAGTTGGAAAAGATCATGCTTTCCTAAGTCCTATGAATTGATATTTGATTTTTCGTCGCTTGATGTATTTAGTTATGCAATTTATAAAGGTCTTGAAATTCTCTGGGCTTTTGTTTGTAAATTTGTGTGAAGAAAAATGTTACTTTTCTTTAAGCTTAGAAAAATGCAATGCGAGAAGCTTGAGAGCCATTCTTTATAACAGAACGCTTCAAAAGGATATATGGATGTACTTCTCTAGAATGATCAGATTTTGCTCTTTTTATTATGCTTTCACACTCCAAAAAGAACAAGACAACAAAGGGCAGGGCTATAGAATAAGTTTTTAAGGGAATGTTTGTTTCATGCATTTTTTAAATTTAATAGACTCAAATTTAAATTTGAGTATCAAAAATCCTTCGAATATATGTTTGTTTCCCCCAGAATCTGAATAATTTGAGTATCAAAATCCAAGTTTTCATAGTTATCATCCCCTTAAACTTTTGATACTTGGATATCTTTGTTGTAGTAAAAATTAAAATTTTCTCTCTTATATTTAAGGAAAAAAATCATAACTTCTTCATTTGATATCCAATTGAGATGATTCTTTTTTCACTATGTTTCTAATGAAAACAGGAATAAATTAAGATTTATATTACACATTTTTTAAGATCATTAACATTAAGATTTTATTAAATTTATTAATAAATCTAAAATTATTTTCACTATCTCTTCAAACATAAATTTTAATTTTATTTCATACTTAAATTAAAACTTAAATACATATTTAAATTTTAATTCAAATAACAATTTAAATTATTAACTTAAATTTTAATTTAAATTATATTTATTTAAATTAAATCACTAATTTAAATCTATTTATGAAACATAGAGACAGAGGACAACTTCTTCCTTGTCCCGGGCTTTAAAATATGATGAAAGCCTTACAATTGAAGGAAAATAATATCTATCAGTAAGACCACCGTACTTACGCTGTTGATAACATCCTGACAGTCGATCCTTTCTCGATCAATGATCCTCGTTGAACGAGAAGCAGAGCAAAATAGATTCTGTCAGATTCACCCAGATTCCAAAAACGAGACCAAAATTGCGGCTGTTAAGTGTTAATGATGGCCCTGACCTACGGACTAAAATCCGCAGGAAATTTTTTTTTAAAAAAATTAATAATTATAAATTAAAAACTAAATTAATTTCAAAACCAGGAAAATGTCAGTTTTAGACCGTTCAGCTTTTTTGTTCTCACTCGTCGTCAGCCATCTTCTCTGCTAACATAAGCTCACTCTCTCTCTCCTCTGACCTCCGAATCCAAGCCAGTGATGGAAGCTCGCGCGTGTATATAATGGCGATCACCGCTCGTTAGCTAGGTCAAGGAAGCTCCTTCCATAGATGGCAAAACCGGGTTTTCCGATTCGAACGAGATCCTAAGCAACAGCAGCAGCAGCAGCAGCACATGCTGTTGCGTGGGCCAGCAACCGGCGTTGTCGTCGGAGACTTCTCCTTTGTCGGAGGTCTCGGCCCTAAACCGGCTGTCGGAGAATCTCTGGTCGGTCTTCGAGTCCACGGAGACCGACTTCTTCGCCGACACGAGGCTCGTCGTGAGCGGCTGGCGGGAGGTCCCCGTCCACCGGTGCATTCAGGCGGCGAGGAGCGGGTTCTTCAAGAATGTGTTCTTCGGATTGAGGGAGAGGCGGCGAGGAGCGGGTTCTTGGAGAATGTGTTCTTCGGATCGAGGGAGAAAGGTTCGAGGTGCTTGATCTTGGACTTGCTGATGTTAATTGCAGGAATGCAAGGGAATACATTGTTCTGCACGTCGCTGCAATGCGGAGAGAGCCTAAGATTATAGTATCTCTTTTGACAAAGGGTACACGGCCATCAGATCTTACGTTGGACGGCAGAAAAACACTTCAGATAACAAAACGGCTAACAAGGGCTGCAGATTACTTTAAGCCCTCCGGGGAAGGCAAAGCTTCTCCCAATGATCGTCTGTGCATAGAGATAGTGGAGCAAGCAGAAAGAAGGGATCCCTTGGTGGGAGAAGCTTCTATGTCTGTTGCTATGGTGGGTGATGCTCTGCCGATGAAATTTTTGCACCCCGATAACAGAGGTAATCTGCTCACGGTCTGTTATACCCCTTTCCCTGTCATACAAGTTGCAGCTTGTGAAGAGTGTTTTGGTATATTTTTTAGCTTCAGAGTCTTTTCTCAATATATATTTATGTATATATTGCATTTCCAAGGGAAGAGGTTCATGACCTCTCTGGTTAGGTGTATCTCTTTGTCTTCTTAGTAGACTCCACCTTCTAATATGGGTGCTCTCTGGGGTTAAAACAAACTTGCATTGTATGTAAATCCTCATCAGTAAATTTACACACCTAATATGGAGGTTCTCTCTTTCTTCTTGAAAAGAGAGATTTTTTTTTTTCTACTCACCGTCCTTACATTTGGATCGAGTGAATAATGAATCATACCATGAAAAATGCATACGGAACTCGAAGCTGACAGGGATAGTTTCTATAAATTTAGTCATTTTTTTAATTACTATGTTAATAATTATGTTGCTGGTTCATTTTCTCTTAACAGTTGGACTAGCGAAACTTTTATTTCCAATGGACGCCAAGGTCGTAACGGATATTTCTCAAATCGATGGCACTTCTGAGTTCTTAGACGGGCTAAGTGCAAAGAATTTAGCCGGCGCCAAGACAACAACCGTAGACTTAAATGAGGCTCCTTTCAAGATTCAGGAGGAGCATCTGATCAGACTGAAAGCACTCTCTAGAACTGGCAACGATTTCATACACGCACCAAACTATTGAAAAATCTGTAACTCTTACCTGATTGTGTCTTCTTTTCTTTCCGGGGGCAGTGGAACTTGGGAAACGCTTCTTCCCTCGTTGCTTGGAAGTACTCAACAAGATCATGGATGTGGATGACTTGTCACAGCTGGCGTACCTGGGACATGACACTCCGGCGGAACGGCTTGTAAAGAAGCGGAGGTATATGGAACTGCAAGAAGTTCTCCGTAAGGCATTCAACGAGGACAAGGAAGAAGTTGGTCGGTCTGCAATATCTTCTTCTTCGTCTTCCACTTCAATGGTAACCCCAAGTGGTAAGCTCACCATCAAGAAATAAAAACTTTGGCAAAGTATAAGATGCAGCAAATAGTTGTCTTGTACCATATATACTCAAAGTTTGCCTTGTTGATTTGGCTCTTTCATTTTAGTGTTTCCTTTTTCTTTTGTTTCTCTTTCCCTTTTTTGTATGTTACTAGAATGGGGGTGAGATCAGTGCATCTTCTTGTTTCATAATGGTGATGACAGTGCTTGAAGTTGTCTTTTCTTTCATTTTTTTTTTGGGTAAATTATTGAATAGAATATAGTATAGCGTTAAAACATTAGTGTCATAAATGGTGATACGCTTGTATAATTGATCTTATTATTTACCAAGAACAAAGAGATAAGTACCATCCCTCCATTTTCTTTATACTTCTTTTTCTAAACGACATTTTTTTTTTCCTTTTTTGAGCAAGCGTAGAATAGATTAAGCTTGGCTGGGTCCAGTTATCTATTGAGTTCCTTTTATTCTGTTTAATAAATATCATAAATATTCTCCAAAACTCAGCTCTTTTGAGGCATCAGAATAACTTCTGCCTTCCATTAAATTGCAAGTTTGTAAAATCGTTAATTATAATTTGCAAAATAATATTATTTAACTTCATTAGGTTACAACTTTATTACTAAAAAAATAATAAGTTTCACTTTAAAAAATACTCTATTTGTTAGACTGAGACCTATAATTTTATAAATAATAAAATTTTAATCCAAAAGATAAAAATAATTTTTTTAACTATCTTATCTACTAAAATATTTAATAAAATAATTAAAATCATTAATTAAAATTATTTTTATTATAATATATTAAAACTTTACGTTATAACTATTTTTTATTATTATTAAAATATATAAACGTTTTATAATATTTATAACTTAAAAAATGACTCTGGACAATATTCTACCAAACACCCTTCTATATACCAGAGATTTGTGTCTTGCTTAAAAGCGTCCACCTTACACACCAGACTCCCAAACAACTGAACACTGCATCTACTGTAGCTTGATGTCTCATCACTCACGTTTCTTGGCGTGAAACGTTGGTGGGTTTTGCTTTAAAGTGGGAAACTGACCAAATTCAACTCCCTTCTTTCTTTCAAAAAAAAAAAAAAAACAAAACCCCTTCCTTACTTTAACTTTCCCATACACGAAAAGGATAAGTCTACATTAAGTTCACTTTTTCACGGATAGCATAAATGATAGGGATAATGCCAAATTCTCTATTCACAAGGTCTCATTGCACAAATGCTTAAAACATATGCCCCTCATTTTAATAAGAATGCCTATTGCTTGCTCAAATAAGTGGGCATGATCTTAGATAAGCCCCTGAAAAAAGTTTTCCTTTTTTTTTTTTTTTCCCTTTCCCCAATCCAAGTTCAAGTTCTCTTTTGAGGAATCACAATAGCTTCTACCTTGCACTGAATTGCAAATTTGTAAAGTCGGTTAATAGTTTGTACACCATCTCTACATTTTGTAACATTTTAGAGACCTGTCTGGCTTACAATGACCATCTTACACATCAGACTCCCCAAACTACTAAAAACTATGCATTGCTACAAGACACCGGTGATACACCCACTAAAAGACAGATCCCCAAACTACTAAAAACTATGCATTGCTACAAGACACCGGTGATACACCCAGTAAAAGACAGATCCCGTAGTATGTAATACCTTTTATTAATAATTATGCTTAACACAGCTGTGCCCCGAAGCATTTTTTCCTAAAAACTCCATCTATTGTAATGTCTTACACGACACACACGTGTCTTGGTTTTGAACGTTAGTGGGTTTTGCTTGAACTTTTTAGTGGAGAAAGCTCCAAACATTAGCATAACCAAATTCAACTTCCTAACTTATTTTCCTCACCTATTTTCCCTCTTACCAAACAAAGCCCAAAGTAAATGTGCCCGTACAGTCCTAATGTTTGTAGGAAGTTCCCATAAACAGGAAGGGGGGAAGAAATACAAACCATGACTCACAAAAATTGAGCCATGATATATTCAGCAACCAAATGCGATTTCACTAAACAAAACAGAAATCACCATTGCCATATATGAGAAGTACTCAAGTTGAACGATGATATTAAACGTGTATGCGTATATACATATTCACAAACTATAAACTAGGATGCTTAATAACTAGCATGCATGAACATGCTATGGGAATTCTTGTATACATGACATGAAACTTGCAAGACTCAAAAAAAAAAAGTAAAACCTCCCAACCTAAAAGCAGCTTATAAAATAAATTAAAAAAATAACTAAGCTTAATGAACATCTTCAACACATGAAAAGTATTGCTCTAAACTAAAATATGGATACAGGACAACAAAAAAGAACCCCCCCAACAAAACAGCAGCTCAGAAGGGGAATTCTTTTTCCCAACCTGCAAATATTCATTTTCACATGTCACAAGATTGGAACATAATGGTAATATCATGATTTTCATTACAGGGAAAAAAAAAGAAGGAAAGAAACAGCTTAGAGAACAAGTATGAGCAAAAGATCTTATACCTCTTGAGCTCAAAGCATTGAACCAATACAACCAGTTTGCTCAAGCAGACAAGTCATGTATCCACCACCCCAATCCCGTGGTTTCTCAATCAAATCCTCCAATTCATGGTAAAACTTGGAGTCATTCACGGACAACTCCTCCTCAAGAACTGAAATGTCATCCAGTAAATTCTTCAACGCGACGTTGTAAGCCAAGAACATGTCTGAACCACCACTAGTACTTGCTCCACGCATCTCCTTCACCTCCTCCTCAATATGAACCTTAAAAGAACCACATGATTCACCATTCACAGTGGTCGGAAATGACGTTTCTTTCGCGGGGTTTGTCAAGTTCTCAGTAAGAATTGATTGCATTGCGCCGTGTTCAGGATCTGGGGTGGTGGTAGTGGTGGTGGAGAGAAATCTTCTCCTCTTGCCTAACTCAACCCCATCAAGCTCTCTCCTTTGCCTTCTCTTCTGAATCAGTTGCTGAGCAAAATTTGGGTTTTTGACGGTTTTCGTGAGGAACAATAACATTTGGTGTTGCCTGCCTTCTGCGCATCGAATGCGCTCTTCCACAGCAGTGAGCTGATTGTGTGAATCCTTCTGTTCTTGTCTCAGCCTAAGGATTTCTGATTTTAAGTTGTTTTGGTCGATCTTCAGCTTGTCGATTTCGGATTCCAATCCGGCTTTCACTGAATCGGAACAGGCTAGTGTTCTTCCCCGGGGCTGCTTGTTGTATTTGCTTCTTCTCTTGATGTTTTTCAGCAAATGCCCTTTCCCTCCTTGAAACCCTTCATTTGCAAACTCCCAATTATCCGGATCAACTTTCTTAAAGCCCTGGTTAGATTACAAAATGGAACATATTTTTAGCCCCCCCGCCCAAAAAAAAAAAAAAACTTGGAGCACAGATTGTTGTGCACAAATTGCAAGTGTAACATAGAAAATGCAAAAAGACCCAAATACCAATAATTTACAAGTTGTATCCATGTCTTAACAAAAGTAGTGACGCATGAAAGCCCAAAAAAATAATAAAATAAGAAAAAGAATGAATTTGGACCAAAAGAATATGAACTTAAAAAATTAAAAAGGAGAAAACATTCCAGGAAGAGAAGGGGAAAAAAACCCAATTACGACACTGTTAATTATACCCACTTGGTGATGAAATTAATAAATAATAAAAAGAAAAATAATGAAATTCCACTAAAGTATTAAAACCCCTCACAATACCCTAAAAAAATTCCAAAATAAAAAAGGGATAATTAAGTGAATACTCCTATAAGAAAGTGCTAATCATACCCACATGCTAACGAAAATCAGTAAATAAGAAAGGAAAAATAAATAAATTAGACAATCAATTATAAAACCACCCAAAATACTATAAAAAAAGTCCTTAAAAAGAGATAATTGAAGTGAATACTCACATAAGTATTAAGCTGGCGAATAAAGCTTGAGAAGTTACTGTGCTTGAAATATTTAGGAAGAATATTCTTGGAAAACTCATGAGAATCCCAAACGACAAAGCTATCACGAGCTTCACTCCAAGAAACGACGGAGTTAGTCTCATGGTCGTCCACCATTTGGAAAGTCTTGCTCAGGAACGGCGGTGGGCCCACCTCGTGCAAACCCTCCATCGGCTTCGGAACCCCCGCCGGCGACGATGTCGACGAGCACCCACAGCAACCGCCGCCATGGTTAACCAAATCATCATCCTTAACATCCTCGAAAAGCACTACGCTCTCTTCCTTGATCTTCACCACTTTTTTCAGCTCTTCTTCAGTTTCCGTCGCCGGAGGAGGGGGAGGAGGGCTCCGACTCCGAATGAGCTCCGCCGTCGGAGAGGACGACGACGACGAGCCGCCGTCAAAAGACTCGGCGGTTTGCTCTTCTTTAACGGGAAGAAGAAACAGATCCTCCTCCTCCTCTTCCTCGTTGTTCGCAGCTTCTGCGACTGCGCCGTTTATTCCGTTCCAGATTCTGGGGAACTGGGTGTTCGGTAATGGCGAGAAACACCCGCCGGAAGTACCCCCGCCGCCACAACCGTCTGCCACCGCTACCATTTAAAAAAAAACTTTTTTTACAGATTTTTTTATTTTTTATTTTATCTTTTTTAGTTGAAAATCTTGGGGTTTAGAGAGAAATGGAAAAATGGTTTGGCGATTGGTAAAGTGAGAAATGTTAAATGCATACGGAAAAACAGAGGAAATGGGAGAGGTCGGGCGCAGGGGATTTGTGTTTTCTTTTTTTTTTTTTTCACTTTGCCTTTGTTCATATATATATATATATATATAATATAGAGTAAGATTGTTTATATTGTTTCTATATTTATATTATATATATCATATATTAACATGAATGGTTCTGGGGCCATCTGTTGAGGAAAGGGTGAGTACATGTGTGTGTCCATTTAAGGAAAAGAAGGTGACGAGCCACGTTTCTCTGTATTTTAAAGCAACTTTTTGTTCATTATTTTTTTCTTATTTTGTTTTTGCCATTTGTGTCAATCTGCTGGACTTTTGTCGTTTTCTTTCTTTTTTTTTTTTTTCAGTGATTTCACGTCCCCCGACTTAGAAATCAGCCAGCCTTTTGATTTTCTTATTCATTATCTTTTTTTTTTTTTTTTCCAAAACCTGTGTTCATGGAATTTTGGAGAAATGACAGATTAAGGGAACGGCTTGTCTGAGGGCGACGTGAGTCACAAGTGAGGTGTACAAAACATAGGCGGATAAGGACGGTTTAATTGCTTTGTCGTTTTAGTATATAAAAAAAATCACTTTGTCGTTTTTAAAGTGGTATTGAAACATAAAAAATACATTGATGTTAACTTGACTTGTAATATGAATGGGTTAAAAAATTTTAACACTAACACGATTTGTTTTGACAATAGTTGACATGAACATGACCTGTCTTAACCCATGACATGCGTAGCATGCAACCCTCAATCAACCCACAACTCAAAATTAACCCGCAACCTAGAATCAACCCGTAGTATTTGATAACTTTAAATTATAGTTTATTTGTCAAAATTACATAAAACACATTTTCTCAAAATTAAATCACTTTTATACCACAAACGCTTCAAATTTAGTGTCAATTTATTGATGCTATGCATATTAGGGCAAAATAGTTTTCAAAAAATAATAAAGTATTATATTATGGGTCAATTTAATGTCACATTGGTTAACACGAATATGACTCGTTTTTTGACGGGTTAATTTCAGATTAACATGAAAATTACCCGCAGCTTATTGTTTTGACATTAATCCTAAAAAAATCGTGTCATGTTCGTATTGTATCGTCATGTCGTAATTTGTATTATCAGACCCAATTGAAAGCAATCTTTTAAACATGAATATTATATAGAGTGATGAAGTGGCATTTAACACATACTTCATCTGGTGCAGCTTTGAAGCTACGTGGCATAACCTATGACTCATCCATATCCATTTTCCACGTAGGAGTTGAGGATGTTGAACTACAAGCTCAATGTCTATTATTCTTCCTAAACCATATTTATAATGAAACATAATGAAATTCAAAAGAAAAATAAAAAAACAAAAAACAAAAAACAAAAAAGTGAGACTATTAATTTTTTAAATATTTATTTGTTGAATGGTAAAATGAGAAATAACCAATTTTCTTTTATTATTTATTAAATGTTTTATTAAAATTTTAAGATATGATTACTATAATATTTTATATAATTTTATAATTATTGACTTATAAGACGTGAACTTGTTAAAGATTTCTTTCATTGAAATCAAATTCAAAACAAATGCAAGAATTCATCTTTTCTTTTAGATGAAGAACCTTCCCTATATTTAGTAGGATCTACTAAATGATCATTTGTAATCTGTTAATAAACAAAAAATCCAATTCATAAAACACTTTTTTCCTTAAAAAAAAAGGGACCCCTTTGATAGCACCATACATGTTTGGTCTTTTAACATACTCTCTAGGTGCATCCTATAGCGTAATTTGTGAAGATATATTTTTGAACTCGGGGTTTGAAGGTTCGGATGTGGTGTACACCAACTTATCTTGTATCTATATTCGTAGGGTGCTTAAAAAAGTAGTTTAACCTAAAAGTTTAGGTTTGAAAACTGCAACATGCAAGAGATTTATATTATAATTTTGTATCATACGAGAACTTTGTATTGTTCGCAGTTTAAACCACTGGTTTAAACTACTTTTCTAAACACCCTTTTGGCCTTTTAACATCCTTTCTATGTGTAACTTATAACCTAATTTGTGAAGATATTTTAGCCCCATGACAATGACAACATAACAAACAAAATGGCGAAAGAAGTGCAGTGAACATTGCCTTTCTATTGAATTTAAAATTAATTTAGACTTTTACAAAAACATTGCCTTCTTAATTCTTACTAAGTGCCAAGTGGTAGACACCCCCAAGGAAACGCAAAACTTGCTGGCTCAGGTACAAAGAACCGGACCCATGGCGGCGAAGCATGCAGAGAAGGGGTTGGTTCCCTCAAAGGGCCATTTTTATTTTTGAATTTTACTCTTATTTCCATTATAAGTCAATGGCACACAAGATTTTACACTATTGGATCTCCTTGGGCCAAATTTTAACGTCCACGATTAAGCGGTGACCATGTGGGCCTGTGGGTCTTTTTGGCCTTTTGTCGGCCGGGTCACTGCATGCGCTCCACGTGCCCCTAGTAGGGCCCATTTTAGCTTTTCTAAAGAGGCTTGTGTGGCTCCTTCCCGCGTCCCGCGTCAGATTTCCCGCGAAATCAACTGTTATTTGAAGCAATCGTTATCCAGAAAAGTGACGTTATTAACTTATTAATGCCATTTTATTTGATGTTTAATTTATTTATTAATTCATTCAGATCAAATAAGTTTAGGATTATACTATTAATTAAACATAAAAATTCAACCGTTTAGATGATTTCACCTGTCCTGTACATTGATTAGAGGATTTTTTTAACGCCTACATATTTTCCTATTTCAAGGCACAAATTAAATTAAGCAATTTTTGAATAAGGTTGTAGTCGAGTTTCAATATGTTGTCATATTTTTTCTTTGGTTGTTCGTGGATACTATTTCATTTAATGTTTAAGTGGTTTTAATTTTTAGTATTTACTATATCATAAACTTTTAAAATTTAGATGGAAGATCAAAACACTAAAAATTCAATAAATGTCTAAAACTCGGTAATAGTACAAACATCACAATAGAAAAGACCAACTTTGTATTTAATAAATAAGTTCAAACGTATAGATTAAATCTTAACGATATAAATCTTTCATTTTGTATGTGTAAACTAAAAATATCTCACAATATAATAGTAGAATATTTGAAAATATAGTTAGGACTAAAATATTGTAGTATGTTAGAACTTTACACTGTAACAGTTGAAACTTATTAGTTCTAATTAAGTTGCTAAACAAAGGCTAAGGTGTTTGACAAATATGATTAGGATTGAAATTTTTAAATGGAGAACTATAGCTCGTAAGAGCTTTATACTGTAACTTATTTTTTTTATTATTATAAAAAATAAAAATTTTACACTATAATTTACTTTGTTTTTATTATTATAAAATGTAAAAATTTTACATCATAATAGTTAAAAATTTTGATTAAAACTGAATTTACAATTGCCTTTTTGTTAGAGTTCCGTTTTAACATAATTGAAAGTGACTAAGCACCGAGAAACTGTCAGCTGTGAGGACACCAAACGACAGTGTAGACGGATCCAAGAGCCGTACACGTGGCATTACCCCACACCGTTGCGTATTGAGGTCGTAGCATTATCATGTGTGGCTCTTTGGGCCTTTAATGTTCGGCTGTGGTGGTAACATCATAATGGGCCCTGGGCTTTTACGTCGTTGACAAAAAGCGCACGGAAAGCGTAGCCGTAGCCCTGCCTTAAACTCGAGCTGAAAGACGTACGACCTGGTGTATTTATACACGTATCTTTTGTGAGATTGCCCGCCTTGTTTACTTCTTTTTTGTTTGTTCCTTTTGAGTTTTTGTGTTGCCGACGGAAACATGGTTGAAACTTAAAAGTTAAAATTTAAATATTATAGCATATAAGAGTTTTATATTGTAGTATTTTTTTAATATTGTAGCACGTAAAAGTTTTATATTATAACAGTT
The DNA here is from genome assembly GCA_025403435.1 of Artocarpus heterophyllus. Taxonomy (NCBI): domain Eukaryota; kingdom Viridiplantae; phylum Streptophyta; class Magnoliopsida; order Rosales; family Moraceae; genus Artocarpus; species Artocarpus heterophyllus. Next base: position 6,182,705 of record CM046330.1, on the reverse strand, counting down.
GAAGAATATAATAGTTTACTTCAAAGCCGACATTAACAGCGATCACTTCAAAGTTCAAAGACAATAAACAAGACTTGTCCATTTGAGAATAAAGTCCGGATTAAAAAAGTCTTGTTTAGACTATTTTATTCTAGCCTTTTTTTTTCACAAAATTTAAACACTACAGGTGAAAAAGTGCACATACGGAAAAAAAAAAAAAAAAAGTGCACATAAACACGGGAAATATAAAAGTAGTGGGCAAACCCTTTTGCAAGAACAGCTAATGTAAAAAACATGTAAGAATAATCATCTATGGCTCCACTAATGGGCTTTGAAACTTTTTCTGTATAAACAATGGGCACAGAGAATGATGGCGGATATAACACCAATTATCACAGCACTAAAAAACGCAACGGCTAAAAATAGAGGCTGTTTTCCATCGTTAGTGGCCCTTGTTTTTTGTTTCTTTGATTTTCATGAAACATCACTCCCGGTCACGTTTCTTTTGTTTAGTCCGGGGCCGGTCACAGCAGAGCAGCGAGGCATAGCGGCACCCTTGCATGGTGCCATTCCCGGACCTAGTAGCATACTGGCAAGTTGGGCCTGAATTCGAACTAGACCAGACTCTTCTTTGTTTAAGCTGTCCGGCTTGTAGGACATGGATTTATTGTTTGTCAAGGAGCATTCATTTTTCTAACTATTATCGGAGAATTTGAGTGTTTAGAGAAAATAGCGGCTATAAATTTTCTATAAATAAGAAAGTGTGAGGCGTGTAATGAAAACTTTCTTTAACGGTTTTATTTGCCCTCACTTATTCAAGTTTGCTAAAAAGTTTAACAACAAATTACCCCAAGACATAACAAATACTTGTATGCTATATCTAACAACAATATTGTGTTCCAGATCAAGATATAAAATTTGCAGATTTTCTAGAGCTTATATAGATATAGAGGTGTCATTTCATGAATGGACACAACCGGTTCAAACCATACCACCCTTTACATAAAATTACATCTTCATTTGTAAAGGTATAATTGCTCGAGAGGTCCCTAACCTTTTAAGAAATATGCAATTTGGTCCTTATTATTTAATTTTGGAAAAAAATTTGTTAGACTTCGTTTGTTAATCAAAAGTACCAAACCAACCCTTCAAAATAATTGATACATTAAAAAGAAGGAATTTATTTCAATTTTTTCTAATTTTTTTTCCTCTTTCCCTCCCTCTTATCTCATTCGTTATCCCTGTCTCCTTTCACTCTCTACTGTAAATCAAACACAACAAACCTAAAAAAAAAAAAAAACTAAACGCAAGCAAAGAACCCCCTCTCAGCTACCGGTGGCGGAGGTAAATAAGGCTGAGTAAGGGCTGTTGTCTCCATTCATTTTTAAAAAATAAATATTTGACCCTTTAGTTTGTATATCTTTTGTACTATGCCCTCACTGAGATTTAATATTTTGATACATCCCTTATGACTTTTAGAGCATCTTTAATGCAATGTAATAATGATGTGCCAATGTCAACTTTTAATGTTTGAGTAATGCAAGAGAAAATACAAAAAGTACTCCCTTAATTTTAGTTAATTATAACATTTACACTTGAATTTTTTAAAATACAAAGGTATCTCTTATGTTTTTCAAACCATCTAAAAACATCTATTCTTTTAACTTTTCTAGTTATTTTTTTTAAATGACCAAATTGTCCTTGAAGTACAAACACATCTAAGATATGTATTGGATTTTGCTGGCTTTCAAACCCCCTCTTGAATTCAACATCAATATGAATGTAATTTTGAACACCCATTTAAACTTTTTGGAAGGATATAAGTTTTTTTTTATTTAAAAAAGAAAGTGAAACTTAAAAAAAAAAAAGAATGAAAATTTAATGTAATTTGGTCATGTTAGTTGTATCGAGCATTTCTAACAAGTTGGTTTTACTTTTCTATATAAAATATATTATTATTTCTAAATAGAATTATTACAAGTATACATAAAAAAAGATGTTGGCTAATATAGAATTGATCACAAATGGGTTTTACCTTCTTACTTTCCAAATATCGGGTGTTTGATTGTAGTTTGACCAAAATCTCTATCTTTGATTTCTAAGGGTATTTTGTATTTTTAAATTATGTATTTTATTGAAAGAAGAAAAAAGATGGATTTTGTATGGTTTGAAAAACATAGAGGGTTCTTTTTGAATTTTAAACAACTCAATGATAAATGTTGTATGTAGCTAAAATACAAGGGATATTTTTTGTATTTTCTCCTAATGCAATGTCAATTTTGTGCCAAATTTACCATATGCTAAACTTGATGATCAATTTTTACCACAAGTTTAGTACATGCCAAATTTAACATTTAATTCATACTGGTTGATACATTAACCTTTTCTTTTAATTATTACAACATTGTAATTTTCAAGTATTTTAAAAAGGTTTACTTTTGCAACTTTCAATACTAAATATTATGACAAATGGTAAAATAGCATTAAAAATAACATTATACATTGAAGCAAATTAAATAGCACATCAAATGTGCCCTTTGACTCGTTTTGGTGGAAAGTAACACATCAAATATGCTCTTTGACACAATGCGATACCTTACATTTTGCAAAATATCACATTTATATATTAATGGTTTTTACTTTCTTCGGTCAAAGGTTTATAAAAAAAATGTAAAATATTCTTATTATCAGTGTATATTTTTAAACATTAGATCTAACAAAATACAAAACACATGCAAAATAAATATATTTTTAATAAAAATCCCCTTTCACGACAATACATATTGATTGATTAGTAGGGTATTTTTCATAACATATAATACTCATTATGTAATTCATAGTTTTTGAAAAATATTTTGATATAATTTTTATGTTATTTATTTTCAAAAAAATTAATGTATGCCGCCATCACTGAGATAAAAGGCTGGCTCCGTCATTCTCAGCGACCACCCGCTGCGCTATGCCGCCGTTCCCTCTGCCCGGAGCACTTTGGTTTTTTCTCTCATGTTTTTGACTGGTCGAGGAAGTAATGGTGTGGGTGATTTCGGCCTCGTGATCGGCGACGCTCATGCAAAATGCGAAGGAATTGAGGGTTTTTTTGGCTGCTGGGGATGTTTTCTTTGGATTTTAAGGGATTGTGAGTTGCAGGTTTGAATTTGGATCTTTGGTTTCTTATATGCATGTGGTCGTTTTGAATCTTGGATCCCCGTTTTAGATTGGACCTCTTTCTTTTTAGCATCAAAATATAAAATCCCTACAACTCATTCTGGAGAAAGTCTCAAGATGAATTTAGAAGTAAACTCATACAAACAAATAGTATCCTAACAAATTTCATAGTAATTGGACAATTAAATACAAGATAATTCGGTACTAACATCTAGCAAAAAATATGAAGCCAACAAAGTATAGCGCGCAAAATAAATAAATAAATAAAAGCTTCCTTTTTTGCTTATCATATGTAGGAAAAGTTCAGAATGCTTTGAATTTTTCGGGGGTTTTTTTTTTTTTTTTCTGAATTGAATTTTACAGCTTGAGCCCCTTATCAGAGACCAAGAACATAGTGGTGGGTAAATGAAATTGCTCAATCCGTACTGTCCATACTCCATTCCACTAGTAACCTTGTAATTCTCAACAACGGTTAAACCCAAAAAAGGAGGCAAACTTTACATTTTCCAAAGCATGAAAATTCTTCTAAATGGGTAAAAACCATAACTTTCAGCTTCAAAATTCCCAACTCAAGCTCAACAGAGAGCAGAAAATAAAACTCCCACAAAGTTCAGAGCTTTGTGATCTAAATGTCTGATTATCAGTTTCTTCCACAACGGGTTTCATAAAAAAACGAAGATGGGGAAGAAGAAGACGAGAGAAGGGAAAGGGCATTTGGGTTTTGTACATCCCCACCCAATATTAGTAGCTTGTTTGTTTGTTTGTTTTTTTTTTAAGTTGTAATTTTAATTTTTTTAAATCATTTTAAGTATTTTACTAAAATATAGTGTTGAAACCTTTTTTTTGGTCCAAAATCAAATGCCAAGGAACCAATTCGCATATTTTTTTAAAGGTTAGACCTAGTTAAATAAAAAAAATTAGAGACTAAATTATACTTTTTAAAAGAGATTAGGGACCTCTCAAGCAATTTACTCTTTTATGTATCAACACAACTATTACAATGGATATGTTTATTGCTAATAAGTGTCCAGGTTTATATGAAAACATATGATCAATGAATATACTAATTTAAAACAACTCAAAGAACATACTATTCCATTATGTTTTAGCTTAGGAGAGTTCAATGGCGCTAGCTTTTTGCGCTGCAGCACTAGGTGCACCTTAAAATCAACTGGGCCCCGTTGCGTCCAAAGAAGCATGGCTCTAATATGTGCGTCATGTTGGGGAACTAGGCGACTCCTAATTCCAAGGATCGCAAGAACGAACAATTGTAGAAAATAAATAGGAGAAAAGAAGAAAAGAGACACCAAATTTTTATACAGGTTCGTCCAAATTTGAGACTACGTCCTATTTCTGCCGCTTGCAGATTCCACTATGATGAAGGAGATTACAGATTACAAGAGCAGTTTCTCACACACTCACAAACTGTGCTTACCAAAACTCTCTTCTATCTAACACCCAATGGGAATTTTTCTTCTCTCAAGGATGAAGCTCTCAAGAATTTTGCCTCTCACAAAATTATGCCACTCACAATTTTCACACACCTTTCACACACACAACCCTAGCCACCTTATGTCTATTTATAACCAAAGGAGGAGAAAAATAGCAACTAATGGGAAACCCTAGTGGTTTCCCGTTTTTGGGACCTTTGAATTCGACTATGACTCAAAAACATCGCGGAACACAGCGCGTCAACGCCGCGGCGCTCCCCTGCGGCGCTCTTCTCCTGGCGCCTAGGCGCTATTCTCTTTGAGCCTAGGCGTAAAGCCCTTGGCGCCTAGGCGCTTGCCACATAGCGCCTAGGCGCTTGCCACATAGCGCCTAGGCGCCCTCATCCTAGCGCCTAGGCGCCCTCATCCACCAGAGCCGCGGCGCTTGCTCTCTGCCTTCGAGGACGCGTTTTTCTCCCTTTTTCTTCCTTTTGCTGGGTTGTCGACTTGATTTGGCTCCACATCTGCAACAATCTCCCACTTGGAGACTAATCAATTCACCATGTCTCCCACTGCAGCGGCAACGACTTCTCACGCCTCTTGGAGAAGTCCAACTGAAGTTGCGCACAACTTCAGTTTCTCAATCGGATCCATCTTGGTGAGCATATCTCTGGATCCTTTTACCACCCACCTTGCCTTATACCGCTTGCTGCCAGCACTTTTATCTTTTGCCCGGTATACCCTCTTGTTGTGCAAGGACTTTTTACTCTGTGGTAACTTTGCCAGTTGCCATGTCCGATCCAACTCGTCCCTCATGGCTAACTCCCACTTGACCGAATCTCCAGCCTCCACGGCTTCATCAAAGCTCTCTGGCTCACCTCTGTCGGTCAACAAGATGTAATGCAGAGATGGGGAGTATCTCTGCGGCGGTCTAATTGTCCTGCTAGACCTCCTGACTGGTGTGGCAGGAGTCCTCTGGTTTCCTTCTGGAGCTATGTTTTCCTGGTCTTCAACCTCTGGATTTTGCACCCCCACTTCAGGCAGATCCGTCAATGGAATCACCTCATGCTTCTTATCTTCAGAACCTGAACCCTTGGAGTCCGTGCTGTCTCTGTCCTTGTACAGAACACCTTCGTTGAAGATCACATCCTTGCTCCTGATAATCTTCCGGCTTTGGTCATCCCAGAGACGATAACCAAACTCAAGTCCGCCATAGCCAACCAGAAAACACTTCTTTGACTTGGCATCCAGTTTACTTCTAGCAGTAGAATCAATGTGTGCATTGGAAACACAATCAAACACTCTCAAGTAAGAGAGATCAACCTGTTTATGGCTCCATACTTCTTCCGGTAGCTTGAACTTCAGCGGTGTGGATGGACTTCTGTTAATCAGATGAGCGGCTGTGTTAATTGCCTCAGCCCAAAACATCTTTGGCAGCCCTGCATGCAACCTCATGCTTCTGGCACGCTCGTTTAAAGTCCTGTTCATCATCTCAGCTACCCCATTATGTTGTGGTTTCCCTGGAATGGTCTTCCTCATCTTTATCTCATTCTCAGCACAGTACCGCCTGAAATCTTCACCTAGGTACTCTCCCCCATTGTCAGACTGCAAGCACTTCACCTTCAAATCTGTCTCGTTCTCCACCATGGCTTTCCATCTCTTGAAAGCATCGAACACATCAGATTTGTTTTTCAGAAAGTAAACCCATACCTTCCTGCTTGAGTCATCAATGAACGTCACATAGTAGTTTGCGCCACCAAGGGAAGTCACCGGCGCGGGCCCCCACACATCTGTGTGAACAAGCTCCAATCTCCTGGACTTAGGCTCTCTACCCATCTTTAAGAAACTCACTCTCTTCTGTTTACCAAAGATGCAGGCTTCACACAAACTGTGATCAACAGTTTTCAAACCCGGCAGTTTTCATTTGCAGTGAAGCACCTTCATACCCTTCTCACTCATGTGACCGAGCCTATAATGCCATAGCTCAGTATTGGTAGCAGAATCAGCAACTGCTAGGGTATCTCTGCAACTAGAGTTCATGTAGAGAGTTCCAGCCTTGCGTCCCCGAGCAATAACCATCGCTCCTTTCGTAACTTTCCAACCTCCACAATTGAAGGTTACTTTATGTCCATCATCATCCAGTTGCCCCACCGAAATCAAGTTGCGCATTAATTTAGGAACATGTCTCACCTTATGAATCTTCCACACCGACCCATTAGGCATTTTTAAACTGACATCTCCAATGCCAACTATATCCAAAGGTTCTCCATCAGCGAGATAAACCTTACAATGATTTCCAGCAACGTAATTCTCCAGGATATGACGGTGTGCTGTGGTGTGGAATGATGCTCCTGAGTCTATCACCCATGAATCAAAAGAACTGTCGACAGACAAGATTAAGGCATCCTGTTGCTCTTCAGTGGCGGCGTTAGCTTCATCATTAGTCTTGTCTTCATTCTTCCTTGGAGCCCTGCAGTTCTTTTTCAAGTGGCTCGTCTTCCCACAGTTCCAACACTCCATACTCCTACCGTTTCTTGACTTGCTTCTCCCATTCCTCGACTTGCCTCTCCTGCCATTATCCCTGTTGGATTACCTGTCAAGTTTCCTGCCCCTATTATCAACATTAAGGGCCGAGTTCGACGAAGAGGCTTCACCTGAGTCCTTCCTGCGAACTTCTTCCGCCAGAATAGAGTTTCTGACATCGACAAACTTCAATTTTGCACTCCCAAGAGAATTTGTAATGGCCACCCTCATGGGTTCCCAGCTATTCGGTAACGAGGCCAAGAGGATTAGAGCATTGATCTTATCATCGAATTTAATCTATACCGAGACCAATTGGTTTAGGACGGTGTTGAAACTGTTCAGGTGCTCTACCACCAAGGCACCTTCAGGCATCTTTAAATTGAAAAGCTTCTTCATGCATCTCTGACAGAGCATTCATCATCCCTGCTGTAGTAGTCTCCTTCGCAACGTTGTGGGCAACGTTCTTTGACAAAGTCAAACGGATCACACCGAGTACCTGTCTATCAAGGAGACTCCACTCCTCATCCTTCATGCCTTCGGGCTTATTACCCAAGGGCAAGTGCAGTTTCCTGCTGTATAGGTAGTCCTCTACTTGCATCCTCCAATAGGAAAAATCTGAACCATCAAATTTGGTGATGCCGGCTGCCATACCTTCTTCTCCAGTCATCGTTCTTGATCAAAACCTCCGCTCTGATACCAGTTGTTGGGGAACTAGGCGACTCCTAATTCCAAGGATCGCAAGAACGAACAATTGCAGAAAATAAATAGGAGAAAAGAAGAAAAGAGACACCAAATTTTTATACAGGTTCGTCCAAATTTGAGACTACGTCCTGTTTCTGCCGCTTGCAGATTCCACTATGATGAAGGAGATTACAGATTACAAGAGCAGTTTCTCACACACTCACAAACTGTGCTTACCAAAACTCTCTTCTATCTAACACCCAATGGGAATTTTTCTTCTCTCAAGGATGGAGCTCTCAAGAATTTTGCCTCTCACAAAATTATGCCACTCACAATTTTCACACACCTTTCACACACACAACCCTAGCCACCTTATGTCTATTTATAATCAAAGGAGGAGAAAAATAGCAACTAATGGGAAACCCTAGTGGTTTCCCGTTTTTGGGACCTTTGAATTCGACTCTGACTCAAAAACATCGCGCAGCACAGCGCGTCAACGCCGCGGCGCTCCCCTGCGGTGCCTAGGCGCTCTTCTCCTGGCGCCTAGGCGCTATTCTCTTTGAGCCTAGGCGTAAAGCCCTTGGCGCCTAGGCGCTTGCCACATAGCGCCTAGGCGCTCTCCTCATGGCGCCTAGGCGCCCTCATCCCAGCGCCGCGGCGCTCTTCTGCCAGAGCCGCGGCGCTTGCTCTCTGCCTTCGAGGACGCGTTTTTCTCCCTTTTTCTTCCTTTTGCTGGGTTGTCGACTTGATTTGGCTCCACATCTGCAACACGTCACGACGCTCCGAGCTGACTATAAACACTTTAAAACTGTGTATTTTCACTCATTTAAGTGTGATTTTTGATCTTCTACATTTGAGAGAGACATATTACAATCTATCTAACAGTTAATCTCCTCTTATTGCCAATGATGCTGAAAATTTTGCGCGCCGGTTATCTTCTACAACCTAAGGCGAAACTGTGTAGTTCAAGCCTTATATTGATTTGTGTGTGTCATCCTTGCGCAGCGGCATGCTAATTTTCTTTGTATCGTTCCAGGTACCCAAAGGGACAATTATTCAAGCCTTATCTTGTTTTGCAGCTAGGGGTGCCTTAGATGGACCATTTTCAACTCTTACTACACTCAACAGAGGGATGAAAGTAGCGAAAATCTGATGGTAATACTAGTGGCATCTGATAGCCTAATGGGGCAGCAGCTGAAGACGGGACATGAACTCATGGGAGAAAAATATGAAGAAAATGACACAAAAAACTACATATCCAACAAAATACAAGAAGCAAAGGATTCTCCACTCTAGTTTCTAACATTACAACAGAAGAGCAGAACATAATTCCACAGCGAAAGATAACTAGAATAGTAGAATTACAGAGAGAAGAATGGCTAGTTGCAGCCTGCCTATTTTACATGCAAAAGAAACTGCAAGCGAGACTGTCCACTCTAGAGTAGCGTATCGCCGGATAGGTAGGTCCGATAAGTACAAAAAAATGAAAAAAGGTTAAAATATAGTGTACATACGTAAGTTATATGAATTGAGGCAGAAGAGGCTTTAATGATTTATAGCAAGTGCATCGGCAATCCAGTTAGAAACTGATGTTTGAACTTCGGACTCGAAAGTTGGAGATAATGATACAGGAGTAATTGAAACCTGTAAATGTCAAAAGATGACACCAAATCAGAAATTGTTAAGGCAAAGGATTAAGGAAGTGGTAATAGAAAATTCAAAATAGAATGTCCGACTTACAAATCCATCTTCAAGCGCTCTAACATCTAGATCCTCATCCACATTGTCTAGATTCTTATCCAAGAACTGCATATAAAACAAGGGATTTTCAACATCAGAAACATGGAAGATGCTTTCATCTATTGGTTTTGGTCTTAAAGTGATAAAGCATGCATAACAAGAAATTTCTGCCTTTTTTTGAGTCGTGTATCTACCTCTAACCGGAAATACTTTTTGACTGTTTGTTGAGAATTTGGCTTTCCAGCAACCCCAACAGATTCAATCTCCACATTTTTTCGTTGCGAGTTCAAGCGTCTTGCTGCACCCTGGAAACTCAAGGAGTATCAACTAAGAATAAGAATAATTTTTTTTTTTCACTACAAAAAAGATGCCGAAGTTAGAGATTTTCTGAAATGAAATAGGATCTACTCACAGCTGCAGAAGCATCACGGCCCAGCTGTGCCAGCATAATACCAAGGCTTTGTTGATTTGACATGAAATTGCCAGCAGAAGGATGTTTATTAGCTGAGACAGCTTGCCAGCTCAAAGATGACCTCCACAGACTCTGCCTGGTTAGTTTGAAGCCCTGTTGAAGACATAGGTAACAAATTTATTAGCAATCTCGCAACCGTGAAACCAAATTAACCAAATAATCAAACTTTTTTTCTTCGTCATTAGAGATTGATTAATCATCCAAATTTTCATCCCTAAATGAAATGCATTTGATTAACTCATGAGTCATGACACAGCCTGCAGGCACAGACATCACTACAACAAGAGATGTCTATTTCAAACTCTTGCAAAATAGACAATCTCAAAGGACCAGTGAAAGACCTCAATTAGATATCTTTTCTCAACAAGTATTTTTTTTTTTTTTTTAACTACCTTTTGTCAACCAAATAAAGCATACTATTGGAAACAGACCTTGTTCTCCAGGGGACGACAAGGAATCTCGACATTAAGTAGGCAACTTTTGGGGAAAACACCCTTCTCAACACTTTCAACAGCTGCATGTATCAGTGGTAAACAAACACCGACTGCTTCCTTCATGTTACTTTCACAGCTTACATCCTTCTTCCTGAGATTAAAAAAAGAAAAGAAAAGGAAAACAACGAAATTAACTGCATGCTTCTTAGAATAACAGGATGAAAAGGGAAAGTGATGAAACATATGTATCTATCTATATATATCTTGACCAATTAGAATGGAAGGTTCAGTCACCAATTTAGGGATATGCACAGAGATGGTACACCGCAAATCAATGCTTCTCTGGCTGCAGCCACTGCACCAGAGTGAAACCTATTCAATCATGATTAGTTGGAACTCACATTAGCATCAAGGCAATGTGCCAAAGACAAGTACGAAAGATGAACTTGTAAAGAGTAATAACCAAATAGAGAAATTGTAAAATTTACGACATAAAAACAGAGAAATTATGAGTGTTTTAACTTAAATGATTTTTTTAAACCCCTTCTCAAACACCTTATGCTTTAGTTTATGTGCGGTGACAAGAAGATTGATGACTTCGTGTCCAACTTTCAGTGATTGGTCGTTGTTTCAGAAAATGACAATTCAAAAAAAAATTTTAGAAGAGTGAGGATATTTCTTGCGTTTCAGAGGATGACTGTGAGAACGCTGTTGCTTTACACCAGGAAGGAAAATGAGAATTGTGTAACAAGGTTTGTCGTTATTGTCAAATCCAGAAAGTAGAAAGGCACTCAAAGAACCAAACAGACAGTGAAAAAGCTCAAGGCAAAAACATCGGTGAAAAATGGTAAGAATGACAGTAAAATGAAATAGTTGAGCTTGACATCATAACAAATAGATGGTAGGCTATGTGGGCTCTGTACCTAGATCAGATTTCAGAAAAAATAAAGTAAATATAATAACAAGCACCCAATTCACGGAACGACAGTGAAAATTTTGTCGTTTCAAACAATAACAATTTTTTTTTCTTTTAATTTAACAAAGAATACTACATGAATTTCAAACTGTTCAGGGTCATTGAAAAAGATGGCAAAACTTCACCGGCAGGATCTAATAATGTAAAGCATATGACTAGATATCAACCGTTTCAGCAAAATAAATAAATAAATCATGGTGAACAAAAAATTAAAAAAAAAAAAGCTATTATAGGACGTATAGTCCATTACTCACACGTTGTGTCCAGAACTAGATCCTCTGTTTATTCCACTAATTACCTGAACATCATACGTTTCAGAAACTTATTAGCATATTAAAATATGAAAGTTTGAAAAATTCTGAAAAATACCAAAGGTGATCATGAGAAAATTTTCTCACCAGAGCAGGCTTCGACCAAGAGAACAATGCGCCTGATAGAGCTAGAGAAACGCAATCCGCTGGAGTACCTGATTAATGATCAAGATTTTAAAAGTATATAACAATTAATCCTTAATACGGTGATAATTTATAATTTTGTGATAAAAATTAAGAGTTAAGAAATAATCACCGGAAACTTCATATGCAACGGCGCCGCCGATTTCGGCCGAGCACACCGAGATAGTCTCGAGAACCGTCACGGAGTGACCGGATAGCGATTTATTCCTGCGTAAAAAACAAAAACAAGCTTCGCGTTTCACAAAAATTTCTCGAGAACCAAACAGAATGAGATGGAAATTTAGAAACCAACACTCGAGGAGCGCAAACGCAGACGTAGAGGCGAGAATCGAGGCAGAGAGCTTCAACGAGGAATGCGAGGCCAGGGGAGTCGATTCCGTCAGCGCTGGTCACCAGAACCACCGGCTTCTCATTGTCGCCGTCGTTCTGGTCCTCCAATAGCGAAGAAGACGGCGTTTTGGAGGAGTTGGTGTTGCCGGCGTTGTGCGATCGCTGCTCTGGAGCGTCGGTTCTGGTGGCGAGGACTTGTTGGAGATTGGAGATCAAGCTCGGAGGCAAGAAATTGGTCTTCACGGAGGTCGTCATTGAAGTGAGAGAAAGAGAGGAGAGAGAGAGAGTGGAGTTGGAATGGGAAACAAATGTTTGGGAGTTTTCTTCAGGAGGTTGCTGTTATGAAGAAGACGAGGACACGAGCTTGTTAACGTCGTCTTCGGTCTGACATTGGGAACAGGGGTCAAGTTTAACGTGCTCTCCACCTTAGAGGACCGTGATTTATGCCGCCAATACTGGAACGACATGTAGCAGCCGTGATTTTTAATTATTTTTTAAAAAATGGAAACATTTTGATACAACATGTGTATTTAGAAATGCAGTTAGAACTAACATGTTATAACTAGAACGTTACATTATAGCAGTTAGAATTAATAAATTTGAATGATATTTTTAAACACACTCAACAATGTTATATATATGTATTTTTTGAAATTAACATTTTATTAAAAATGTTAATGAGTTTTTTTTGAGTCGGAATCTACTCTCTTATTTTTTGTTCTTTTGGCTATTTCTCATACTATTTATGACAGACGATCCAAGTTCTTATTCGATACATCATTTAATTCAATAACTTAAACACACAAATAAAATATACATATTAAAAGTAATTAAGTAATTTACTTAGGTGTCAAAATTTAACAGAAAATACAACCAAGAGGTATAAGAGAGTGTATTTTGATTTTTTTTAATGAATACAATGCTAGTTGTTCTTGAGATTTGATTATGAGATTAAAGAGCTTTAGTATATGTTTGATGTTGAATTTGATTAAAATTACGTCAACAAAAATATACACAAAAATAACAAAATTTGATATTGATTAATGGTTGAAAACAAATCTAAATTTCAAAAAATTAATGCTCATCAATACATTATAAAACATTAAACATCACCAATAGGTGCAATCAAACTACTTGTATGCCACTGTGTACTATGTGTCATGAGTATAACAAGACAAAAGTATAACAGACAATTGTTATCGGTGGAAACATATATAAAGAATAAATAAATACATATGCATAAATTTTTGTCGTTCTGAAATTTCAATAAAATAAATGTCAATCCTGACAAATGAATTAATTTTTTCCTTTTTGAAAAAAAAACACTAAAAAGGCTATTTGACAAGGTTAGTTTGGACTATAATTTCGATTACGAATAATGTAAAACTCTCACATGCTATAGTAAAAAGAAAAAATTACTATAGTATAAAGCTCTCACATGTTACAATAAAAAAGTTTTAACTAATAATTCTAACCACCATATCAAACACTCTATAATTTAATCTTTGGTACTTTCTTTCAAGCTCGTATTAATTTTTCTTAGCATTTTATATGTGTTTTAATAAATGTTAACGCAATTCGATTTATGAAGAGAATTATTTATTCTCACTATTACACTCTTTTAAATTTAAATGAATAAAAAAATCATTCTAGAAATAATGCAGCCACGTTTTAGCTTCAAGATTCCATAAAAGTAAGATGATGATATGTTATTCAAAGCTTTGTTGAATAGCCTTTTGACTACCGGATTTTGCTTCAACAAAAATATATTTCTCTAATAGAAGATAATGAAACTTGAACCGGAAAAAATGTTCCCTTTCCTGCTTTACATGAACTAGGAAGTTGTAACTGTAGATTTTAAAACCATCGAATATCCAAAAGAGGGAGCCAACTAGGCAACATGAATGGTATTTGACTTTTGTTAAATCATGTTGTCATCTAATCATAACTTTGGTTCAAGTTGTCTATATGATTAAAGTCTAAACCAATTTTTCAATTATAAGTAATTAAAAGCTCTTACATGCTACAATAAAAATAAAAAAATTCTTACAATATAACTCTCACATATTATAATAAAAATAATTCTAACTAATAATTTTAACCATAATATCAAATATCCTGTACATTTCACAAGAATTCTGAACTCCTCCACTACAATTGGCAATGTCTAGATGACATTCCGTTCCCATCACTCCGTTACATATTGAAAAATTATTTTAAATGAGTCGCACATATGGGAATCCACTACTAAAAGCCCACCTAAAATAGTATTTGAGAATCAATTTAGAATTTAAAGTTAAAATTTAAACATTATATCATGTAAAAGTTTTACATAATAGCATATTTTTGTTATATTACACTATAATAATGTTAAAACTTAGTTTCTAACATCCATACCCGAAAAATGGGGCCATTGCTCCGTCCGGTACTAGCATTCTTTGATATTTCACATCCAGCAGTGATGAAATTTCCTTATTTGTTACGGTAGTTTATAATCTTCCTCTACGACAAGTCAAATATGGTGTAACGACCCATCATTTCTCTCGATCAATGCCCTGTTTATTTTATACGTTTAATTATAAATTTAAATTTTTTGTTATAAGAAATTTTTATAAATACTATCTTTTAAGATTTTTCTTTTTTAAATATCATACACGTTTATTTTTAATATAACTTAATATATAATATGAATAATAATATGACATAAATTTTTAAATGTAAAAAAATATAATTTTTAAAAGTGTAACATAATATGTAATTTTCTCTCATTATTTCTACAAAAACTAGAAATTTTTTAGACTTTCTGATAAGGCCACAATAATTCACATTGATATGTACCTTACTCGACGGGTTTCTTATTGTGGGTCCAGAGCCAATTATCTCTGCCCACCTGTAACAGTGAAAGAGATGTAAAAGAGATAGGGCAACAACGATTACTGCGAGAATTAAGGGGGGTTATGTTCCTCGGCAGTGGAGACATTAGTACCGACGCACAACATATGCAATTTAACATTGTTTTACAAGCCCTATATTATTTGGTCATATCGTGTCACCATAAACTTTTAAAACCATATACATTTTGACAATCTAGAATTTCTGCATTTACATTTAAAATGATTAAAATAATATAAAAAGAATTGGTTCATTTGCCTTAGAGTCAATAAAGCTGAGCTTAATTCAAATGGAATCCCTCCAATTTACTTTTTAAAAGGAAGAAACAAGAAAAAGAAATTTTGAAAAAAAAATGCAGATGCCTAAGCATTATTATGTTTGACTAGAAAAGATGGACATTTCAATAGCAAAAAGAAGAAAAGGAAATGTACAAAAATTTCAAAGGTTACAAAAATCTAAGCCATAGGTGAAAAATCAGAAATTTAACACATTTTGAATGATGGGCATGTGATTCTCTTTCATGTTTGACTAGAAAAGATGGAAATTTCAATAGCAAAAAGAAGAAAAGGAAACGTACCAAAATTTTAAAGGTTATAAAAATCTAAGCCATAGGTGAAAAATCAGAAATTTAACACATTTTGAATGATGGGCATGTGATTCTCTTTCATGAGAACAGCAGTTTAAAGATTGTTAACAGGTCAGTCCCAAGGAGGGTCTCTTGCGAGCCCTCCTTCAAGGGCCTGGTACATAAACTCATTGTCCCACAATCACCAGATGACAAATTCAATTTAATGCTTTTTCTCTTGCATTGAAAGCAAAAGGCTCCACTTTACACTAAATGTAATCCAACTCAGTACAACCTACAATTATATATATATATATATATATATGTACATGTCATTTCCTTCACATGGGTTGCGCAGGCATAATTGAATTCACTGCTGCGGACCATACTTATAGTAGTTATTATATACGGCTTTCGCAAAGATTATTGAGGACAAGAACATATAGACCCTCTTCTATTTTTTCACCAGATCCAATGCTACTAGGATTATAAAGAGAGAGAATGCATTGATATGCGGACAACCGCAAAAAGTAAATGCACGGACAGTAGTTGTCTGAAGGGCTTTAACAGAATTTGTCTGTCCTGTGTACCTTGATGGCTTTCAAGGTAAAGAGTTGTTTGTGAAAAGCACCGCGTGATCCAATAACCTGATGAGTGTCTCTATTCACTGCAAAGGGAGAAGAGTGTTCAATCAAGCAAAGATCCCACGATACTTCTAAATTATCTGAGAGAATTTTATGGTAGCGTATTCAAAAAAATTACCATATTAAAAGATACAACTCTAATGTGATCGTACAGTTAGATCTGTCATATTCTTCTTAAATCGTCACTTAATGTGATTGATGAGCCGTTAAAATCTATCAAGTTTTGTTAAAATTATCATATGTTTTTTTTCAATATAATATGATTATGATGTGATTTGATAATTTAGAATAATGCTACTAGTATAGTATTATTTCATAACCAACAACACCAATTTAAATATTTAGGGTTAGTATTGAACTTTTTACTCCTATCTGGCGAACAACATTTTGGTGATAAAATGTTGAGCCAATCCTTTCCAAGGATCAAAGTCAGAAGAGACAATTCATTTAAGCTGTAGTAGAAAATGCAGAGCACCAGATGACAGTTTGGTAGGTACGGAATTTGTGTCACGGCTTGCAAAATTGACTGATGGTAGTTGGTTTCCATGTACAAAATATCGACAGTGATAGAACATCTTATTTTCCCTTAATTGCAAGATAATGTTAGGTTAATATAGCACAATTAGGATACAACAGAGAATAATGAATCTACGTAGACTCACTTAACCTTTTGCTTCTTTCCGTCTTAAACACCAGCTAAATTTTAAAATTCAGAAGAGAGAGTAAAAAGAAAGCTTCAATTTTAGGGGAAGCGACCAGTACCTGATTGAGAAGCCAGTGAAAATATTGCAGAAAGAATCATTCTCTGCGCCATATGAGGGCAAGAACACTAGAATCCTAGTATTCATACCGCTGTTGGCCCAAACTGAGTAGAGCCACAAACTTAGATTGGTCAGGTGAGCCTTTTGTTATCACCGTCTAGAATTTTATTTTACTGTCGAAGACCAAGCAACATGCATTACTGCTTGTTGTTACCACCAATTCTAGACAAGAACTCTTAAAATTTTTTAGGCTTTCAGCAAGCCATCCTGTGAAACTCCAACTACGCCTTTATTCCTTGCGTCCTTATCAGTCTCGGTAGAAACTGCTGGGTAGCGATTTGACTGATGCAATTTCATTCGACATTCGCACTTGGCAGCAAATGCAAGTGCTGACAAGAGTGCCTTCTGAGCTGATTGTGGAGTGTCTTTATAGATCCCAGATGCTAAACTATTTGAAGATTCAACCAGAGAAATTGGAGAAGATGGCAGAGTAGATAAGGTTGTACTTGAACGCTGTGCTTCCTCTAAAGCATGTTGTTTCCCTTTAACACAACTATCGGGACCATTATCTGAATTGGATGGCAACACAGCCTTTCCTTTACTGCAAGAATCATTGGTTGAAACCTTTCCAAAAGACAAAAAGCTTAGTCCTTTTGGCACCACTGCAGGTTGAATTCCCCTTGGCATCGGAGTTGAGTATGGAGCTGAGCTAGTTTGAGTATGCTTATTGGAATTGTCCAAAGGTGAGAGTTTCGCACCATTATCCCCGCTTGATGACGTGCTAGCTAAATTTCTACTACTCAAATCATCCTGTTGAACTCCAAATGCAAGAAAATTTATCCTCTTCGGTGCTACTACTGTTGGAGTTCTGTTTAAAATCTTATTTGAATTCTGAACCACAACCGGCCCACGTTGCTCACTACGATTCTCATTATTTGGAGACAATATTTGCTTTTTTAGCTTACTGGAACCAACAAACGGTGAATTTGCAACAATAGAAAGAAAACTGGTGCTTCCTTTAGTTACCATTTCAAATTGTTTTGAAACCGTCTCTTTTACAATCTTTTCAGGATTCTTCCGAGAATGTATCTGTTTGGAGTAGGATAACACACGGGGAGTATGATGGGATGTACCGTCATTTTTTGGTTGCTTATTAGACGTTGAGTTACCCATTAAGTTAAGGATGCTAATTTCATTTCAGTTTCCATAGCCATTTAAGCCGTGATGGCATCATCCTTAGGTACTATCTGAAACAGAAAGAGATAACATAATTAATTAGCAAAATCAAACTGTGACAAGGGCTAAAACAGTCATCTTATGCAGGTGAGAATCTACCTTGTGCGAGAGCATGCAACCATCATCTTTACTGCAGAAACCGCTAGACACAAAGTTCGTACAGGGATACTTAGAGAGTTCATGATCAAATGGACAGTCATTCCCTTTCATGCATTGGTGACGTGCAAAATAACTGCAAGGCTGCAACACCAAAATTCACATAAAAGGAAACTGTGAGACTTGAATAGATACATTCAGTCATTCAAAACTGTAACCAAATGTATCTAAGGTAACGTTGAGCCTAAGAAAAAAAGGGCAGAAATTCATGCTTTTCTTAAAATCTTGAAAGTTTTGAAAGCGACACATGTAGGCTTTGCTGATGATGTAAAGCCGAAGACCAATGTAATTAGCAGTATCAATAACCGATTACCAGGCAAACTAAATCTTAAATAAATAAAGCTAATTAGTAAATTCATTTACAAAAGACAAATGACACGAAAAGAATTAAGAAAGCGTAAAAACAAGAAAGTCTAGTGACATACCTAGGATTTTTTCAAAGGTACGGTATCATGAGAAAATTTGCAGCTTTCATCCTGTGAAACAGAAAGCAAATGTGATCACATAAAAAGCTTACTAAATGGGAAAACAGAGGAAACAAGATAACCTGAGAAAACGCAATTAAAGAAAAATTCTTCTCCATCTGTACTGAAATATTTTGATGAAGGGGAAAAAAGGTGAGAAAGGTAACTTCTTTAACAGTCACATCTTGGACGCGAGTAATACATTCTGAAGGCTGCATGTGGAAAAAAGTGCACATAACACGGGAAATATAAAAATAGTAGGAAAACCCTTTTACAAGAACAGTATGTAAAAACATGTAAGAAAATCATCTCCTTAAAGCTACAAGAGCCATTAAATTTTCAAAAGGCTTCAACCAACAGAATTATCCCGATTAGTAAATAATAAATGATCCTTTGACAATCATGATTATGGCTATGAACACATGCAACCAACTATAAGAAAGTAAGTTTCACAATAAGCACATTAGTGTTCCTCTTCTGTTGGATAAGCACAAAGTGAAACTTTAAAGCATTCGAGAATATCATAGTCAACAATATTAAACCATTTGTATATTTGAGAACAACATACAACTTCTTGACACCTTCCATTTAGGTAATGATGGCAATATGAAACGGTTTTCGTTTTTTATATTGGAGGCAGCTTCAGCCTTTTAACACCAACCAAGTTCTCTATTGCTGTCCGCTCGTTTCTTTCGCTCCTTTGCTTGCAAAATGAGGTTTCACAAATTTATTAGTTTATTCAATTAAAAAGATATAAACAAAACCTTCTTGCCACATTGATATTAAATGATTCAATTAAATTTCAGATAAGTGCAAATGATCACCATTCAGGTTCCATGAAAAGTTCTTTGGACAAATTTATAAATACACAATTGAAAAGCTCTATGAACAAAGATATATGTACATGTAGGCATATAATTCATCATAGAAAATAAAAGAGATATAAAAGACCTTATTCTTTGCTTTCCTTTCCTTTGTAGGACCCCTCTTTCTCATGAGACGGACGTTGGAGTCCTCCTGTAATGATCAATGATAAAACAGACTGATTATATACAGACCAAATCACTAAATGCTTCGTAGAAGTAACTCCAGACTACCATATCTCCAGATTTTCTAGCATCTGGTTAAAAGGTTGTGTTTGTGGATGAGGTAGTGGAACAAAAGTGTGTATGCATGATATAGAGAAAAACATACATGATACATGTGCATGCACACACATGTGTGCTTACATACAGACGGGGGGAGAGATAGCTTTTTTTCTTCTTTTTTTTCTCCAATGAGTTAGTGAAAACATTCACTGTTCCACAGAATCTACAACAGTTAGTCCAAGGGTGCTTACAAAATGATGCATAAACTTTGTGCAAATGAATATCATATACTTAGGAAACCTCGTCATAGATCATTCTGTTTGCTCTTTTACCCTATCCAAAATACCCATGGAACAATCTCATGAACTCTAAAGGAACAACTCTGTGCAAGGACAATGGGAAAAACCAACAGCTATACTGATGCAAATATCTAGAGGTACCGTATACCAGAAAATACTGTCTATTGACAAGCATAAGGAAACACAGAAAATATATCATAAAAGAAACGTCAAAATTGCAAATGAAGAAACTAGACCTTTTCTGTAGATATTTTACAATGCAAATATCTGGAGGTACCTTTTCTCTTTTTTACTTTTTTCAAATACTTTATAGCGACTTGAACCTTGGAATGAGAAACTAACATATAAGCTTAACTGGCAAAAAAAAAAAACAAGCAACTAATTAAAAAAAAAAAAAGAGAGAGAGAATTAGGTGTTGGTTTTTTTTTTTTTTTTTTTTTTTTTTTTAAAGAGAGGGGTGAAACTATATAATATATATATATAACATTGAGAATAACTAATATATATTTTTAGTTAAACAAACACCTTACAATAACTCATAAAAAATGGAAAACAATTTTTATTTTTCTTTTATAAATCCCAGACGTGCTCTACACATGCGAAGCACCTGGCACACTAGTCATAGCATAAGGTCATAACATGACTAATTATTGGAACAACATACTCTTCCAACCGCGACCAAAGCATTAATTATTTTTAATCATTTTGCTTATTGGTCATTTTAAGAAAGTTAATTTCGTTACACATTCTCATGCAATGCAATAACATTTGCGTACAGAAAAACTGATACAATACTGAAACACCCCCTTGGAAGTAACTTTACAATTTGGATTAGAATCAATTCTAAAGTGGAGTGCATAATCAACTTATTAAAAAGAACATAACGTTCTTATTCTAAGTACATATTCTCTTTTCCATATTAAATAAATGAACTTTGTTGCAGAAGCTGGTGATGTTGTCTCTAAATTTTACTCTGAAACAAAAGCACACAGAACCACACTTCATCTGCTCACTGAAAACTCTCATTAGTACTTTAATTGTTTGAGGAAACTCCAAAAAGATCTTCAAAAAAACTCACCTATTAATGCATTTTAAAGTGTCAAAAACAATCAGGCAAACAAGTGGAAAAATCAATCTTATTATATGCAATGTCAAATTTAGACCGTTTCTTGGTCAACAATTTTCTACAGCATCCAAAACTTTTAACTAATTCAGATAGTGATAACTCCTGATTTTACCACCCCTTTTCCCCTTAAAACTTACATATATAAACAATCTTAAGAATCAAATCTCAAACAAAGGATAGATGTTGCTTTGAATGATTTTTGAGAATTTTTATGTACATATCAGAACACTCATTCAGAGATAAATAAGTTATCATTCTTAACAAAAAGAGGCATGTGTGAATAATCATACGTACCTTAATGCCACCAAGGTTCATGGTGTCATCAGCCCTTCCTTGTACAATGAAATAGCCCCCAATGGTTCTCTTAATGATATCTCCATGCCTCCTAAGGCAATGCCATTACATATCCCTCGAGTTGAAGAAATCTTCTCACTATAGTCTAGACCCTTTTTGAGATTCACTACATCAACTGAGAAAAACATTTTGAAACTATGAAATTACTCTCACAACAGAAACTTAACACAAGAATTACTCCTATTGAGATCAATTCCATTACAAATAAGATTAGATGGGTGTTGGGAACAGTTGGTGGGAACCACTTTTACTATAACATGTGAGAACTTTACACTGTAGCATTTTTTTAATTGTTACTATAGCATGTGAGAGCTTTATACTGTTTATAACTGAGTTTGTGGTGAGAACCGTGTGGTAGGAACCATTGCCAAACATATGGTAGATTTTGGACCCCGAATATGCTAAGGAAGACGTTAAAATAGTGAGAAAATCCATGTGCTATAGGGAAAAAAAAAAAAACTATGCTATGCAGGAGAAGTCACCAATACAGTACAATTTGCCTAAAATATTCCTGCCTTAATAGTAGAAAACTTATTCTTAAGGACTAATATCTCGATACAAATACAAATAGACGTAACTAAAAAGTGAAAAGCTTGGTTTCTCTGCAAATATTTCGAAAAGGGTAGTTCTCATCTTTACTTACAATTCCTTCATATATTGGCATGCCCTTACACGATCAGCATTAAGCAGCCTATTAGCTGCTTTGAATAACCCCTCTTCACCACTACAGGGTAGCTCTTCTGTCTGCCATGTTGGTAAAAATAAATAAAATTACATGTATAAAAAAATAAACATGTAAACTAGCACACTCCAAATTCATCAATTAATTGACTTTGGAACATTCTTACGTAAGGATATTTCCATTTTCATCAAGGATGGCAAAGCCGTTTGTCAGTGTTGCCGCGCCAAACGCTCCGAAAGCTTGCGGCTGTCGAAGGAGAGGCCCATGGTCTTGACGGCTATGAAAAACAGTTGGGTGTTGGGGGGGCTTGCGTCTAAACGGATAAAAAGCTTGAAGAGCAACGCCGACAGCAATGGTGATGGCGGCCTTACTGGTCTGACAGCGGCGACTTGCGGTGGTTAGGGTGGCAGGGCATGGTGTGCGGTTGAGGATTTTTTTTTTTTTTTTTGCCTACTTTGACCAGATTTGAGGGTATTTTAAGTCATATAACTAAATGATAGGGCAGAAGAAAAGGTCTTCTTCAATCTTCATCGTTTTACATCGATAAACTAAGGCTCAGGGAAAAAAAAATTGGTGGTGAGGAACAAGCCCTTCTATCGAGTCATGGCCGCCGATAACCGGTCTCCTAGAGATGGCAAGCACCTCGAGGTCCTTGGCTACTACAATCCCTTGCCTGGTTTGTTTCTTCTTCTTCGCTCATTTGGAAACTTCGCTTCATTTTTTTTTTCTTGTTTTGTGTTCGGATTTCGGTTTTTAATGAAAATAAATTTGCTTTTGCATATTGTTCGTAGTAGTAGTGACTGGTTCCCGGGAAAATTGTTGGACAAATTATTTCTTTTCCTCACTATCTTAATTTTCAATATATCAGAAGCTAGGTTTACTTGCTTAGTACTGATGGGAGAAAAATTTAAAAAATGAGCTGATTGTTTAGCTTTTTAATTGTTTTGCTGGTTCATTAGATTAGAATCATTACTGATTACTACTGGCAGTAATGTAATGGGGTAGGCTTTTGTTTTTATATGCAACTTTTTACCTTTTCCTTTCTTTTTTCCCCAATTGTATGTCTACTGATGATAGTAGCTCTCTCATTCAATATACTACCGCAAAACACAGTAATCTGAGTTTCCTAGGAATTCTATTTGGCTTCCATAACTATCCCATTAGTACCATGCCAATTGCCGGCGGGGAAATCTTAGAATTCTGTATACCGAACGCTCCCCTAGTCTTTTTACTTTGCTTTTGATGCTTTTATTTATTTTTCTTCAATTTGTTATCGTCTTAACCACTGAAATGATCAATAATTAGTGATTTTCTGGTTTGATTAGGCCAAGACGGCGGTAAGCGAATGGGTCTAAACTTCAAGAGAGTGAAGTATGTATGTTCTTTTCTTTTCCTACAAATTTTACAGTGTTATTATTTCTTTTAAGGAAATTTTCTTTTTAAGCATTGAGTTTTTTTAGAGCTGATTTCTCATAGTCATCATGCAATAATCAAAAGCACTAAATAATTTTAAAAAATTAAGTTGATTGCAATCATTATTTGAGGAGTTTGAAGAACTTACCTTGTTGTTGTCAAGAGCCATAAAACACATGTTCGTAACTTTTTTTGGTTTTTATTCATCGGAGTCTTCAAGGTCTAGCTCATCCTTAGTAGCAAGTATAAGTGTTGGAACCAATTTGACGTTGTCTTTATGGAATGTCGCTTTGGGATTCGGATTCAACGAGCAAGGTAAGGATTACAAGTTGGTAAGAATTGCGTAAGTTTATAGATATATTAACTGGGGAAACATAGATGTTAGAGGTGTTTGTGTCCAAGTATTCACCACAAGGAGTGATTGTTGGAGAGAACTTAAACTCGTCTTAGGGTGTAGTCTTCAGAAGATTATATAAGACAGGTGGGAGTGTTGTTTGATGGAGAATTGTACTGGTTGGTGGAGAAAAATGATGGGGGTGATATTGTGTCTTGTCGTTCGATTTGCACAACGAGGAATTGCAGATCATAGATGAATCATAACTTAGCCTAGATGATAGTTGGTACGGTCATAACCGTCATGTGCAGCTTAGAAAGTGGAAGGAGTCTCTTGTTTTGTTTTCATTCAGTTCTAACCATGAGGGAGGCTGGGAATTGTGCGATGCTTTGGTGGTTAAGAGCAATGGTTTTGATTGTAACCGGATCCGGGCTCCCTTCTCTTTGCAATTTGAACTGAATAATTTCTGCGACGTTTGAAGGGATCATCAGTTTGTGTTTCAAGAAAGTCGTGGGGTGGATCATGAACAGACTTTGTACTCTTTTAACCCCTCCAAAAGCGAAGGAAATTGTATGAAAATTAAGGAAGTACTTGAGCCTGGATGGCATCTTTTCGGTGAAGCTCATGATTACGTGCCTAGTCTACTTTCAGTCTATCCAAATGATCCAAAGGTGAAGAATTGAAATGAAGGTGAGCCCATTGTATGATCCATTTAGGGAGTCTTTCTAGTCGCCTAAGATACTAGACTTGTTGAGAAAAATTACACGTTATATACCACACATTTAAAAGTTGCTTTTATTTATGCCACACTTAAAAAAGTTATGCAACGCTATCATTTATATTACATGTTAACTTGTGTTATATTTATAAAAGGTAAATCTTAATAGATAGCATTTATGAAAATTTTTCAAATTTGTTTAGGTGAACTGTTTCAGTATAAATTTTACATTCTAGTTTGATTTATTCTTTTTTCCCCCTTCATAGAAAGAATTTATTTGCTTTAATTTCATTCATTTGAATTAAGTACAACAACCTTTATGTGAGTGATTGTTGCTTTCTTTATTCATTTATCAGGAATTTGGTAATGATAATTTGCAAATTCAGCCAAAATTTCTTTTGTTGGTGCAAACATCATCCAACACCAAAAACACATCCTGATCACATGAGCACTTTAATAGAACATATCAGAACATCTTGTTAAAAAACCTAGAACTCTGCACAAAATAAGCAAGTGCTAGGTTAACAAATTTGCAGAGAATTTGGCCAAGTTTCGGCATTATAAAAAGTGTGCACCTTAGTCTCTCAAAATGACAGATATCAGAACATCTTGTTAAAAACCAAGAACTCTGTACAAAATAAGCAAGTGCTAGGTTAACAAATTTGCAGAGAATTTGGCCAAGTTTCGGTATTATAAAAAGTGTGCACCTTAGTCTCTCAAAATGACAGATATTTTATAGAACATTGGAGATGACCGGTTGAGTTTACACCTCTAGCATAGATGAAACTATGAGAGGATTTGATGATAAAGCATATATGCATGAAACTTTTGCAGAGAATTGAAAATCATAAGGGAACTCGGATTTCTTTAGTTAACAAATAACGGATTCTTTTCTTATTTCTAGCACCCTCAAAACATCATTGATCATTTTGTCCAATACAAAATGATCATTTTCAGCCACGATATACGAAATAACGGGTGTTAAGGTTTGTAGCTGACCATAGTGTCTGGAAACCAAGAACTACGCCGATCATAGCAGGCTGGCGGCAAGAGCTTGTCTAGAAAAATTTTTCAGTGTTATTATTTCTTTTGACGAAATTTTCTTTTTAAGCATTGAGTTCTTTTAAAGCCGATTTCTCATAGTCCTTATGCAATCATCAAAAGCACTAAATAATTCTAAAAAACTTAAGTTAATTGCAATCATTATTTGAGGAGTCAAGAGCCATAAAACACATGTTTGTGACTTTTTTTGGTTTTTATTCGTCGGAGTCTTCAAGGTCTAGCACTTCCTTTTTAGCTCCTTTCTTACTTCCTTTCGTTTTGAGAGGACAATCTGGTCTTTTGTGAGCCGGTTCCTTGCAATCGAAACAAATTACCTCATCCTTCTTTAACTTCTCTTCTTATCTTCATTTGTTCTAGTAACTTTTTCCTTTCTTACTTCCTTTCGTTTTGAGAGGACAATCTGGTCTTTTGTGAGCCGGTTCCTTGCAATCGAAACAAATTACCTCATCCTTCTTTAACTTCTCTTCTTGATCTTCATTTGTTCTAGTAACTTTTTCCTTGCATGAAATTTTGTAAAGAACTTTTTGTACTTCTTTGCCATGGCGTCCAAGTCTCGTTGACCAAGGGATTCGCCTTCTTCATCTTCATCTTCTTCCTCTTCTAGAATGGATGCTCTCAAGTCTATTCCTTTCTTCTTTCTATCTTCTTCTGCTTGATTTTGTCTTATTGTAATCTCATAAGTCATGAGTGATCCAAATAGCTCTTCTAATGATAAAGTGGATAGATCTTTAGCTTCCTCCAAGATTGTTCTTTTTAGATGCCACGATGTTGGTAGTGACCGGACAATCTTGCTCACCAACTCACTTGTTTTAAAAGTTCTACCAAGAGATTTTAAACTGTTAACAATATCCATAAACCTGGTATACATTTCAATAATAGGCTCGTGTTCTTTCATTTTAAACATTTCATAATCATGAAGAAGATAATTAGTTTTGGTTTCTTTCACTTGGTTGGTTTCTTCATGAACAACCTCTAAAGTGCGCCATATTTCTTGTGCGGATGTGCAATGTGTGATTCTATTAAACTCATTCCTATCTAAAGCACAAAATAAAATATTAATAGCTTGAGCATTCAAAGATAGCATTTTCTTATCATTATCATCATATTCATCTCGATTTTTAGGAACCATAACCTTATCTATCTCCTTCATAGGTTTATATGGACCGTTCTCAACAATGCTCCATAAATCATAATCAATAGATTGTAAATAAATACTCATCCTAGTTTTCCAATAATTATAATCAACCCCATTGAAACTAGGAGGTCTATTTATAGGATAACCCTCTCTATTTTGCAAATTTTGAGTAGTCATGCTCAAAATTGTTAATTTTTTTAAGAGTAAATTGAAGAACCTTACTCTAATACCAATTATTCACCCAAAAATAACTACCCAAGAGGGGTGAATTAGGTGTTTAAAACCTTTTCAAACTTTTTACGATAATTGACAAATTTGTAAAAAACTGTAAATCTCAAGAACCCGAATAACCAAGTCACAAGAAATAAACAAATCAAGATATGCAAATGAAACATAAAATCACAATTTGCAAAATATGATGCTATATAATAAATCTCAAGAAATCATAGCCAAGCACAAAATAGTTAATTAAGAGGAAAAGAGTAAGAGAGATACAAACGCTATTTATGTTAGTTCTGCGACAAGCCTACATTCATTGTCTTTGAGCAATTCTTGACCTGGCCTCTTCCATTATCACGATCGACTTTTGGCACAATCACAACATGTACAAATGATGACTTCTTCTACGTGAGGCTTACAAAGACTTCTACAATCACCAATCTTTAACTTGGGATGTTTGCAATCCTTTTCACACCAAATTCACTTGGGAGTTGGCAACCTGTACAAGTGAATAAACTTTTGAATATTGGTTTCTCTTACGATTTTCTCTTATAAAGGTTTGATACAAGTAAGAACCTAAGAGAAAATGTATTCACTCAATCAATGCAAGTAGCAAATAGTTGAGCTCAAGGCCGATTTTGAAAATAGTACTCAATAGATGAGAATGAAAGCTTAAGAGAGTAGCAGATGATGATTTTCACAAGTTGGGTATGTAACAATATGATGCGTTGCCATTTTATAGCAAAAACATTGGCCTTAAAATAGAAAAGAAGTCTCTTAAAAAAAATAGAAAAAAAAAAGTGAAAAAGAGCCGTTTGATATAGGTTTGCAACGGTAACATTTTTGCCCGTTGGAGCAATAACGGTCAACCAGGTGATTCCCTCCTGCCAACCAGTCCGATTCTAGTTCAAACCTTTGTGCCGGTTGCAATACTAACTGTCAACAATTAGATTACCTCTTGTCAACTAGTCGCAGCTAGAAGCCCAGTTTTTAGTGACCTTCTAGACTGCCAAAGTAATCGGCCAGATTACCAAATCATAGAAGCATTACCTTTATCCGAATTTTGACACTAAAGATATATATTGTCAAAAACTTATTTTCAATAAAAGTTAAGAGCAAATATAATGCCAAACTTATTTTTTTATATCTTTCAAAAACCTTTTAAAAACGTGAGCAATTCTTGTTATGCTTGAAAAATAAACAAAGTGTATAACTATTCAAACACACATTTATGAAATGCACACATTGACTAAATTAAAGAGATAAAACAATATAGTACTGGTCTTGCAAAATTTTCAAGTCTTCAAGCTCTATTCCATCTTCACGTTGCATCTATTCTTGGTATTTCTTGAGTTGATAAAATTGTATTCAAATTTAAGCTCAATAAAACTCAAGAAATTAATTAGCCATTTAGCAATATAAAAATGTTTTGTTATCATCAAGACTAGTCTAGTTAAATCAATGAAATCTTAAGGCCAATAGTAAGAACTAGCTGAATGCCATGTGCGGTGCACGTGGAATAATTTTGTAAGTTTTATCCTACATTAACTCTTTGACCATCGTTTTATTACTTTCTAGCTTATCTTTTTCTTTATATATAGAAGAGGAAATGCCTTTTGTTCTTCAACCATCCATCTAATGGTTCAAAATTACTTTTTTTATTTATTTATTTTGATTAATCTAATGCCTTAAATTGATCCATGTAGCTTTTTTTTTTTTTACACCTCACGCCTTGAGTTTACATCTTTCTAAATTTATAAAGTTTAACTCCTCTTACCACTAATAACAAGTTTTATAATTTTAATATTGATATAATATTAACAAGTTGAACAAGTTTATATTAATCACGTTAGTTATCTTACTTTCATTTTTTTTTTTTGAAGGGACACTAATTGCCTTCCTCTTAGAATATTATAGTATATAACAATATCGGAAACTTCTCTCTTTATTTCTTTTCAAGAAAGTTATCTAAGAGAAATACGACACCAGATTTCATAAAAAACTTCTTACCTTGATCCCAATATAAATTTATATATATTTCCTTAGGCAACATAAAAAATAAATAGTAGAAATGAATAAGTTGTACATATATATTGACTCTAACATTACTATAATTAATTCTTTTAGTTATAATTATGTAGTTTATTAAATTTTTTTTATAAAAAGAATAGTATGCTTGAAAACTATAAGACGAGATAAAAAATTATTAATCTTAAATATTAGTCATACATAATTACTTCAAAATAACTAAATAAAAAATGAACGTGCCTAAAGCACGTCCCCACAAACTAGTTTAGTAGTAGGTCTTATGTAGTTGTTAATACACAGCTGACACTAACGTAATATATGCTAATACAAAATGGTGAGAAGGAAAAAATTGTTTAATAGAGATGAGCAAATGAGGGAAAAAATAAATTTTAAAAAATCACATTTCAAACAAGAACTTGATTATAGAGAAGCTTATATCAAAAAAGAACAAAAAAGGAAAAAAGAGCAAATGAGGAAAGAGAGGCAAAACATGAATAAGTAAAAGTGGGAAAAAAAGTTAAAAAAAGAAAAAAAAAAAAAAACGGTTGACAGTTAGTAAGTGGAAGAGAGTTTGGCTCCTTTATATATATATATATATATATATATATGTATGTATAGAAAGAAAATGTGTTTTATTTTTTCTTGTTTAGTAAGGTAGGATGAAAAAAAAAGTGTGTTCCGCTAAATAAGTTTTTTGCCAGTTTATTTGGTATTATTATAGATTAAAAATTAGGACAAAAGGATCATAAAACAAGTTTGCTTATCCAAAATCTCTCCATCTTTGTTCTGGAAGGATAGGAAGTGACGAGACCTATTCGTCCTTTTACATCTCTATTTCTTTCTTACACGTAATTTACTCTGCTTCCAACCGACATACAATCTAATTTCCTATCAAAAATTAATCTCTTTCTCTCCTTTTGTTTTCCCCCTTTCATCTCCCTGTTCACCTAGAGGGGGTTAAAGCTTAAACCATAAACACTTTGAGCCATTTTTTTTTAAATTTTTCTTAAGCAAAAAATTACAATACGTGACTGAAATATTGATGTAAAATTGAAATTCAACACAATGTTTAAAATATCTTAAAAATGGTCATACCGGTCTTCTTCGTCAAGAAAACTAGTGAGTCGCAATTGTTTGTCGATCGTCGGTATTCATTTCATTCCCTCTGAGTAAAGAAGAATTGTCCTCGAATCAATATATGGGATAGAATCTCATCATTTTCTCCCATGTATAGCCCAATGTTTGACATTAAACACAACTAATTATTTAACATTGACTAATTAAATACATGTATAATTTTTATGTCTGATGCATCATCTCAGTGTTAAGTGATTCGTCACAGTATAAAGTCATAAAACCACTAATTATTGGAACAACGTGCACTTCCAATATCAGCCAAAACTAATTATTTTCGATCATTCTGCTTATTGGTCATTTAGAGCTTTACAATTTGAGAAAGTTATTTGGTTACACATTCTCATGCAATGCAATAACATTTGCATATAGAAAAACTGACAAAAAACTTAAACACCCCCTTGAAAGAGACTTCACAATTTGGATTAAAATCAATTATAAAGTGGAGTGCTTAATCAACTTACTAAAAAGAATATAACCATCTTATTCTAAGTGCATATTCTCTTCTCCATATTAAATAAATGAAAGCCACGTCTACTTTGAACCAAAAGCATACGCAGCCACACTTCATTTGGTCTCTCGAAACTCTCCTTAGTACTTGATTACAGGTTGTTTGAAGAAACTCCGATACAATCTTCAAAATTTTCTCATGGTAGCTTTCCTTTTTTTTTTTTTCCGGTAAAATAAAAAAAGGAGAAAAACAAACATAAGAAAAGAACTTTTACGATGGGAATTGTTTTAACTTTGGAATAATCTTTTGACAATAATTTGATCTATGATTGAAAACAATTCTAGATCATGTTTTATAGATTTTTAACATTAACACTCACTTATTATACTATTAAAAAATAAAAAAAAATCCTACTTAGGTTAAAACGTAAAAGTTCCCAAAGAAGAAATAGAGAAAAAGAGGAATTTTTATGATGGAGAAGACAATTTTGCTTCATCGGTAGAGCATGGTATCTTAACCATCATATTAGTATTTTAATGGTCTTGTCTATAACTGTTCATATTAAAAATTGCAGTGCGCGATATAAAAATGCTTCCAATCTGCTCGCAGATCATACAATTAAAAAATTAATCTAATAGCTAAAAATTAGGGTTACCAACGCTAATGTCCCTTAAACTTTAAGATTTCTCTTACTTTGCTCCCTAAACTTTTAAAATTACCACATTATCTTATGAACTTTCAAAACTTTTTACTTTGTCCCTTAAATTTTAAAAATCACCATTTTGTCCTTTACTTGAATTTTAACTTTAGAATCTCTCTTATTTTGCCCCCTAAACTTTTAAAATTACCACTTTATCCTCTGAACTTTTAAAACTTTTTACTTTGTCTCTTGAATTTTAAAAATCATCATTTTATCTTTGCACTTTCAAAGCTTCTAATTTTACCTCATGTTTTTTGATTTTCTGTTCAAATAAATAGAACTAAGCCCAAGTGATTCGCACATGGTCAACCTTTAAGGACAAAAATGAGATTTTACCATTCTTAGATTTTGTTTCGCGTTTATATTCTTATTTAATGTTTTTTTTTTCTATATGCTCTTATTTAAGAAGGCCTATATGTATATGTTTTCTTGATATTGTTCATCGATATATTCTAATCTTTAATACGTAACTTATCTTTTGTAGTATTTAAATTCAGGCATCGATAAACAACATTGACTTATTAAATAACTTAAGCTTAAAAAAATAGAAGAAATGTGCAAACAATCTTTCCTAAATAAGAGTTCATATAAAAAAATAAAAGCGCCAAACAAGAGTGTAAACTTGAAACAAAATTTAAGAATGATAAAATTTTATTTTTGTCTTTATAGGTGACCCATATATATAGATCATATGAGTTTAATTCTATATATTTAAATAAAAAATTAAAAAGATAAAATAAAAAATTTTAAAAATTTAAAAACAAAACAATGATTTTAAATGTTTAGAGGGTAAAATAAAATGTTTTAAAAGTTTAAGAGATACAACGATGATAAAAGCAAAGCGAGAATGTCTAAAATTTAGGGGGTGTGGGCCAAGAGAGAGAAAAATGCTATGCTACTATAAAGAAAAACTCTTTTCAGCCAGGTTTGACGATGACCTGGGCCCCTCACATGGGGTGGGCCCTACCATGTGGGGCCCATAAAATTTAGGGGGTGTGGGTCAAGAGAGAGAAAGATGCTACGCTACTATAAAGAAAAACCTTTTTCAATCCGATTTGGTCATGACTTGGGCCTCTCATATGGAATGAACCCCACATGGTGGGGCTCACAGGCTATGACCCATACCCTTCACATGGGGTGGGCCCACCATGTGGGACCCACGTGTGTCCTGCATTGTGGGGCCCACCCCATATGAAGGGCGGAAGTGCTCTACTATAAAAGCTTCTGCCCGCGAGTCCAAGGCAAGGCTTTTAACTTTTAACATCAAATCAAACTGATATGTGTTCGCTTGTTCTTGAGGAATTTTTAAAAAGGGCCTTGGGGGGAAAGTTTTTTTGATAAATAGTCTATTTTTTTGGACAGTTTTTGACACACAAAAAAAGCTTTTTAGACATTAAAATGGTTCTATTTTTTTTATCATGTTGAGATTCTTTATCCTGCTACAATTATTTTCTTTGTTTTTTTGAAAAAATTGAGACAAGTTACCTACATAAAAAAAACATATTTTTTTGTTTAAAAAAATAAAAGAGGCCGTTTACCCAATTATGATTTTTTTTTTGGCCCTCTCCTCAAAATCTTCCCTTGTTCTCAGGGGGAAGATTTTTATGAAAGGGATAAAAAAAATTTGGAATTGGGTAAATGATCTCTTTTTTTTTGGAATAAAAAAAACACGTTTTTCTGTGCAGGTAAACTGTCCCAGTTTTTTTCAACAGAAAAAGAAAAATGACTGTAGCAGAATAAGAAACTGTAACATGTTAAAAAAAAAAAAACTGGAACCGTTTTGATGTCCAAAAAACCTTTTTTTAGTGCCAAAAGTTGTCCAAAAAAAAAAGGGGACATTTATCAAAAAAAAAATTCCCAAACGCCATTCATCAAATTGCCTCTTCTCAGGGAGAACTTGCCTCCTCCCCTCCCTCCCTCCCTCCTCCTTCTTCTTCTTGCAAAGAGCAATGGAAAACGAGGAGTCGCTAGCGCTTGCACGCTTGGCGGTGTTCAAAGAATCCGAAAGCCTCGAAGGAAAATGCACCAAAATCGAGGGCTACGACTTCAACGATGGAGTCAAGTACCCTTGCTTGCTTCGCTCCATGCTCACCACCGGCTTCCAAGCCTCCAATCTCGGCGACGCCATTGATGTCGTCAACGAAATGGTCAGTCACTCCTCTTCTTCTCTTTCCCCACTTCCCTTCTTCTTCTTCTTCTTCCTTCTTTTCATTTGGATCTCGTCTTTCTAAAGCTAGATTGGAGGCTCCCCGACGAGACCATCGCCGACGACTGCAACGAAGAGGAGAGAGATTCGGAGTACAGAAAGTCCGTCAAGTGTAAAGTGTTTCTAGGTTTCACTTCGAATTTGGTATCTTCTGGTGTGAGAGAGACGATTCGTTATCTCGTCGAGCATCGAATGGTCGATGTTGTCGTAACCACAGCTGGTGGGATAGAGGAAGACCTAATAAAGTGTCTTGCGCCGACTTACAAGGGCGATTTTTCTCTCCCCGGGGCTTATTTGCACTCCAAAGGGCTGAATCGGATTGGGAACTTGTTGGTTCCTAATGATAATTATTGCAAGTTTGAGGATTGGATTATTCCCATTTTTGATCAGATGTTGAAGGAACAGATTGAACAGGTAGTGTTTAAGAATGCCTTGTTTTTGTAGTGTGTAATGTTGTCAGAATACACTATGTTGTCTTAAAGACAGGGTTTTTGTTGAGCAGAAGGTGTTATGGACGCCATCTAAGTTGATAGCTCGTTTGGGGAAGGAGATAAATGACAAGAGTTGTTACCTCTATTGGGCATATAAGGCAAGTGTTTTATTCTAGTTTTTTGTTTGAGTTTTAAAGTGTGCTGTTATTGTTGGTCATAATTGTTATGGATTGAGCACCATTATCCTTTACTAACGAGAGCAATAATATAAAAGAATACAAAAAAGCACACACAATTGTAGCTTTCACTCAATGCAAGGGCTATGTTCTACGATCACCTGCAGCTGCTGCAGAATTTCACTATAACGAAGAAGAAGATTAAAAGAGAATTGCACACCTCACACATCTCAAAATCTTTGTATTTCTCTCAAACTTAATTCCAAAACTGGCGCCCCCAATGTTAAGTATAATTAGAGCTATCGAAAATACACGTGTAAAAGGTCCAACGTGCTAACTTTGCGTGAAGGCAATAATCAGACTCTACACACTGAACAATACTATGCTATTATGCTGCTAGTTATTGTTATCTTAGTGGTTAGTCAAGTCTCAAGCTTCCATTATATTCTTAGCTTACTTAGGATTCTTCATCAGAACAAGCTTGTCATAACATAATTGTTGGATAATTGTCGTCCTTTGTAGTCAATTGTTCTCTGCTGCTTTGTAGTAGTGTTTTAGTTTTAAAGAATCTTGCTCTAAAGGTTCGTGCTGTGTAAGGTTATGAGAATATTACAACCAATAATTGCAGAGATCATTTGATGTTCTTTGTGGATGTTTTCCAGAACAACATTCCAGTCTTTTGTCCTGCTATAACAGATGGCTCCTTGGGGGACATGCTGTACTTTCATTCCTTCCTTAACCCCGGTCTGATTGTTGACCTAGTGCAAGGTTGGTTCTTTGCTTTTTCTTATTGACAAACCGTGTCTTTCTTTCCCTATGCATGATCATTTGTGCGGCGGAAAAAAAAATTGAACAGGAGATCAGCGGAGATAAATGTGGTTCTCTTTGAACAGATATCAGGGCCATGAATGGTGAAGCTGTCCATGCGAGTCCTAGAAAGACAGGAGTTCTTATACTTGGAGGGGGTCTTCCCAAACATCATATTTGCAATGCCAATATGATGCGCAATGGTGCAGATTATGCTGTTTACATCAATACTGCACAAGAATTTGATGGGAGTGATTCCGGTGCTCGCCCTGATGAGGCTGTATCATGGGGGAAAATACGTGGTTCTGCTAAAACTGTCAAGGTAGCCTATTTAGCCCCTCTATGTTGCTTTGCCATTTTCCTTTTAGCTTCAGTTCTCATTTTCATGTGTCTCTGAATCCAACTCAAGTCCCTTTACAAAATTTTCACTCTCTTATCTAGAATGCTTGACTTGTGTCATCTTCACGTGCCTATTTTTATTGTGATTCTAATTTTACGTTTTGCGTTGTTTTAACCCTCAGGTGCATTGTGATGCAACGATCGCTTTTCCTCTTCTGGTTGCAGAAACATTTGCCAAGAAATTTACCAAGTCTCAGTAAAGATTTTTGAGAGCCAAGAGTTCATTTGATCAATTTTCATTCTTGGCCCTCGAGTCTGAATGAAATAATCTGCATAATTAACCGTAGAATTTCTAGGCAACTTGATTGGACCAAATCTGTAGCTGACAGTATCGGGCAAAACAGGATATGGTTTGCTGTGGGAGAACCGAACAAAATACTGAAAAGTAGACATCAAAATGGGCTGGCAAGGATGGGTTGGGGAGGCCATGTTTGTTTTAGGTTCGATATAAGCATCTGATTTTTTGAACGGCACAATGTTTCTAGAACAATTTTTTATTAGTTTCCGATGTGATTGATGTTTGGTTCTCGAGGAAAAACATTATCTCATTTATTGGTCAATCCAGTGCTTGCGCCTCTCATTCACTTGTTGGGTACAGAGCAATTATTGCCGTGAATGGCAAAATTAGTTCTAACAAACTTTACAATTATGAATAATAGAAAGCGTTCACATGCTATAGTAAAAAGAAAAAAAGTTATTATAGTTATTACAATATTTACAATTTTAACTAATGGTTTTAATTACTATGTCAAAAAAATAATAAGATGAGGTGAAATGGACTCTAGACTTTTTATCTTAATTCCATCATTAAAATTAAGACCAAATATTGCAAGCTGGACAAATTTCCAAGCTGAGGCGGAATTTCTCCTAGCAGAGTTGAAGAGAGAGTGAGGTACCTTAATTTGCTAAGCCTACCAATGAAACTTGGGATGAAGGTTCCATCCGCATGGTTGAAGCTTAAGTCCATATAATTCAAGTACTGCAAGTCAACCAATGAAGGACTGAATATATTACCTTTGACAGGATCACCAAATCTGGCAAAGTTGGAGGGGAAAGATGGAGCTTAACAACATGACCAGATTTGTTGTCGCGCAAAATTCCGCTCCATTTGCAGCACTCTCTTTTTTCTTCACTTCCCCAAGATGAAAGAATATTTCTGTTCGAGGTGTTCTACATATCCTCTTTAATCCTCGGGAGTGCTTGTCTTTCAACTTCTTAGCACCTGATTTTTGGATCTCCATCTCCTAAATTTGATCCCAACGAATATGTCGAGTAAATCAAAAGCATTAAAAACACATATTTGAGGGGCTTATCTGCTGACTATGATGATCATGAGTATGATAATCAGATCAATATTTGAGGGGCTGATTCTTTTTGTTTGTTAAATAGTATGCTTGTAAGGTTTATTTCTAACCCATTAAACAAGGTAATCACGCCTATTTTCTACAAATCGAAGGGATCAAACGCGCGTTTCTTACGCTCTAGAATGGTCAAGGATTAGTAAGTGGAAGTCATTCATCAAAAACAGAAAATAGTTGGAAGCCAATTTTCTTTCCAGAAAGTGGATAGCAACCAATTATGGGACGAGGGCTTCGAGTCTTAAAAGCAATCCCAATATGGGCACAAGTTGGCCACTTCAACATGTGTGAAAATATTTACATATATAAATATGTATACTCCTAAATTTCATTTTTCATCCAGTGTTCTTAGAAAGCCGAAAAGTATTCCTCTCATTTGCAAAGTGTCAAATTTTACCTTCTTGAGCTGGTCATTGTCGTTTCTTCAAGTGATGATGTTTGCTGAAGTTGTACTTCTCCTTCAGATAGGTCGTATGTGTTGTAAAAAGAAAGATTATATTTAAAAACTAACTCAAATAGTTCAATAAGCATCTCATGATACCGATTTCAAACATTGGAATAGCTTTTCCTCCACAATAGCAGATCATGATCATAAAATTTCTCTTCAATCTAAATTCTGGACCAGTTTTGGAAGAGTGATTATTCTTCTAGCAATCAATTGCAGAGAAACTAGGAAAGCATTAAGGAAAAAAAAAAACCATCAAAAGTTGTCCATAAATAAAAATGCTTTTTTGAACTTAGGATCAGAGTATTTGAACTCTAAAACATTAAGGTGAATGTTTATTCAGCGTTAGGAAGCAACCACTAAAAACAACGCTTCTTTTTTTAGCACATTCCGACACTGATCAGTAAAAGACAAGATTTTGACAGAAGTCTTTCATTAAAGATTAATGATCATCTTCAGGAGTTGAGTTAAGAAGTCATGAAATGCGCCGGCAAATGGTGATCCCGTCACCAATCGAAACAAGAGAGATCTCAACACGAGGATCTGCTGCAAGGGACTTGTTCAACTCGATCATGTCCTTCCTCGTGATCCTTTCCACCTCAGGAAAAGACTCTTCAGGCAAAGCAACAGATCCTCCCCACAGTGTGTTGTCGTAGATAATTATACCACCAACCTTAACCAGCTTCACAAGCCGCTCATGGTAATTCCAGTAATTAGCCTTGTCCGCATCCACAAAGCTGAAGTCAAAACTCCCCACCTTCTCCGGCTGCAATCCAACATGAATGTTTCAAAAGTCAAACATTGGTGTAGAAACGAAATTTTTTTTAGTAAAAAAGGTATCAGAAAATTTATATAATGCTTACATCTTCTAAGAATTTGTCAAGAACAGGCAAAGCTGGGGACTCTATGAAGTCAATTTTGTGTTCGATACCGGCTTTCTTGATGATTGGCAAGCCAATCTCATCATATGTTTTCCTGTAGGTATCTATGGCAGTTATCTACAAAAATGTTATAAATTGGTGCGATTATGTATGCGGTGGTAAGCATGTAATTAAATACAAATACTGTTAGCAGATCTGTTGTATTGTTAGCCGTGTAATCTAGCCTATTTTGTACGAAGTTTGTTAGTTCCTATGTGTTAGGAAGTTAGGTAGATTATCTTGTTCGGTTATTAGTACAAAACCTGTACATGGTGATGTAATTATCAGAGTTTTTTAAATAAAATTCAAGCAGTGATTAAACTGTTTTTCTTCTTCTGTTAGCTTTTAAATACAAATACATCAGTCAAATTGGAGGTCATGGATGTGTATTTTAGTACAAACTTTTCCATCATCAGGGATTGTGAGAGCCGTTAGGAGAAGAGAGTATCCAGTGAAGACTCCAACTTCTATTGTGTTTTTGGCGTTCATCAGCTTCAGTATCATGCCCATCAACTGAGCAGCGTCTGGTGAAGTTCCATAATAGGCCCTGCAAGTTGTTGGTTGCAATGCTAAAAGTTAGAAAAATAGTTTTGTAGATTGGGACTTCATCTCATCACTCTCTCTTCTTATGGCAACTATTAAGAAGGCCTTTTGAGTACAAGAAGTTCTCAAAGAGAACATAAGATAGCAATAAAACCAAAAATAATTACAAACACACTAGCGACACGAAACACTCTTCCAACTTAAAATGATCACAGCAGGAAATCCTGAACCGCGATAACAATGTTATACACCTAACTCTTTCACAGAGAAAATTAGCTTCTTGTTCTATTTCCTCGAAAATCCTTCCATTCCAATTTCCATCTAAACAACAGAAAAAGTATACCAGCACCACATAGTTCTACCTCACTTTCACCAATCTAACTCTAGCCAAAACCAACAGATTTTTCCACTATTAGTGAGCCAAGATT
Organism: Artocarpus heterophyllus; assembly: GCA_025403435.1. NCBI lineage: Eukaryota > Viridiplantae > Streptophyta > Magnoliopsida > Rosales > Moraceae > Artocarpus > Artocarpus heterophyllus. The sequence continues at coordinate 6,143,346 of CM046330.1, read as the reverse complement.
TCGAGGAAAAAACACCAAAAACGTAATCCGATTTCCCCAATTGACTTCTTCAACACAGATCTACATTCACTGAACAATGCAGTAGCAAATGGTCTATACTATGAGACACCGGGGGAAGAGAAGTAGCCAAGGAATTTTTTTTTTTTTTCTTTTGCACCAGTACATCACAGTATTGATCTGTTTATTGAAATACCATCTAAGCATGCATTTTAATTCTATAAAATACAAGATTTCCAAGTTGCAAGAAAACCAGGAAGGGTCACAAGAGCACATCCCATTGTCTATGATGGGTAGAAAATCAAATTTACTTGAGTACAATCTTGTCCAAATTAAAGAAAATAGAAAAGAATCATATGTTTTCATGGCAGAAACGATAAAGATCGACTAGTAAACTCCACCTTGGATGATTCGCGGTAGCAGCCCTCAATCCCTTTAGAAGTTCTGGCTCTCGTGGATAAACACTTGTCTCCAGAATATACTGCAAAAAACAAATATATATGTGTGTGTACGTGTGTGTGTGAGAGAGAGAGAGAGAAAGAGGGAAAAGTAAGAAGAAAAGCTCTAAAGCAGAGACGTAATTAGTTATAAACACCTTGTGTATATACCTTGTATAAGCCCTCGCTCTTCAAGATGAGTGGGGGTGGGACACTTTTCCCACGCGTTGTCTTCATGAGGTCTTCCATTGCTCTCTAAAACAAGAGAATTATTCTAAAAATCATGCATAGTTTGAATGATGTTAGAATTACAAGCTTTCTTCTCAACCAGTCCTTTGTTTTGGAAATAATGTGATCTCATAAATCGAGTTTAGGATTTTGTGCCAACTTGCCTAAAATCAATAGTTGGGGATATTTATAAAATTATAAGCAGTATCACCTTATTAATTTATTAGTATTACAAATAGAAGAGGTATTTAAAGGTTTACGCTAGTGGTTGCATGCATAGTATAACCGTATAATTATATCTGACTATCATAAAGTGAAAAGTAAAGAGTTCGAATCTTTCACTTTAAGGACGGAGCTAGAAAAATTAGTGAAAGGTAAAGCATATACAAACATTGTTAAAAAAAATTAAATAAAAGATATATAGAAATTTAAGAGAGACTGAGTATAATTTTAAGAGATATGAAATATAATTTTATAAAATTTTATGTACATCGTTAAAAGGAAAAAAAAGTTCAGAATGGGCAATGGGCGGTTGTGTAGCTCCGTCCTTGCCTCACCTCCAATTTATAATTAAAAAAAAAAAAACTTAAGCTAGGGTATGAGTAAAATGAACCATTTTCAAATTTGGGGAACCAAAAGAAGTACATGATCCAAGGCACGTATGAAATTAACCAAGTTTATAGGAAATATTCTTGGAAAACACAAACGAAGCGACAAATATCGATGTTAAAAAGTAAGTGTCAAGCAAAATGATGTAGAATCTACAAAGTACGATGTTAAAAAGTAATTTTTTATATGTTTTAAAGAAAAGCAAGAGAAACATAAAGACTAAGTCATGGAAAGGTTGCGATAGAGAGAGACCTGCCAGAGTGCGTTGTCTGAGGGCCTGCGGCCGTCAAGTGACGTATATATGGTGGAGAGCAACATGAGGGAAAAACAAGGTTAATCTTATGCATGGCCCTTAAACTTTATTCGTATTTTTATTTTTGGTCTTTAATTTTTAAGGTTAACGAGACAATTGATCTAATTACGTTTATTGAATTAACATATGACTCTAATTTGTTAAAATTCTACAAATGTCTCATAATGATATCAGTAAAATTATTTATATGTAATTATATTGTACAATATGTAATATCATTAAGATAATTACTATATCATTAAAGACATTTTTAAGATATTTTAAAAATTATGTTAGATTAATTTCATAATAATAATTGAGACACGTATTGTAATGTTTTTTAATTTTTAAAATGTCTCAAACTAACTTAATTCATGATCTATGGGTTTGTTTTAGTTATTTTTGTTATTATTTAGGTTGAGGTATAAAAAAAGAGGATAAAATAAGAAGGTGATGTTTATAGATAGAAAGCAATATTTTTCTAATAACGTGTAGAATATGCATATCATTCTTGTGCCAAAAATTTTAAATAACACTTCTAATTGAATATCATCATTATTTTATTTGTTTAAACACCCAATTGATGAAAAAAAACTAAAATTTTAAAAAATATATAGAGGATTAAGTTTAAAAGGCATTTAAAGTTAGAGACTAAAATAAGTTTGATAGAAAAATCAGGCTCTTTTTGAAATTAAACCAAAAAAGAGAGACTTAGAAATGTGACCCCTAACCTTTTGGGTTTTTTTTTTTTTTTTTTTGGGAGTTTTTAGCTCTTGTTTTTTCCTACTGGAGTCGTGCCTTTCTTGGTTGGACATTTAAGGAGTGTAACCCCTAACCCTTTTTTTTTTTTTTCTTTTGAAGTTTGTGGCTTTTGTTTTTTCCCTCTCTTGTTTGGATTTTAAAAAATATATATAGAGTAATGCTCCTCTAGTTAGGGAGCATTATAAGAATTCTACATTTAACATCGCCATAACGGTAAATGAATTGACGACATTTTTTTATAAACGACAACAAAGAGGAATGATTATTAAAAACCTAATTTAACGACAATAATTTTAAAACGACAGCAACATACACGTCTTTTTTGGTGAAAGACACAAGCTATTGTCTTCTGTTTCTTGATGGTTGTATTCGACTATATTTTTTTATGGGACATTTGGACTATATTTATTTAACAAAATAGCTAATTTTTAGGGCTTAAATTAAACTAAAATTTTTAATTAAAACAGATTATTAATTATTTACGAGGTTTTAATTTAATTTTTGAAATTTATCATTCACAAAATTATTTCAAATAATGTTGTGGTTGAGTTGTTTGTTGAGTATTTTAAAATTGAAACATAATAGATTGTTTGGAAATTTAGATTAAACTAAAAATTTTGGTTTAAATCAAGTTATTATTTTCTTACAAAATTTAAATTGTTGCATTATTTGTCGTTCAAACCAATGATTTAAAAAAGGTTCCCAAATGCTTTAAAAATTCAAGAGTATAATTGAAACTTTTTTAAAAAGTTTTAATATAAATATTGTAAAGAAGAAATTTCAGTATAGGCAAAATAAGAAAAAAAGTGCAAAAAAAAAAAAAAAACTCAAGGACCTTTTATGAGACAACAATTTCCATTCAAAATTTAATAAAGGACTATTCATGAACTTTTTGAGTTCATAAACTATTTACGAGACATTTTTTAGAATTAGAAATAAAAAACTATTCATGAATTTACCCTTTCTGTACCAAGGGAAAAAAAAAAAGCATAAGAGAACAGATTTAATTATTTAGTTAAAGAAAAACTGAAGAATGAAAGATTAACTTGACACTTTTAATGGAATTTGATATGAAATTACTGTTATGTTATGGCTCTAATCACAGCACAAATCAATTATTGCTTATTATAGTTTGTGAATTTTTCTCCATCGTTCCCTGACCCGATAGACAATTACATATGAAAATGCAAGAGGAAAAAAGAAAGTAACTCAACGACTTTATAAGCTCCAATCTCAAAATAAAGAATACTTTTTATTTCATTACAGCAGTCTTTGTTAAAACCAAGGTAAACTCTGTAAGGTAATCCTGTAAAACAAATAAAGGAACTATGTGCTTCTGACTCAATTTCGACAGAACAATAGGAAAGTAATATGGTACACGTCCTGTTGAAATCAAGATTCTCTCCACTCTAAGATAAAAAATTTTGAACCAGACACAATAGCGAAGGAAAATCAAACATGATAACAAGCTGTATCGGTATGTGACAATGTATAATGGCCATGTTCACTCGTGAGTTTGTCGGAGAGACTGAAAGAAAGCAGTGAAGGCCTCAGAGTCGGGAAGCTTCGGATGAACATGACTTGCAGCGTCCTTTGAAGAAATCTCTCTAGCGATAACCGGCGAATTGGAAACTCCAGTGACCCCAGATGTTGCAACCTTTGGAAGAGAGTTGGAGGCTTGTTCCCTTGTAGATGGCTTTGAACTTTCTATGCGCGAGGATCTTCTCGATTCTGGAATTGGTTTAGGACTATCCTGATCCACCAATCTATGCCGCTCCCGGCTTCCTGAATGATCTGAGCTTTTGGTCTCCGACAAAGGCTTTGGTAAAGTTTCACCAACATTAGAACTACTTGAAGATGATTTGCTTTCAGCTCTATAATTAGGAGTCCTAGATTCCAAGGATGAAACAGTAGTCTTTGAATAAGTTCTACCAGAGTTGGAAGAAGAAACTTTAGTTCTTCTTGAAAATCCAGCGCCTGGACGAGCATTTCTCGAGGAAGTCAACTTAGGAAGATCTTCGTCAGAATCACTATTGTCCGAATCAAAATAAGTGCGTGGGGCCCTTGAGCTCAATTTTTTATTCAATTCATTACCTAGTTTCTTGTTGTACGGCTGCTTACTAATGTTAGTCTCTTGTCGGTGTTCCTCTTCCACCTGATCGTCATCAGAATCTATATGTTTGCTAAAGGCCATCATGCTTACTTTCCTGTCTGGTTTTGTGCTGCTTTTTTCACCGTATGGCTCTTGATAGCCAGCCATGAAACCAATTGAACTCCCCACAGTTGTTGAAGAGGAAGATTGGTCATTCTCCGCGCTAGTATCCTCAGTAGCTTGTTTGACTAACAGAGAGTTTTCTGATGGTTTCCTCATATATGGTGGACGCCTAAGACCCTTATTCCGCAGGCCACCTGTCAATGTCCCAAAGTTCAGCTCCTTATCACTTTCAGAAGTAGATTCCCTTAGAAGTGCAGTATCTTTTGTTCCATCAGGCAATTCCGGAGTGTCCTTAACTGCTGAATCCAGTTTAGATTTCATAAGCCCGGAAGGTGACTGCTCAGAAGGCGGCGAGCCATAATCAAATTTCTTCTCAGATGTAGGAGTAGATTTGATTCCTCGCCTTCTATCGCGAAGTACTTCCTTGGGCTGCAGATCAACATTAGAGGCTGGCAACCATGTATCTCCACTAGATCCCACATTTCCATCTTTGGAAAAGGATGATCCTACTGAAATATGTTCTTCACTTTGCATCAGCTCAGAACTTCTAGAGTGTGTATTTTTTTCAGAAGGAAATTTATGGTCTGTACTTCCAGTCAGATTAGACTTGTGAAAATCTTCTTCATTGTCGGAACTTGGGCTATCATAATCATCAAAAGCAGCCGGAGGCAAGTCATCTGATCTTGAAGGGAGACTAGAACTTTCAGGAATTTCAGAAAACACAGAATGATGTGAATGTGAAGTGGACTTTCCTGGTCTCTCGTCTGTATTTCTCCTAGGGCGCCAAACAGTTGAATCAGCTAAAAAATCTATTGATGATTCTTTCCTCGGGGATGAAAAATTAAAACTTGTTTCCTGGTCCTTATAATTCCCCATATCAAGCTTATCGTTGCCATCATCTGAACCATAATCATCAAACACTGCAGTGTACTCACTAGAATTTATTTTGGAAGTGTTTCCATACATGCTTCTGTCGTCATGAACAAAGGGGTCCTCACTAAAATCATTCCCTTTAAAAATGTCTCCATGAACATCACCGGAACCGCTTGAATGAGAACGGGAAGAGGCCCTGCTAGATTGTTTTTCAGTCCTCCTGTCCCCATAATAAACAACATCGTCATTCTTTCTCAAAATATCCTCTTGGTCATCAGTAAAAGAGCTCGAATGAGAATGTCGTGAGATGCCACTAGATTGTTTCCTGGTCGCTTTTTCATCAAAAAAAGCAGTTTCCTCAGACTTCATGCTATCTGGTTTCTCGGCCACAGATCTCAAACCAGATTCACTGGACTGTTTCCTCTTACTCACTTCATCTAAAAAGTCTATACTATCAGATTCAGATGACTTCTTTTGTGAATATTTATTTACTGCATGGATATTATTATTCATCAATCTAACATCATCAATGGAAGCTGTACTGGGCTTCAAGGAAGATGCCCTGCTGTATCCTTCATTGTTCCCAGAGCCATCTCTCACAAACCTTTCAGCTGCCCCTTCCAGCTCTTCCTGTTCCTCGTCAACAGTAAGCTCATCATGAACTCCAGAATAACTTCCATGGAAGACATTATTTTCTGCATCTTTGGCAATATGGTCAGTCTGAAGCTTTGAGTCAGCATACAAATGAGGGCGTTCATCATTTGGAGCGTGACCATAAGGCTTTGGTGATCCCGAGGAATACTGCATAGAAAGTTCTGCAGCTGCTCTGGCAGCCATGCTTGCCCGTTCAGCAGATTCAGCAGCTGCCTGTGCAGCAGAGGTGGCATCCTTGAATTCCATGTTCCAATTCTGTTTACCCGAAGGAAAAGCATTCTCACTTCCAGGATATGGTTGCCTATACTCCATCCGTTCAGTTCCACTTCCTGTAAGATAGTACAGCCCGAATATCAAATCGAGTATGCAAAGAAGCCACACCAAGCAAAAATTAAGAAGCTCAGAAGTACCACCAGCTAAGCCATGAAGCATAATTAATTAACAAGAATCACAATCCTCAGGTGAATACTTTACATACCTGAAGATCTCAAATCAGTATGCAATGTAGTAGACGCTGTTGCCTTGTTGGTTGCAACTCCTGCAGAAGCAAAATTTTGGGAGCTAGTTGACATTCTCCTGTTGTGCTCATTTAAGTTCACAAAAACATCTTGCTTCTCGTCATGTCTAGATGGGACTTGAACATTAGGGGGTCCTTTGTCATCAGGAATTGGTTGAGCCGGGGCAGGAGGAGCTTCACTGTAAATTTTATTCGCAGCCTCAAAGGTATTTGGTCCATTCTGCCCACATATTTGAAGATTGCATTCGTCAGGAACAACCACCAAAAGAATAAATGCAAGATACACACACGATTCCCTAACGTGATTTCTTGATTGTTATTCTCCATTATAATACAATATGGTCTATCAAGAGAGGAACCATATGCACTGGTCAAAAACAAAAAGTAATCTCATAAAATTAATTTACTCTTACCAGCAAGTCCTGGGGAGGCAAAGAATCATTCCCAGAAAATGAATCAGGATCCCATTTCACGTTATGTTCCTCTGCTATTGCAGTCAAGATTTTGAGTTTGGTCGGACCATCAGGTGCCTTGGCAGATAATTTCTCCACCAACTGCAAAAGTAGAGCTGAAAGTTATAAATAAAACTAAACTTCTAATTTTTGCAGTCTCCGATCATCTATTTCTAATTTTCCAAATCACAACTATCCATCAAAAGTTGCATGAGATGCACAAACTAACCATGCGATTTACGCCACAATCTGGACGCAACTCAATGGCTGAAGTAATAAAATCCTTTCCATATTTTGCTGTAAGATGCTTTTTGATGTCCATTAGTTCTGGTACATCCGCACTTCTTGGAGACGCAAATATTACACTTGCAATAGCTTCCTTCAGGTCAATCGGACAGTTTCTGGTGGATAAAAATAAAAAATAAAATAAAATAAAATAAAATAAAATAAAATAAAATAAACATAACAATACTGACAAAAAAAAAAAGAAGAAGACAAGACCAGCTAGTAACTGAATTAATTATCCACCAATTACATAAACGATATGATAAAACTAAACAAAATCCAACAAATTTGCGTACTTTTGAGACTCGATGATGGGCAAGCGCGCTGCAATAAGCTCACAGTATATCTCAATAAGATTATACGCTGTCAACGTCTTCTCTTCTCTGATCACATGTTCAACCTGGGATACACCAAGTCCAGGATCATTCGCAATGTCAAATCTCAACGACCATAATTTTATGATTAAAATATACATTAAAATAAATAAATAAACCAAGAACTATAATTCTTGCTAAATTTTCTGCTCAGCCTCATTAGACCTCAAATCAAATAACACTACTCTTCAGTTACAAAATAAATTAAAAACAATTAATGCCACTAAAAACTCAATTAAAGATATTTAGAATTGGGAAAAGAAAAAAGGTTACAAGTCACCAATCAATCCCCCTTCACTACAATTCTTTTTTTTCCCTTGAAAAAGACATAAATATTCTCTGTCCCTTCAATCTACACAACTTGATCATAATTCATACCAGTATAAAATTCAAAAAAAAATATTTTTTTTACATAAATCAGAAAAGAAAGAAACTTTAAGCGATTATACCCGAATTCGAGCAGTCTGGACTTGGCCAGACTCGAGCAATTGAGCCAATTCCCTCTTCATCAGCTTCACCTGATTCTGTCTCTTGTTATTCAACAGCTTTATTCGCGATACGGCAAGCTTCAGAGCCGTTTTGCTGCACCAAAAATCAACAAAACACAGCCGTTAAAACTCGTCAATACAACAGTTTCAAAAATCCACTTCCCTCAATTTCATCAACAGAAAATCGAAAGAATTACCATTTCGCCGGCTTGAAGCTCCTGTGAAGCATCGTTAATCGAAAACTCGGAACTTCCGAAGCTCAGATCACCACTGAAAAAAAAAAAATTTCCTTCGAATTAGGGTGTTATGGAATCCTGAGGAAGCGAATCGATACGTGTGTTGGGAAAATCGATTTCGAAATTGAATTAGAAGACGAAGGAAACCGAACGAGTTGGACGCTTATTGGAGTTTCGCGGAAATTCAACCTCGAGTAGGAAACGAAGACTTTTTCTCGTAATTGGAATACCAATACGATTATATTTAACTCGTAAATTGAATTGTAATCACTTTTGGTACTTTTCTGACTAGTTTGCCCTTGATAAACTGTCTGTTTTCCCAAGATAAATAACGAACTTTTTTTAAGTTGGGTGGATGATTTGAACCCGCCAGGATTTAAACTCTAATATTTATTATAGTGTTTGGCATAACGGTAGAAGCCGGTTTTTATTATATATTGTAGTAATTTTTTTTTTTATTATAATATATAAAAGCTTTATATTGTTCATAATTAAAATAATAATTCTAAGTGTTATCCTTGATCGAGTCAAATAAAATTTACCTTTGAAGTAGGCTTTCAATCACAATAACATGACTTTATTGTTTACATTATTTTTTTAGATTTTTTTTTTTACTTTGTATGAATTTAACATGTTCCTCACCAATAGTGTCTTTATTTTTTTTATTTTCTGGTAATAAAGTTTCTTTGTCTTTTCCTTTCGTTCCTTTTTTTTTTGGAAAGATTTCTCTCTGATTTTTTTTCCTGTAAGTACACATATCGTTGAGTCCGCGTTAGATAATGAAAGTTTTTCTGAATTAATCTTAAACAAAAAAAGAAATAAATAAATCAAATTGTCCTGATTCACCAAAAAAAAATCAAATGTCCTTTTTTTAAAATTAAAATTGTCCCTTTCACCTTTCAAAAAAAATTCCTATTTTTTATATGGCAATAAAAAGAATAAAAAGAAATCATGAGAGTAGATTCTTTATCTTATATTGCAATTCATTGTAGTCCATCCAACAATTACAAAGAGGGAACAAAAATTGAGTTTTGGCGCTTTTTTGGGAAAAATAAAGTTTGACTTTAAACAGTGTTTGATGAAATGATAATAAAAGGGACACAACCTTAAACCTTTCACCTTATTATATAGCACATCACATGTGAATGAGCTTAACAAAAACACACACACACACACTAATAACTTTTTGTTTTGCCACGGGCAGCGATAAATAAAGAGAAAAAAAATTAAGCAAAAATCCATGGGCAGTTGGAAATGTGAGAGTCATTTAAGAAACATGTATAGAGGCTAAAATGGGAATTTTAACCCTATAGAGGTCAAAAAGCTCCACCTGCCAACTTTGTCGACGGCGGTCATTTAAGAATCATGTATAGAGGCTAAAATGGGAATTTTAACCCTATAGAGGTCTCATAAAGCTCCACCATCCAACTTGTCGACGGCGGAAAATTGACGCTTGCATTACTCGGAAAGACCTTTTGAATCAAAAGGAATATTCCTAAGTTCTAGATGAACATTTATAAAAACAGGTCTACAACTACAAGTCCCCTCTGGGGTTGAATTTTAAAGGTCTCAAACGGGAGGTTGACGTAACGACCGACCGGTTTTTCTTCGCTGGAAAAGGCGACAAAAAGTTTTCAAACACAAGAAAGCCACCAAACAAATACAACACTCGTTAAAAATCTATTCTATCAGTAAACTTTGATAAAACACAGATAGAATCACGCAAGACAATACTTGATGTTAGGAAGCTTCCTTGACACATCAATTTGAGTTCGTATAAGACTCTTTTTAAAACCATTGTAGTCGATGGAAGCTTTCGATCCATCGAGAGCATGTAACGTGTACCACTAAAGCCAAACACTCAACATAGACTCGTAACTAGTAGAACTTTTAATTTGTTAAGACCTAAATTTATATACCACAAACAAACTCAAATAGTGAGAAAACTACCTTTATTATTACAAATAAAATACTAAAATTGGGCAGAAATATTGACTAAAACATTAAAAAAAAACCAAAAGCACGACCATCGCAAACCTTCAATTAAAGTATAGTTAACAAGAAGACTATCAGAGTAGAAAGACTGCTTCTAGGCACAAACGGCAAAGCTGATGAGATGACTTCAAACAGCAGAATGTGAAGCACACACGCCACCACCGTCAACATCCGAAGCTAATACCGCCACCTCCAAAGAAATCTGGCACCATTTTGAACAAAACCTGTAAAGAGTACAAACACCAAAAGAGAAATACGTCAGAAAACGTCTCTAAGTCGTTTAGATTTCATCCTCTAAACGAAATCAAATCCATCCTAATGAAGTCACCCCCGCCAAACACAACCACCGCCATTGAAAAACGCACAATAATACGAGCTTCTTAACCAATTTTCAAGACCGAAAATCCAACAACACGCCCGGAGGCAGTCTTGGAATTCTTTCAGACTCACTCTCTTTCTTTCTTTCTCATTCTTTTCCTAGGGCTGGCCGCGATAGTTTAATTATAAGTCAATTAATAAAGTCGAAGTTCGGGAAAATAAAATTTTATTCACAGATTCTTATTCGTACTGTTGCATATTAATATGTAATATAAACTTAGATTCATTAGATAAACCAACTTCCACGCGTATGCAAAATTTCATGTGGTCTTTATTCTATCTTCATTTGTAAGCCCAGTGTCTTGTACGCGTTAAGATCGTAGCACCGGTCAATCATAATTCACAAGAATCAATTATTAATTTCAGGCTTTTAGATTTAAATATCATAGAAATTTCAGGCTTTTAGATTTAAATATCATAGAAAGCGAAAGCACGTCATGCCATTCATGTCGTGCACGTCTCACGTATCATTTTCATTCCAACTGACTCAGCAAGCTTGGGAACCAACGTTTTCTTTTTCTTTTTTTTTTAGTTGAGACATTGTCCACTACAAGCTCATAAAAGTGGTTGATTTGGAACAATTAATCTAATCTATAGCCAGGAGTTCTATTTTTCTCCACTTGTCAAATTATTAAAACCAAATTAAATCGATTGTCATGAGGAAAAAAGAATTAAAATCAAATTAAGCTTTTAAGCTTCCCAACCAGTCATTTCTCCCATATGGATATTTGAACAAGAACTACCACAAGTAGAAAACAAAAATAAAAATAAAAAAGAAATTGTCCATTCCAAATCGTAACTCAATAATAGATGAGAAAAAAGGAAATGACCTGAATACTATACACAAAAAAAAAGGAATTCCATGGACACACGAAAGGCATAAAAATAATTCAAAGACCAAAAAGGCATAGTCTATATAAACAATGAAAGGAAGATGTTATAATTTGCAAATAGCCAAATTTCTGTCACAGAAGAAAATCTTAATTGCAAAGGAATGACATTCCTATTCATTTGATCATAAATGAATATCCATTCTGTCATCATATCAACATTGTCCTCGATATATTTATCAAAAAATAAAAAATAAAAACATTGTCCTCGGTATTTATCTTGTGTACACCTTGCAGAAATAGTGCTAGTAGCAACATTTTTCACATCTGTAACTCAATGTGGAGAAAACTACATGAGATTTCTACCTGGCCTAGAAACATATTACAAAATTAGGTAGAAATATCACAGGATTCAATTCACTTGCAATTTCCATTTCTGTTAAATGGCTTTCAATTATATCTCCTTTTTCCCCTCTTTTTTTTTTTTTTGGCCCCTTCTTTGGATTGTGGGGTTACCAAATTGGCTTAGTAAGATGGCCAAATCCATACCTTGTGCCATAGTTGGCGCAGCCGTCTCATAAGGGCACACAGGAGAAAATCCAACTTTGCCAGATTTTTGCACTTTCTTAACGCAGCTCTTAAACTTTTCATGACATTTTATATTTATCAAACCTGAAACAGCAAATGAATAAAGGGAAAGTTTGAGAACAGAACAAAAATGTGTCCTGGTGCAGCCATAAACAATGCATTTGGAAGAGTAAGAGTTGTTCAAACCAATGGTTTAAACTATGAACAATCTAAAGCTCTCACATATTACAGTTTTTAAACCCAAACTGATGGCTTAAACTACTCTTCCAAACATCCTAAAAAGATAAATTAAAAAACCACAGGGAAAACTTGGTATTTATCCTTTTGGCAGAAAAGAATATGAAATGTAATAGCTGAAGATCACAGGGCCCAAAAATCAACCTTTCAAGACAGCAGGAAGTCAATTCTTCCCTTTTTTTATTTTGTTTCCAATACTTTATACCACAAGCCACAAGTATTTACTACAAAAAATGAATATGCATAGGACTATTACCATTTCACCTTTTTTTTTAAACCAGCATTAATGGCTCTTGTGACAATTAAACAGCCTTTTTCTTTCTCTCATTCATGTGGTCCACTCATTCAACACATTCAACTTAAAAAACCTAAGAATCCCACTAACTGCTACTAATTAACCGTCCCTATAACTAGAAAGAACAAATATTTCACGAATTCAAATGCAAAGACAAAGGCAGTGTTTGGGAACCAAGTTCTAACAGTTATAGTGTAAAGCTCTCATATGCTACAGTGTAAAACAAAAATATGCTACAATGTTAAGACTCACGTACTGTAGTATTTAAATTTCAACTTAGTTCTCAAACACACTCAAATATTGAAATAAGAGTGTCGATTTTATTGCTCAAGAAACATATTCCAAAAAAAAAAAGAAGAAAATAAACACATACGAAATCCTTATACTGCTTTGTTCCAAGTTTATTTTCTGTTTGTTTTTTCCCCTTTTTCTGTAGGACATTTTACTAATTTTGACGTCAAAATATAAAGTTAATACAAGTTTAGAAATGCTCGGGCATACAATCGATAAACTTCTTCAACATAGACAGTTTAATTTGTGAATGAATAAAAAATACATGGTATATTCGTAATAAATATGAATTTTCCAAACGCAAAAAGAAACCTTTTTTCGTGACACATTCGTCGTGAATCTGGCAACAAGCGTCGAGATCATCGCAAGGCTTCTCTCCGGGACAGCCAGTCCATCCTACTCCGCAGAACTTTCCGTATCGAATCCCAACAGCTAAATTCACACACACACACACAAAACTAAAATCAAAACCAAAACTAGATTAAATCGCCATTGTTAAAGGTTATTCACAAACAACTTACAGTTACATTTCTCTGCAACGCAGGTTCTGCTGCATCTGACCTGTCCATCCAAGCGAGAAAACAAAGTTTAAAACCAAACAAAAAAAGTGTATAATCGTTGATCCGATCTGATACGATTCGATTTCGTTGTTCTGTTTCCTTCGACGTTTTCTAGGCCGCCAAACGGGGGCCCGTTTTGTTAGTTACCTCGGAATCATTGTTGGAGCAGTGGGCGACGACGGTGAGGGAGATCAAAACGACGGCGAAGCCGGAGGCGACACGCGTCCTGGCGGGAACACAAGCACCGCACCACATTTCTCGCTCTGCTTTCGGGTTTGGATTTCCTCTGCCACAGTCACAGAAGAACGACAAAATGGAGGTGACTTCTGGGTTTTCCCTCGGCCTTCCCGCTTTGTATGTCGTTTCTCTCCGCTCCTTAGGATTTTCGAATCGTCTGACCCTATCCTATTGGTCGAAATTCGTCAGGGCCCACATGAAAATACTATAATACCCTTTCCAGGTGCTGATTGACTGACTTGCGTGGGAAACGTGGGTTAACTCTTTCCACAAATGCTAAAAAAACAAAGATTAGATTGATTATGCCAAAAATATATATATACAATGCCCCGATAAAGTCAACACATTATAATTGATGTTACAAATATACCCTGACTGGTTTACAATATCCACCAAAATTCAAAAGCATGAGAATAAGGAAAAATAATGGCGTACTCGATCTCGGCGTGAAGGATATCTGTGACGGAAATGTGAGATATCTGCTGTGCAAGCTCCAGAGATCGGTCTGCGTTTGGTGGCCATGGCAAAGATGATGAACAAGGTTGACATCGCGTCGGAAAGGACAGAGGCCAGCAACGTCGAGCCCAGATATGGCGCTGCTTGTTGATCTCCGTTTGGTGGCGCAGTGGAAGAGAAGCAGGAGAGATCATAAGAAAGCGACGGCGAGAGTGATAAATACAAGACCTAATCTAATTAATGGATAAAGGGGTAAAATTGTCTTCACAAAGAATGTGCTTTTAAAATGAAGCTTACCCTGTGCCATTCAATGACACAGTTTTTTAAGAGTGACCAAGATCGATCCAGGCAGTAAATCGGTGGCACATAGCTCAACGGGAGCTTTACAGATATGATCTTTTTAGACTATGGATTAAAATATATTGGATGAATAAAATTTTTTAAAAAAAATATCATAAATTATTTATTTTTTTGATAATTTTAATCTTATATTGATATAATTTTCTTTTTTTTTTTCAAGAGCATTGTTCATGTACATCTCTAGCCTAATGACCTCGTCAATCTAAGCCCAGCTGGAGGAAATTCAGCCCAAGCTTTGACGATCCTGCCATTAATGGCGTCTGCAAGTAGCTTTTTCTTGTGCTCAATTTAATCAAAATTCTTTTCTTTTTGGAGGAATAATCAAATTTAATTTAATGTAAGTTGGATTAACAATCTCCATTGAATCAAATTGGATTAAAAAATTAAAAAATAGGATTAGATCCGTTTTGATTTTGAGTTTTTTTTAATATTTTCATACAAGTGTTTTACTTTATCAAAAAATTACGTAATATTTATTGAAATTTAATCCATTTTTAAACATTCGTAAATTTAAGCATCATTCAGAAACTTTTTTACCCTATTCCGTACATCGACTAAAAGGACTAAAATACCCTACAAAGAAAAATTGAAAAAACAAACTAAAAGAAATCTACAAATCCCTTAATATCTCCATCGCCATCCAGGACCAAAATCCAATAAACCAATTGCCGAAAATTGTGTGCATCCATGCACTCATCTCCACTCATAAACTATGCAAGGAACATGAAACGCCAGCTCCTAACTACAAAATATATATATACATATATATATATATGCTGTAGTAGTGTGCCGTGTGGTCATTAAATTATGATGATTCAACTGCTAATATCACAATTTGTTGGAAAATGAAAACGTACATATGACTCAACAAAATTTTTGGTTAATACTGACGTTAAAAATAATAAGGGAAGGTGCTCATCAAACATTCATAGCAACTGAAATATGAGGAGAGATACGAGAATTCTACTACAACGCTCCCGTGCGCTTCTTTCACAATAGAAAGTCCCCTGCTGAAACTTCAGCCAACAACAAAAGAAATAAGCCTAGAAGACTCGGGGAAAGAGAGATTCTATGATAAACGCCACAAGAGTGCAAATTACCAAAACATCTAAAAAGAGAAAAAAAAAAGACGAAAATCCAAATCGACATCGACAAACTGGAGTCCTACCTTCGATCTCGCTCATTTTGTAACGTGCACGAGCTAATCATTTTACAGCGCGCTCGAGTGATATATCGCAGTGGTTACGAGAGTAAACAAATACTACCACAAAAATTTAGCCAAAAAAGGAGGTAAAATGAACGAGCCAATGCAATAAATCTTGGACTATGATCACCAATTATGATTTGGTAGCAGTAGCTCCCAACAGAGAAAAACAAAACAACATCAAGCTCCATCCAGGTCACTTTTGAATACATGCATTATTAAGGCTTGTCAACACTCAGAATTGCCCGCGGATTTCTCAGGTTCAAAAATTTGGCAGAATGAAGAAGAAAAGGGAAGAAAAAATTTTGCATGCAGAGGTCCCTCAATTTAGATGAAGCAAATAAAAAGAGACGCTTAGATATGCAACCTCTAAAAACGTTTTGTCAAGGGGTGTTTTCAAACGTAGTAACCAGTGAAAGTAAATCCCCTTCCCACAATCTCGCCCGCGCAAAACCAGGCAAAGCATTCCAGCCCGAACAAAGCAGCTATACCGGCATCTTCAACCTTCAACTCCTGCCTGTTCTTCCATATGTGCTTGACATAGTCAAGTTCCTTCCAGAATGACTCATAACGACCAGGAATACTGCACAAAGTAGAAACAAGTCAAATATAATAACAGATACATAATACATGCATAAAACAGAAGAGAGAGACACGTTGGTTGTATTCTAACGACCAGGAATACTGCACAAAGTAGAAACAAGTCAAATATAATAACAGATACATAATACATGCATAAAACAGAAGAGAGAGACACGTTGGTTGTATTCTAACAAAAATCATGCTAGCAATGATGATTCCAAGACACTTCGTCATCCAGCTTATTCATTATCTAAAAATTTGGTAGCATGCAATACTTGGTACACTAGAAGTCAAGAAGAAAGCTTTGAAGCCTCTTTATCAACGAGACTCTGAAGAAGAATAGAAATATAACCTAGCAAGACGAGTATAAAGCAATTGTTTCGATAGCTGATTGCATTTCTCAACCGTTGGGGGTTCCTGAATGTATTGCTTGTTCTGCTCCAATAACTGCTTGTAGTAAGCAGATCCGTGCTTGCAAGCAAAGCGTGACGCTTGGCAAGCCTTGGATTGCAATTGTTGCAACTTTGACGCCATCAACTCCAAACTTAAGCTTAACTGCAGAAAAAAAAATAAAAAATAAAAAATAAAAAAACTTAATATTATAAATGATATGCCACTCAATAACCCAAACATTATATTTAACTAGAATATCAATGCATTTAAAGTCACATCAATATGATACTCATCATGAAAGAAAAGTTTCATAGATTTGTTACGGCTAAAAAATTAAGGACAACATATTTATTATATGGAAGTCGGAACTCGGAATTTATAGGCATTTACATACATGATGTTCATGATAGAATTCTAACAGCATGTATCGTTGCTTCTTCCACAAACTTCAAATTAGTGACAATGAACGCATTATTATTGGTTGAGAAGCAAAAAGAGAAGAGGCAAAAAGTAACCTTATATCACATCTTCTAGATCCTAGATAGTCGTTGGCAAATACTAATCTTCAGTTAGACTAGCTAAATGAAAATTAGCATCAAACATACCTAAGAACATCAGAAAATGAGCTTTTACAGCTTGCTGTACTATCTTCTTCTACATGCTTCTTAGCTACCAAACAAAAAACTAAGGCTTAAACACATCAGCGAAAAAGGTAGATAAGAAACTGAATGCTCCGAGGTTCAGCACAAACAGAAATCCTGAAAAAGGAATAATAAAAGGCCCAATTGGCCAACTTGCACATAAACAATTTAAACCAATTTAACAAACGAGCAATTCGTGAAAAAGTTTGTCATCAATTTTATTACTGCATACATGTCAGAATTCTGTAAAACCCTTCTTGACCCCCAATAATTTATGATTTAATTTCATCATGAAACTGTTTTTCCATGATCCGTAATATTTTCCTTCAACAAACATCGAATTTCTCGTCATTATTGAAAGCTATTCATGATTTATAACAAAACAAGACCATGAAGAAACTTTCCTCCTAAAGCAATTGCATTTCCCACCTAAATTAAACACATTTTAGTCTAAAATGAAACTGATAAAACCCCAAAACAAAATTCGTCATGCTGCACTTCCAAAATAGTTTAAATTAACATAAAACATTGTGTGAAATTAAATTTGGCTTCGGTTTATACGGCTAAAATCCACAAATCGAGATTCTAATAACAACTCAACAACCAAAAATTGCTAAATTCTCACAGCAGTATTACAAACCATAATCAGTCAATCACAGAAATACCTAACAGTTTGAAAAAAAAAATAAATCTTTATCATCAGAATTTGGAAACATAAACCCTAAGAACAAACAGATCGTTTAACGAGAAGTCAGATCTAAATTAGTGAACGCACGAGCCTGAGAGAACAAGAACTCGTAAATCGAACACGAATAAAATCGAAATATCGAAAGGGATTTACCTTGGTTGTTTTAGATTTAAATGCAGAACAACAGAGCTGAGGAGCGAGTCTTTGCTTCGCCTGCCGCAGAGACCTGTGAGAGAAAGAAGAGAGAGAGAGAGAGGCGCACGTTTGGGGGTTAGGGTTTTGAGGTTTTACTTTTGGATTCTTTGCCTTCGACAGGGCCTATTTCATAAACATTACAAGTTTTTGGCCCTTTTTTATGCTTTTCTTTCTTTTTTTTTGTTTTCATCGTTTTAGGAACTTGTATTTTAAATAAACATTATATTAATACCTTTGTAATGCTCTTATGTAAGGGTTAACAGTTTTAAATAAATAAATAATAATAATTTTAAATTTGATATTATTTAAATCAATTAAATAATACCTATGGGTCTTTAAATAAAAATAAAAATAAACGTTTAAATACAAACCACAGTTTTTAGTATAGTATCAAATATATATAGTACAATTCTCAAATAACTTAACACAGCCATCATAAAAAAATAATACAAATCTTACATGTTCTAGACAAGTTACAAATAAACAAGATCTTCTAACACGAAAACAACAGGGTTGTTGTTGCCTATTCCTCTTCAGATATGTTATACTGAGTTCCACCTGAGAAATGAAGATATGATAGGGATGAACATCAACATGCCTAGTAGAGAAAATCATGACTCACCTTATGGTTTATCCATTACCACATTAAAAGTGCATGGTTAGTTAAGTCACATCATATTCTAAATTATGAGGTTTATTATGATCACATCTCGTGGATACCATAGTTAATCATTACCAAGTTTCATAATTATACATTTATACAAATATTATCAATCATCATTGTTCATAGGTATCCATGTTAAATAGAGTATCACTCAACTCATCGAAACCCAAATGGGCACGCTTGATCACACTCTAAACATTCCAAGGCTGTTCCGGTGAGGGAACATCAAGTCCCGAGTCCTCACCAAGTCGATTCCTTTACAGTGTGTTATGGGACTTTCGACCCAAGGAAGCATCATCACCTTCCCCTATTTTACCTTTTAGTGTATTCATGCCCAAGGACGTAACCGTCGCCCTTTTTACATCTTACCATTCCTTTACATTCAATTTTTTTTTATTTATTTATAGAGTCAACTTTCCTAATCATGCTTCTCAATTTATAACATATGTTAAATCATTATGTTCCTCGCTATACAATATACATATTTTACAACATAATACAACCAAATTTTTAATTTACCAAAACCTCACAAAAGATGAGTAATAGAATCCCTACCTTCAAAGCTTAACATCAATCTTTTAATCTCGGAATTAATTAACGTTTGCTCCACACAGCCTTGACCCTAAGGCATGCATAAGGACAATTAAAACTAAAGCACAACGTATAATCACATTCATAAGTGAATTATGTGTAAACCCATCTCACTAGTGCCATTAAAGTTTTTTATACAATTGTTCTTTAAATACCAAGTAAACAAATTTTTTTTATCTTAAACACAATATAAAATACATACAAGTAATCTATATGTCTTAATCTCTAATAAGAATTCATAAATCATTTAGGATAGTATTGGAAAGGTTGCAAGACATTAAGGGACTAGAAGGTGAGCAAAGTTGGGTTCTTGGTTCAAGTTAACAGCTGGTATACCATGGCAAATTGGTGGTATACTTTTGTAAAAAGACGGGTTCACTATTTACAATCAACACATGGGTTAACAGGTGGTTTACTTAAGGTAGACGTGTGGTTTACTATCACTGGCAGGTTTATTAGCTTCTAATCCAAAAATTGAAAAATTCATAGAAATTAAAATACAACTCCGATTTAGGCTCGTGATAGCTCGTTGGAAAGCTTAGGGTGTCTACTTTTTAAATATGCAAACCAATTTACAAAATTCATTTTCATTTAACTCCAGAATTTTAAGAAAGAGCCACTGCCCGTAGAGGTATTACAAAGTTTATGGAATGTCAAGTTTTTCTTT
The DNA here is from genome assembly GCA_025403435.1 of Artocarpus heterophyllus. Classification (NCBI taxonomy): domain Eukaryota; kingdom Viridiplantae; phylum Streptophyta; class Magnoliopsida; order Rosales; family Moraceae; genus Artocarpus; species Artocarpus heterophyllus. Next base: position 6,123,075 of record CM046330.1, on the reverse strand, counting down.
AACTCAAAGCATATTATCCTTGTTCAAAATCTCAAAACCATTCCAAATATGCAACATGCATTATATAATCACAATAAACATATTCTCATGAGTTTTATACTAAAATCATTATCAAATTATATTTCTAGCATTTTTTGTAAATAATGATGAAAACATGCTTAAGTTTGCTCTTTAAGCTTAAAACATTAAAACATCAATCTTAAAATTATGGAAACTGGTTTAAACATTCCTAGTATGTTTGTAATATTGTTATCAAACTAAAATAAAGGTTAGTTGTTGGTTTCAACTCAAGACTCATGTTTTTGTTCATAAATGTTCAATATGCATGTCAACATAACTAGAATTTTTGCAATGAATTTTGAACACGAAAATTATACATTAAACATGGAGAAAACACATACTAAAAACCAAGTTTAGATTAAAGATAACCTACCTCAAAAATCATTTGAAAAGCACCAAAGTTTGGGTTAAAAATCAAGCTTGAATTAACTCTAAAACCACCTCGACCATGATTGGGAATTATAATTGTCTTGGCTACAAAGAGAGCTTTGTGCTCTATGTCTTTAGTTAGAAATTGAAGAAAAGGAGAGAATGAGAAACTAGAGAAGGAGGTGCTGATGGTTAAATAAAAAGATATCAAAATGCTTAAGAGGAAGGGGAAGTTTACGGGGATAGTTGTAAGAAGAAACAAAAGAGCATTAAAAGAAAATATCATCATGTCTCTTATGGAGACTTTTAGCAAGTAATGCCAACATAATTGAGGGGACAATTGGAGTGAGTTATGGAAGAAGATGAGGAAAGAATTAAATAGGTGGTTGAGAAAATATCTCCATGTCTTCTATTAATTGACGAAAAATTAATTCCATGTCTCCTTCGGAGACTTTTAGCAAAATGAGAAGAAGGCTATATAATTGAGCATTAATTTAGGGAGACAAAATTGGTAGAAGTGAGTATTGGTAAATTTTGAATGTTTTCTATGAAGACTTGGTAAGAATATACTAAAGTGGCATTTATTTATTTATTTTGAAACAACATAGACAAACTTGGTAATTTTAAATACTATAAAATTTTAAATTGTTATATTTTATTCATTAAATTTTACAAAATCATGCCCGTTAAAATATGGGTGTGACAACCTTATTGTTTCAAAAATATCAAAGTAATGCTTTATAGTTTTCAAAAATTCATTTTGGTATTCTAAGTTTGTGTCTTGTGATATGAAATTTCCTTTTTACATTTTTTATTAATGAACCCCAAATTATTTTTGTCAAAAATATAAAAGAAATTAAATACAAATAATGCCAAAAAAATAAACAAATCCACGTATATGCTTTTTTTGACCAGTTTTGTTTTAATTTATTGTTTTAATTTTCTATTATAGTTTTACAAAATTAATTCAGGATTCATTAATAAAAGTATAAAAAAGATATTTCACGTCAAAAATAAACTCAGGGTACCAAAGTGATATGTTTTAAAACAACAGTGTATCGTTTTGATATTTTTCAAACAACATGGTGCTAATATAATATTTTCCTAAAACACATGTAGCAAATGATAATATTATTTTTTTCTCTTGAAGGTTGAGGGGGTGTTTTGTTCCCTCATCTTTATGGGTCTCTTTGTCAATTTTAGTGATTTTTAATTATTTTCTTTCTCGTTATATGATTTTTAAATTCTCTCATAACTATATCAATCATGTCAATATACCCCTAAGCTTTTAAAATGCATCATTTAATCTTTTCAAACTTCATTTCTTTATATGAACAACCCCTTTCTTCTAACTTTGTTGGTTTTTGTGCATTTTTTGTAGACTATGTTTCCTCCAAACTTCGTCACTCATGTCATTTTGTTCCTTTCCTTCATCAATTTAATTTATCTAACTATGTCACGACCCATGCTTTTCGAATCGTTACTTAAGTACTTATCATACTTACTTAGCTACGAAATTAGGAAACATTTTTATATATATATATTTACATAAAACTTATTAATTAACATATATTGTAATTACATCGTTATTTCCAAAAGAGTTTGAAATACATTATCTTTATATTACACGTTATATCATACTTAGCATTATTTTTCAAAGTACCACATTTTAAAATACTTAATATACATCAATAACATTTTTGTGGCGGTACCCATACCCTTGATTATATATTTGCACTTCTATCGCTGCTAGCTTAAGAGAGATTCTATTTCGGCCTCTTGGTTAGATTTCTATGTGTATGTATGACCTATTTTATGCTTATTCATGAACTTTAGTTATCCCTTTTTTTTATCCTTAACTTATTTAGGGCCCAAGTGCTTATACCATATATGTAAGATTTTCGCAAAGCCGAGATCATAACATTTTTTACTTGAAACTCCCCTTAGAATGGGAGTTGGTATGAAACTTTCTTTCTTTATCTGGTTAACCATGTACCAGTCCTTTAATTTATGGTGACATACTGTATATGATGCTTAAATTACTTAAAATAAGTGCATTGTAAATGCATTTATTTAAACAGAATAAATGACATTTTTTAAAACCTTTTTATCTACGCTGTAGGTGGAGTTCATAACTTATTTGGAATTGCACTGCTCTGATCAAATTCTTCGTTTCCTTCACTATTTGTCTAAGTGTGCTGCTTGGACAATTTGCACACTTAGACAATTTACCGTTGTTAGCTAACGTATTTATCATTGACTACATGTCGATAACAAATCTTAAGCATGAATTACTTTTCCAGTTATTAATCGGTTTTCTAGAAATCTTAGTGTAACCAAACTTATTTTCCCTTTTTTCATGTTACATTTTCCATCACCAACAGAGTACGGAATAATTCTCGCGAAAGGGGAATTTTTCTAATTTGAACATTTCAATGTCCATTTGAGCCATTTTTGCCAAAAATAAAAAACAACAACAACAACAATTTGCACTTGACAAGTCTTAGAAAATTTTTCAAACCTGCTTTTTATTAAAAAATTGCATTTTGTTGCTTATTGACAATGGAGCAGTAAAAACGAGGCATTGGTTTCATTTTACAATAAAAAGCCCATTTTAACAAAATTTTACGATTTTTAACCCAAATGGTGAAAATTTCAATGATTTTGCCCCCAAGAACAAAAGCAATCATGTTCTACTATTGGACCCAATTTTTCGAAAAGGATAAAAACTCATTAAAGTTTCTATATCAGATTCCTTTGTTTTAAAAATGTTTTTCTTTCTTTCTCTCTTTCTTTTTTTTAATAAAAAAATTGTAATTAAAACTTACGAAATTTGTAACTCATAAACCGTGCAGAATTTTTGTGAGCTATCCACTACCCTTAATAGTTTCCTGTGTTCTACAACTTTTATGTTTAAATTTTTCTAAAATTCGGTCTATGTAATGGGGTTTCTAGCCTTTTCAAAACTACCCCTTAAAACAAGTTCTTTTCAATGTGGCCCCTTTTGAAAATTTTTTTCAAAACTTTACTTCGTACACAGGCAGTAGCAGTTCACAAGTTAATTTTCAAGGAGTTAAATCATCCTCAATTCAAGACAAAATCCTTTTACCTTGTAAACTTTTTAAGTTTTGCTTAAAAATCACGTTTATAAAACTTTTTACTTAAAAACCCTTAGCCTTTGCTCCTATTCATAGCTATCACTATCAAACCTATATCATACATCATAATCATGCTTCAAAGTCCTTTTATACAAGCCATAGTCCATACTTTTCCAAATACATACAAAACTTAAAAACAAAAAAAAAAAAAAAACCAACAAACTTTAAAGAAAAAATCAGGTTTTACCTAGTTGTTTTTGCTAGCTTTTGCTTCTCCACAAAAAAAGCTTGATTTGGCCAAAACTTTTAAGTACAAAACATAATAAAGTCTCCATCAAAAACTACATAAAATCTCAAGAGAAAATCACAAAATTTACTTAGTAAAAGTATGATTTTTGCATTGAAAAATTGTAAATCCTTGGCTATCCTTCCTTAGACTTAGTCAAAACTTGATTGAAAGTTATAATTTTTGAAAAATTTTTGAGACGAAATGAAGTAGTGAGTCCAGCTTTGAGAGGAAGAAAAAGGAGAGTTTTTTTTTTTTTTTTTTCTAAAGTTTATTAAAAATGATGACAAATTTTTCCTTAAGTTTATCACTTAGGCTTTTTTTGCAATTTTAAAAACTTTGAGGCAAAAGTTGAATTTGGAGAAGTTGTCCCTTCCACTTGAACAAAACCGATACTTTTGGAGAGTGAGGTGGCCTTTTGTTCACCTTTTGGATGTCCCATGGTGGTGGGTCCCACAACCATTTTCACACAGTGTAATTTTACACTATATTGTATTTTTCCTATATTGAGTGTAAAATTAAGGAAATATTTTCTTTAATAGTATAAAATTATATTGGCTGACTTTTTATTTATACTAACTATTTCCCCACATAGTATTTTATATATCCGTGTTTGTATTTATTAGTACATTATATTATACTGTGTACCTTTTTTTATGTTTGTGTGTCTTTCTACACTATATTCTAGCAACTGATGAATTGTAGACATAAAAATCCTTATCAGTTTAATTGACTATCATTTGACAATTTTATACTATTTTGAACTTATGGCATGATTCTTATTTTAATTAACATATTTATTCTTTATTAATTAATACCGCAAAATTTATAATTATTGTGATATAAATTTCACCTAAAGAGAATTTTACAATTTTTTGAGTATTTAAACTCATAAAATTTACATGTTTAAAATACTTAATATTGATAGAAATTTATTAATAATGCATATATATATTATTCATAAATGATTTACACTTTATCGTATTTGTACAAAAATACTATTTTTCAAGGAAAAATTTATTATTTAAATTTAAATTAATTATAGATTTAAATTAATGAATTTACTCGGACATTACAAACTATGTCCACTCAAACTTTGTTCAATAGAAAAAACATACTTCAATCCAAATTCATTTAGCTTAATAAATCAATGTCATTTTTCTTCCGGCTATGGAACCTCCACATCATGCTCTCTATATAACTGCAACATAACTTTTGCAACCGGTCTTTTGAAGCCAAAGATAAAATACACTTAAGGCAAAAAAAAAAACCCATAAACTCTTTGAATAGTTTCCTTTAAAGTTTCAAAGAAAAAGGAAAATACTACTTTTAAAAGGATTTTTGTAGGGTTTAGGCTTCTTTTTTTTTCCTTGAACTAATCTCTATATTTGACTTTGAGTGGAATGTTGTAAAAGATACTCATGTAAGTCGTGTGTATATAAATTGGGTCGACGTAGGGTCCCCTAAAGTTTGCAGCAAAAACACGTTGGTTGTTTGTTAAGTCCAACAGAATCTAACAAAACGAGGCTTGAAGCTAATGGGAATAAAATTTAAAAGATCAAAATGGTGCATTACGACTATTAAGGACTAAAAAAACATAAATGACATAGTTTAGAATCTAAAAATAAAAATATTAAAAAACTAATAGAATTAGATGGAGGTGGGCTATTTACTAACAAAACATAATTTGAGAATATTCAAAATAATCAAAAGATATTAAATCAATAATTTATTTCATTCATGAGTCATTGATCAAAAATTAGAAATATAGGGCCCATTTGGTAGTGTTTTCAAAATTGGTAAAAATAGTTTTGTTTTGAAAAATGATAATTTTTGGAGAATTATGCTGAGAGTGTTTTTGAAATTTTTGCTTCACAAAGCGTGTAAAAACATTTCAAAAAATTTCCAAAGCAATACCAACGGGGCCATAATTTTGGAAAATTTTGAATTAGATGTCAATCTATAACATCAAAGTAGATAAGTACTTGATTGCTAAAAAACTTGTGTAACTTTAAAATCTAGTTATTGATCTGTATGTGTAATTTAAACATATTTATTTTTTACAAAATCAATATGTTTAAGATTCCAACTCTTTAGAATTTCGTTAAATCACTAATTTGGGCAAGCCCATGCTCATTTGATAAAGACCAACTTATAAGGATGCCTCCCAAATGCACTACCTTATTAAAAATACCATCTACTAAACAATTTATGAAAACTGTCTTTTTATTTGAAATTGGAGATTTATTAAAAGACCAAGACACCCTTCCTCCCGAAATAGAACCTACCAGGTTTTATCCCGAAACCTGCTAGATTCCATCGTGAAACCCACAAGATTCTACCATGGAATCTACCTCCGGTCGTAGAAGCGGGGGCCAGATTGTAACCTGTCAGGTTCTAGCTTAATTTTTTTTGAAACAAAGAAATGCCAACCACTTCCGATCGTCAGTGCGAGTGCCTGATTGTAACCCGATAGGTTCCAAAGTGGAAATTACCAGATTCCAATATATTTTCTTTGAAATAAAGAAATACCAACTACCTTCGGTCACTGACACGGGATGCCAGAGCGTAATGGAACCTGCCTGGTTTTGTCCTGTAACCCGCTAAATACCGTCATGGAACCCAGCATAGAGCCCACCATATTCTGTCCAAAAAATTGCCGGAACAGCCAGATTCCACAGAACCTGCTAGATTTCAATATGGAACCTACCAAATTCTATCCAAAAAATTGTCAAAACCACCAGGTTCCGTCCTCGCTGGAACGCCAAATTCTGTCTTGAAATCCGCCAAGTTCTAAATTAAAAAAAAAAAAGAAAAAGAAAAAACAGAGAACAGATCAAACAAAAAATACAAAGTCTCAAATCTAATTCTAATCTCTCCTGGACAATTTATCAAACACTTCATACGAATCGAAGGAGAATATAAAACAACTCCTCAGTATGAAGAAACAAATCTGAACAACATGATTACAATGAAAAAATCCACAAAAATAGATTACACAAATCCTATACAAACTCGAAACAACTCCAACATATTGTCCAAAAGTGCATGCATGCCTGAAAGTATAAAAAGCAATATAAAACCAAAATTAAAAAATTCAAATCTTTGGCACAAAACTCTCAGTTAGCATAATTAATAATACAAGATATATATACACATATAAATGAAAAATATTGAAAGAAAACTGTTGGGTTTGGCGCCCTAAAAGCTGTGACATTATACATATTGTTAATAAATAAATAAAGTGACATTTATTATTATTTTGGTTGATTATATGTATTATGAATACATTTATAAACATCAAGAAAATTCCATGATTTTTTATGTGACTATAAATTTAGCATATAAGTGTTATTTGCTTAGGGATAAAATTTATAGATAACAATCTAAATAGTCCGTAATAATTAATTAAAGTTTGGGATCTTTAATTAAATATTACAAGTATGGTCTAATCTCATTTAAAATGAAATAGTCATTATCCGGACTATTAATGTAGAGACATTAGATTGAAGGTACTTTATGTTAGACATGTATGCTCTAAGGAGTAAAAATGTAATACGTTTTTGGAGACATTTTTATCAATAAAGAATTTATTCATTTATATATACCAAATATTGTCCTCTTTACGTTCATATTTGTTGAATGTATGATAAGCAAACAGTAGTCTGAGACTGTCAATCTAAACCTTAAGAGTTGGGCATATGATGGGATGATTATGCGGTAGACACGACTCTTAAGGTGATGGTCTAAAATATATGATCCGCAATCGAGGGAATAAAGTTGGGCGCTTTATTCATGTAAAGATTGTTATGTTGTCTATATCCCTTTTGGGAGATGGTTTGTCTTGGCCATCGGAGTTGGACTCCGTGAATAGAAACATTGGCGCATTGTCATAGGTGACGATGTGTTGGATCGGGACATAAAGTGAATTGATTTGGATTAATAATTCTGTCTTGTCAAATCAATTCACTTTAGACAATCATTTGTATTGTATCTTAATCCTGAGATGAATAATGGGCCCGTTGTCTCGACTTGTGTCTTTTGATGTACCAATGGGTGACTCCCACATCTCTATAGTGGCATGCATGCCGGTACGTTGGAGGCATGACTCTTGGTAGCGTAGACTTGTTATTCATAGATATGGAATCCATAGCTCCTCTTTAGGAGTAATGATATCCTCTTATATGCGTTGTCCTGTAATTGGAAAACTGGAGCGCTCAACCATTTGGATACATAGGTGTAACCGAATGGTATACTATCTTTGGATGGTAAGTTTTCTAATGGTGAGACAATGGAACGTAAGATAAAAATAATCGGGAAGGTAAGACAGAACTTGTCCTTAAGCCGATTATGGATGATCATATGGGGATGCGATACACTATGATATGTCATGGAGACTTAGCTACACGAGCTTCGTAATTCTATAAAGTTCGAGAGTGCAGCTCCAAGCTTTTAGTGGAGTAGCGTTGGAGTTGATAATTGTGAAATGTATATCTGGGATATTGGGTTTCATAATTATCATGAGCTTGAACTTTATAGGTCCATTTTGGTCCCCTTTGCTAGCTCACAAAATCCTGTAACGACACGGCGTGCTTTTCCAATAATTGGTGACTTATGTCGGATTTATCAGATTGGTTTAAAATTTATAAGAATCAAATAATTCATGTCTGTTTATCGGTTGAATTAATTATGTAAGAAATTAGTTCAAGATGAACTTGTTGAATTATGGCGTTCGGATAATTCTTGTCTGTTTATCGGTTGTTTTAATTTTGGACAATTAGAACAAGATAAACTTGTAGAATTATTGTGAATTGATTTATTTTCTTAGAGATTATCTTGATAAAGTTTGTTTTGATCAGATATCTTTTCTATTGGGCTATTTGAATCAAAACTGAGACTTTATCCTTTAGAATCTCGGGTGGAAAATAAAAGATTCGCGGAGATTTTTTCTCGGCAGTTCGGCCTGCCGATCAGAAAGTTCGGCCTGCCGAACTGGCCAGTTCGGCCTGCCTATCTCACAGTTCGGCATGCCGACCGCGACAGCTAAGATTACGCGTTTTTCACGCGTATCTTATCAGATATTGATCCGAACTTGATTCTATTTCGATTTTTGAGACCTAATCTGATATGGACTGACCCCAAGGACCAATAGGTATAAAAAGGGAGTGAGTCTAATGATTTACTCAGATCAATTTGAGAGATTAAGAGTGATACTCTTCTAGTGAGCATCTAAAAACTCCCTGAGAGCTTTTGTTCATAAATCACGAACACTAGCTTTGGGTTCTCTCTATTGGTTGGAAGGAGAGTCACCGGTGGAAGAGCTGTACGTGTGAGCCCACACTCACTCCGGTTGTGGATAGAGAATAGCAAAGAAGACCAGTTGGTTGAGGCTCTTCTGGAACGTTACTTCTCTACACAGGTCGCGGAGGTTCTTCAGCACACTGAGGTTAGTAAGATCTGTTTAATTTATACATATAACATGTCAAACTTGTGTTTTGGAAAATACTCTGATGAAAAATTTTAAAAATTCCGCTGCGCACTTTGTTTCCAACACTTTATATAATGAGATTATATAGGACTGGACCAGATAAATTATGAATCTCTAATAATCATCCATTACAAATAGAGTATTCAAATTTATATGATGATCAAATAGAGTATTCTAATAATCATCCATTACATATATTTTTGACTTGCATGGTAAGATTTGTCTAAGCACAGATTATAACTTAGCATCTTGGAAACATAAAGTAATAAATGGCTGGAAATAATATTATACAGATATGGAATCCATTCCTTCCATATGGAAGTTAGAAAAATAGTTCTCTTAAGTGATAATTCAAGGTTTGAACAGTAAAGCGCTCGTTCATAATAAGATTATGAATTAATTGTTCATTAGAGAATTATTGAAACTCAAGGATAAAAATGTAATAAGAGAGGTGAACAAAAATTGAACATAACTCTTATTATGAACTATTTATGGAGGACTGACTTATATGTAATGATTATATCAATGGACTACTCGCTAATTTTCTTTGAGTAATTTCACTATAATCTCAAGAGTTCAGTTTTAGATTTTTAGTAGAGTAACACTGAAACTAATAAATTTGGCACATTAATCAAAGAGTTTAATTAATTGTCAAATTTATTGGAGCTTGGGTTATAGGTCCATAGGTCCCCAATACCACATCTGTAACACTATATTGGATTTTTGCATAGAATAAATTATACATGTTTAATTTAGAATTATTAAATTCTGAATTAATTATTTGAGACTTGAATTATTAATGTGACACAGAAAAATGTTCTCTGTGACACATAATGTAATGTGATAAATGTTGTCACATTTAACTGAGCATTAGTTAATTAATTAATTGGTTAATTTTAAAATCTATTCTTAAATAAATGTGATTTATTTTTGAATTTAGATTTATATATATATATATATATATGGTTTTGAATTAAATCTTTATATATATATATAAGATTTTATAATATATTAATATAATATTATAAAAAAAGGAAGCGTGAAACTTTTCACGTTTCACACACACACACACACACACACACACACACATATATATATATATATATATATATATATAAAAGGAATCAATTTATAGTGATTCGGGAAAGAAGAAATGTAACACCCGTATTTTTAACGGGCGTGATTTTGTAAAATTTAATGAATAAAATGTGACTTTTTAAAATTACTAAGTTGTTTATGATCATTAAAAAAAAATGCCACTTTAGTATTTTCTTACCAAGTCTTCCTAAGAAACATTCAAAATTTACCAATACTTACTTCTACCAATCTTGTCTCCCTAAATTATTGCTCAATTATGTAGCCTTCTTCTCATTTTGCTAAAGGTCTCCGAAGGAGACATTGAATTATTTTCCCTCAATTCATAAAAGACATGGAGATATTTTCTCAACCACCTTTTTAATTATTTCCTCATCTTCTTTCATAATTCACTCCAATTGTCCCCTCAATTATGTTGGCATTATTTGCTAAAAGTCTCCATGGGAGACATGATGATATTTTCTTTTAATGCTCTTTTGTTTCTTCTTACAACTTTCCCCCGTAAACATCTCATTCCTCTCAAGCATTTTGATATCTTTTTATTTAACCATCACCACCTTCTTCTCTAGTTTCTCAATCTCTCCCTTTCTCACTTCAAATTCTAACTAAAGACATGTAACGCCCCTATGAGGGGGTTAACAGTTTTTAATGAGATAAAATAAAAATAAATAATAAAAGTAAAACCTTAAAAATAAAATTTGCCCGGGACTTAAATGAAAACTCTCAACTCAAAAATAAAAATATAAACGACAAATAAACCACAGTTTAATGTAGCACCTTAAATTTAATAATATAAACTGTTGTCATCATCATTTTAACCCTCAACACATTATAATACAGTCACAGAAAGTAACAATTGATGCTTACATTATCATGAAGAACATTCTTTACAATTGAGCAGTCCCAATGTAATATAGTTACATCGCTTCCTCAACTATATTTCTCGTAGCCACCTCACACTTAGTGAGTCCTGAAAAGATATAAACATAAGGGAATGAGCAACACTATGCTCAGTAGAGAAAGCCATTACTCACCTCTATCATTACCACATTAAAATCTGCATGGTTAGTAAGTTACATCATATTCCAGATTATGAGGTTTATTATGATCACATCTTATGGATACCGTAGTTAATCATTACCAAGTGTCATAATTACACATTTATACAAATATTACCAATCATCATTGTTCCTAGGTATCCATGTTAAATTGAGTATCACTCAACTCATCGAAACCCAAATGGGCGCACTTGATCACCCTATAAACATTCCAAGGGTGTTCCGGTGAGGGGACATCAAGCCCCGAGTCCTCACCAAATCAATTCCTGTACAGTGTGTTCTGGGACTTTCAACCCAAGGAAGCGTCATCACCTTCCCCCTATTTTACCTTTTAGGGTATTCATGCCCAAGGACGTAACCGTCGCCCTTTTCATGTCTCACAATTTCTCTATATTAAATCATTATTAATAGAGTTAGTTTTCCTAACCATGCTTCTCAATTTATAACATGTGTCAATTCATTATGTTCCTCGCCGTACAATACAAGACGAGTCCATGTCATAGTTTCATATGTGATACTCATATAATATCAGTTCAACATAGATATAAATATATTGCGGCAAAACAATCAATTTTAATTCTATAAAAACCTCACAAAAGATGAGTAATAGAATCCCTACCTTTCAAGCTTATCAACAATCTTTTAATCCTGGAATCAGTTAACGTTAGCTCCATACTCCCTTGATCCTAAGGCGTGCATAAGGACAATTAAAACTAAAGCACAACATACAACTACATTCATAAATAAATCATGTGTAAACCTATCTTACTAGTATGCCATTAAAGCTTTTATATAAATCTCTTTCGAATACCACAGTAAACAATTTTTGTCTTAACACAATATAAAATGTGAACAAGTAATCTATATGTTTTAGTCCCTAATAAGATTCATCAATCACTTAGGATAATATTGGAAAGGTTGCAAGACATTAAAGAATTAGGTGGTGAGCAAAGATGGGTTCTTGGTTCAGGTTAGCAGCTGGTATACCATAACAAACTGGCAGATTTACTAGTTTCCAATACAAAAATTAAATAATTCTTAGAAAATAAAATACAACTCCGATTTAGGTTTATGATAGCTCGTTAGAAAGCCTAGGATGCTACTTTTCAAATATGCAAACCAATTCATAAAATTCATTTTAATTTAATCTTAGAATTTCAAGAAATAACCACTGCCCATAGAGGTATTACAAAGTTTAACAATATAAATTTTCTGTCTAGGGCATATACACTTAGACTTCATACATATGCTCCAAAATAGCAACAAACATATACTTAGGTTTAAGAACGCAAATTTGAATAATCCTTTAGTATAAAAGAAAATTTATAAATGAAAGACTAAATTTGTTCATAAGATTCTAACCTCGGATTATGGTTAGTTGGAAGCTTGAAATGGCTTCAAAACAGGTTCCTTTACTTCGGTATGACTGAAATTCTTGCTCAAATGGAGGTGATGGTGGCTGATTTTTATGGCTGCCTTGAAGAAGTTCTCTAAGTATTTTGCTTCAGCAAAGAAATGAGAAGAAGAGTGTGGGAACCGTGGAAGAGAAAGGAAGAAAAGATGAAGTCTTTGAAGAGAAGTGATGGAAACAATTATAGAGGAGACATGTTGAAGCATGTCACGGAGGAAATAAAGAAAATGAGGGTCAAGAGTAGTTGGAAAAGATATCCTTATGTCTCATCTAAAGACTTTAACACACATAATGCCAATATGACATTTTTGAGATTTATTAGAAGTTCTAAGGCTTTTTAGTAATCATACTAAATAAATATAGGAGAATTTTAGAAAACTTAAAAATAGATAAAAATAAATATTATAAAATAAATTTAAATGAAGCAATTTTTTTTATACATTAAAAATTAATTTAATTACCTCAATACCCGTTAGGAGAATAACGGGTGTCACAGCTCTACCCCCCTTAAAGAAATTTCGTCCTCGAAATTTCAATTCTAGCAATACTAGTAAAAATTTTGATTCCATTATGATTCCAATTCCGAGTCTAAACCGTTAATGTTGTTTATCTTCCAAAGTTAAGTTATCGTATCTCCACTTATTTACTTGCATAATAAATCTTACTCCTAAATCCCTCAAGAGAGTATTTCTGACAAGTTTCAACTTATAACACCGTATAATAGTCTAAGAATCTGATCAGGCATACATATTGACCATACCATGATTCCAGTCCTTCATTGTCCATGGACTGTGATTTACAATCACATTTAAGGAGATTGCCAGAGAAATTTTATGTACTTCATCTTTAGGTTCATTTTCCTTTTTGAGTAAGGAAAAGTCAAATATATTTGATTTCATACCTCAACTAATAAACTAAAACATAATCATAAAACATATATCACAAACACTTATATTCAAAACCATACATTAAACTTATTCATAGAGATATTAAACGGAATCTCAGAGTTGCAAACATACCCGGCATATTTTTCATTAAACAGCTATCCTCATGACACAAACATTCAATCCAAATAATATACTCATATTTCATATGGAATATCCCCATAACTGACTCTGGTACTTCCACATAATATTAACAGAATATTACACATTACAAACATAATACGGATACGTTTCGAGAGTGCAAGGCACTCCGTATACCAGCTATCCATATCATGCATGCTTAGAGGATACAAAAACATCGATAAACAAAAGATTGGACCTTAAGAAGGATGCGTTTCGAGAGCATCAAGTACTCCGTATCCAGCCATCCCGGCATTAGGCTCAATGAATCTAAAAGATTGAACAACAACGTACCACAAGAAACACAGAATACAAGGCAAACGGTTATTCGTAACACACGAAATACGGACACACATGCCTACATGCCAAAGATAAAACAAAAAGATTACAGATGGAGATTCAAATCAATTGGCCGCTCCCGGATTTCCCTTTCCCATTCAAGCTTGGATGTTGCAGTGTCGGATTCTGGATGTATGATTTGCATTTTATCTATCAATTCCTCAGCTGTTGAAGCAGTAACAAAGATTTGTCTCTCCGATTCTGTAGTGATGTTTTCTTCCACAGCGTAATCTAGAAATTTCAAAAGACCGTCATAAAAACCCTTTACGTTCAGCAGACCCAAAGGTTTGGAATAAAAGCCCAACAATTGCCCACAAGCAACTATAAATATTTCCTCAAGAGTACCTAGACCACCAGGTAATGCTATAAAAGCATCAGAATTATAGATTATGTCTTTAAAATTTTTAGGGATACTCCTGACTCCTTCTCCCTTACCTATGGCTTCCTTACAAAGGTTTCCTTCAACTGGAATATGAGGCCAAATTCTTACATCAGTAGCGTCGCTAGACCTAGCTGCTAGTGCCATATTTACCATCATTTTTATACTACCACCCCCATAGATTATGTTAATCTTCTTGCGTGCTAGGACTTGCCCTAAATGATTTGCAGCTTCTAAATAAGCTTTATCTTTTCCAAGGCTAGAACCACAAAAACACAGACATTCTTTATTTTCTTCGTGGACTGGGAGGTAGACATATTTGGTTTATAGAAGTGGTTGCTTAATGTCTGCTCCACTTAGACTTCGGGTTCTATATGAGATTTTAAAGATGAGAAATATACAAAAAGGGCTAAAGAGATAGACGAGTAGGTAATGAAAAGGTAATCCAAAAATTTAAACAAAATATTGTGCGGATAAGAAAGTAAGATAAGGTGATTGATAGTTTTCAGAAAATCTGATTCACTTTTTGAAAAAGATTAGACTCTAATTGTATAACTTTTGACAATTGAGAACAATTCGACAGAAGACCCTCATGACACAACTGTAGACTTTTTGACAAATATACACCAAGTCTAGAAATTTAATATAAACGACAAATGCTGTAGAACTTTTGAAATTTGAGACACAAATCTTGAAATATCTGGATAAGCTTTTCAAAATTCAAACATATTACTGTACCGTATGTAACGTGTCTGATAAGATAATATATTTTATTATATATATATTTAAGAAAATCATAAATTAAATAAGATATTAACACTTACTGTATCAATCTAATAATCACAATTATTTCAAACACAAAAGCAAATATTCTGAGTAAAAGAAAAACACAAACTGTTGAACATCAGCTAAAACTGCTTCAAATAAGTAAAGACTAAATAACCTTTATAGAGCGATAACTTATTCCCCATCCAGTTTTCTTATGGCTTGGCAAACAGGATCTAGAAATACCATATTCCTGAGGCGTTGTCTTTCTGTATAAAATTTAGGCCAGAGTTTAAAAATAGCTCCTTGAACATATCCACTAGGGTGACCATGGAGAGGAGGATGGATGCTATCCAAGTTCTCCTTTGAAAGTCCATCCCTACAAAACCTTATTTTATCCTCTCTATTCGTAGACACATAACCAGGTGAAGTACATTTACCGTTACAATTTTGTCTTCCACATTTGTTACAAGTGACCACGATGGCACGAGCTCTTCTTTTCATTGCACTACGACTGGTACCTGTTCCTGGTAAACCGACATCTTGACTAAAGTCACTCGGACGGATCTTCCCCTCTATCAACATTCTCACATCACAAGGGATGCCAAAACGCATAAGAATCCACAACCGAGTAATTCTAGCCTTATATTTCTTTTTGAGAATCTTTTGGGAGAGTGATGGGAAATACTTTCTCAGGTGTTGGTACTTTGGGTCCATGATGAGATGAAAGAAGAGTAAATAGAAAGGAAAAATTAAGATAGTAAATTGCAGAATCCTAGAATTCCTTCTTCTTTTAGAGGAAAAGAAGAATTTTTAATGAAAAAGAAGAGGATTTGCGATTTAAAGAGAAAATAACAAATTAAGAGAGAAAAAGTGAACTCGGAGAAATAAGCTCTTATGCACAGTAAACGTATTTGTAAACAATGATTAAACCACTGTATATGACACGTATAGAGACCACGTGGGAGAGACAGTGTGAATCAAACTGATTTAAGATTTAAACTAGGCCCAAATGTTCTTAGTTGAAAATGGTCAGGTTGTTTTGGGCCTTAACACATTTAGAACGAGTTAAATAACAAACATAAAATTGAAAACCAATTCGTATGAATCTTAAACCCAATTCAAAGCCCACTATAGATAAAGTTAACTATAAACAACAAATCTAATTTAACG
Source organism: Artocarpus heterophyllus (assembly GCA_025403435.1). Lineage (NCBI taxonomy): Eukaryota > Viridiplantae > Streptophyta > Magnoliopsida > Rosales > Moraceae > Artocarpus > Artocarpus heterophyllus. The sequence goes on along the minus strand of CM046330.1, from coordinate 6,106,490 downwards.
ACAACAAGGATCTTCCTGAATGATATTTAAAATCATTTCATAACAACATAATCTTCCAGCAACTCAAATAATTTTGTTTTAATCAAAACCTTATTGAACAATACATACACCCATATGTTATTCCTAATACTCAACATCTATCAATGGATTCATCATCATTACTACCAAGGGTTTAGAATGTGACTAACCTTGAAATCAATACGATTTACGTCTTTCAACGTAGACCATATCAACGAACAAAGACACTTGATGTTACTACTTAAGAAAATCTACAATCCCCACAATTCTACTTATACAATATATAATTTCCTCATATAACAAAACCTTAGGTAACCAAAAGATTCACTGATACACTTAAATACAATGTACGTAACGAAATATTCCAATTTTGAGATTCATGCATTCTAGACCTTACACAGTCTCAACAGACCAAAAGTCTAACATTTATCTCTCTTAAGATTCAATATCATGATTCCCAACTTATATCATATTCCTCAAATAAATAGAACTTTTAAGAAAAGTTATTGACACTTATGTGCTCCATCGAATCCACACATAATCATTACTTAGGTTTGAATCAATTACGAAAAATTTGGCATATCTATGTCAAACTTTAAAATCAATAAATCAAGCCTTATATTTCTTATTGTTTTTCACGAGACAAAAGGCTTTTAAATCCTCGTATCTATACGAATTTCTCATCGTTTATACGAATTAAATATGCTTATAGATCCAAATATTATACGAATCTCTCATAAGCAATCTACTTATAAACTCATTCCATATAATTATCATTCCCTCATAACTATTAATACTTTCCTTCTATATAATTATTGTACTCATATAACTATTAATATTTTCATTCTATGGCCTTTCCATGTTACATCATTCTAGACTGTATAAATCAATGTGAAGGTTCATTTTGATGATGACAATGAAAATTCAGCTTCAAAACCATCTCAAAAATATATTTTTTAAAGTGGTGCTACACTCCCTAGGTTAACCGAACCTAGGCTCTGATACCAAAAATTCTGTAACGCCCCTATGAGGGGGTTAACAGTTTTTAATGAGATAAAATAAAAATAAATAATAAAAGTAAAACCTTAAAAATAAAATTTGCCCGGGACTTAAATGAAAACTCTCAACTCAAAAATAAAAATATAAACGACAAATAAACCACAGTTTAATGTAGCACCTTAAATTTAATAATATAAACTGTTGTCATCATCATTTTAACCCTCAACACATTATAATACAGTCACAGAAAGTAACAATTGATGCTTACATTATCATGAAGAACATTCTTTACAATTGAGCAGTCCCAATGTAATATAGTTACATCGCTTCCTCAACTATATTTCTCGTAGCCACCTCACACTTAGTGAGTCCTGAAAAGATATAAACATAAGGGAATGAGCAACACTATGCTCAGTAGAGAAAGCCATTACTCACCTCTATCATTACCACATTAAAATCTGCATGGTTAGTAAGTTACATCATATTCCAGATTATGAGGTTTATTATGATCACATCTTATGGATACCGTAGTTAATCATTACCAAGTGTCATAATTACACATTTATACAAATATTACCAATCATCATTGTTCCTAGGTATCCATGTTAAATTGAGTATCACTCAACTCATCGAAACCCAAATGGGCGCACTTGATCACCCTATAAACATTCCAAGGGTGTTCCGGTGAGGGGACATCAAGCCCCGAGTCCTCACCAAATCAATTCCTGTACAGTGTGTTCTGGGACTTTCAACCCAAGGAAGCGTCATCACCTTCCCCCTATTTTACCTTTTAGGGTATTCATGCCCAAGGACGTAACCGTCGCCCTTTTCATGTCTCACAATTTCTCTATATTAAATCATTATTAATAGAGTTAGTTTTCCTAACCATGCTTCTCAATTTATAACATGTGTCAATTCATTATGTTCCTCGCCGTACAATACAAGACGAGTCCATGTCATAGTTTCATATGTGATACTCATATAATATCAGTTCAACATAGATATAAATATATTGCGGCAAAACAATCAATTTTAATTCTATAAAAACCTCACAAAAGATGAGTAATAGAATCCCTACCTTTCAAGCTTATCAACAATCTTTTAATCCTGGAATCAGTTAACGTTAGCTCCATACTCCCTTGATCCTAAGGCGTGCATAAGGACAATTAAAACTAAAGCACAACATACAACTACATTCATAAATAAATCATGTGTAAACCTATCTTACTAGTATGCCATTAAAGCTTTTATATAAATCTCTTTCGAATACCACAGTAAACAATTTTTGTCTTAACACAATATAAAATGTGAACAAGTAATCTATATGTTTTAGTCCCTAATAAGATTCATCAATCACTTAGGATAATATTGGAAAGGTTGCAAGACATTAAAGAATTAGGTGGTGAGCAAAGATGGGTTCTTGGTTCAGGTTAGCAGCTGGTATACCATAACAAACTGGCAGATTTACTAGTTTCCAATACAAAAATTAAATAATTCTTAGAAAATAAAATACAACTCCGATTTAGGTTTATGATAGCTCGTTAGAAAGCCTAGGATGCTACTTTTCAAATATGCAAACCAATTCATAAAATTCATTTTAATTTAATCTTAGAATTTCAAGAAATAACCACTGCCCATAGAGGTATTACAAAGTTTAACAATATAAATTTTCTGTCTAGGGCATATACACTTAGACTTCATACATATGCTCCAAAATAGCAACAAACATATACTTAGGTTTAAGAACGCAAATTTGAATAATCCTTTAGTATAAAAGAAAATTTATAAATGAAAGACTAAATTTGTTCATAAGATTCTAACCTCGGATTATGGTTAGTTGGAAGCTTGAAATGGCTTCAAAACAGGTTCCTTTACTTCGGTATGACTGAAATTCTTGCTCAAATGGAGGTGATGGTGGCTGATTTTTATGGCTGCCTTGAAGAAGTTCTCTAAGTATTTTGCTTCAGCAAAGAAATGAGAAGAAGAGTGTGGGAACCGTGGAAGAGAAAGGAAGAAAAGATGAAGTCTTTGAAGAGAAGTGATGGAAACAATTATAGAGGAGACATGTTGAAGCATGTCACGGAGGAAATAAAGAAAATGAGGGTCAAGAGTAGTTGGAAAAGATATCCTTATGTCTCATCTAAAGACTTTAACACACATAATGCCAATATGACATTTTTGAGATTTATTAGAAGTTCTAAGGCTTTTTAGTAATCATACTAAATAAATATAGGAGAATTTTAGAAAACTTAAAAATAGATAAAAATAAATATTATAAAATAAATTTAAATGAAGCAATTTTTTTTTAATACATTAAAAATTAATTTAATTACCTCAATACCCGTTAGGAGAATAACGGGTGTCACAAGACATAGAGCACAAAGCTCCCTTTGTGGCCAAGGCAATTATAATCCCTAACCATGGTCGAGGCAGTTTTAGAGTTAATTCAAGCTTGATTGTTAACCCAAACTTTGGTGCTTTTCAAAGAAGTTTTGAGGTAGGTTTTCTTTAATCTAAACTTAGTTTTTAGTATGGATTTTCTCCATGTCTAATGCACAATTTTCGTGTTCAAAATTCATGCAAATTTCTAGTTATGTTAACATGCATCCTTGAACATTTATGAACAAAAACTTGAGTCTTGAGTTACAACCCACAACCAACTTTTATTTTGGTTTGATAACAATGTTAGAAACATGTTAGGAATGTTTAAAACCGGTTTCCATAACTTTAAGATTGATGTTCTAATGTTTTGAGCTTAAAGAGCAAACTTAAGCATGTTTTCATCATTATTTACAAGAAAGGCTAGAGATATAATTTGATAATGATTTTAGTATAAAACTCATGAGAATATGTTTATTGTGATTATATAATGCATGTTGCATATTTTGGAATGGTTTTGAGATTTTAAACAAGGATAATATGCTTTAAGTTAAAGAAAAATTTGACATCCCATAAACTTTATAATACCTTTATGGGCAGTGGGTATTTCTTAAAATTTTAGAGTTAAATGAAAATGAATTTTGTAAATTGGTTTGCATGTTTAAAAAGTAGACATCCTAAGCTTTCCAACGAGCAATCATGAGCCTAAATCGGAGTTGTATTTTAATTTCTATGAATTTTTCAATTTTCGGATTAGAAACTAGTAAACCTGCCAGTGGTAATAAACCACCCGTCTATCTTAAGTAAACCACCTGTTAACCCGTGTGTTGATTGTAGATAGTGAACCCACCTTTTTACAAAAGTATACCACCAAGTTGCCATGGTATACCAGCTGTTAACTTGAACCAAAAACCCAACTTTGCTCACCTTCTAGTCTCTTAATGTCTTACAACCTTTCCAATACTATCCTAAATGATTTATGAATTCTTATTAGAGACTAAAGCATATAAATTGCTTGTATGTATTTTATATTGTGTTTAAGATAAAAATTGTTTACTTAGTATTTAAAGAACAATTGCATAAAAATACTTTAATGGCACTAGTAGACGGGTTTACACATAATTCACTTATGAATGTGATTATACGTTGTGCTTTAGTTTTAATTGTCCTTATGCATGCCTTAGGGTCAAGGATGCGTGGAGCTAACGTTAATTAATTCCAAGATTAAAAGTTTGTTGTTAAGCTTTGAAGGTAGGGATTCTATTACTCATCTTTTGTGAGGTTTTTGGTAAATTAAATTTGTTTGTTTTATGTTGTAAAATATGTATATTGTATAGCAAGGAATATAATGATTTGACATATATTATAAATTGAGAAGCATGGTTAGAAAATTGACTCTATAAATAAAAATTGAATACAAAGAAATAGTGAGATGTAAAAAGGGCGGCGGTTACGTCCTTGGGCACGAATACTCTAAAAGGTAAAATAGGGGGAAGGTAATGACGCTTCCTTGGGTTGAAAGTCCCAGAATACACTGTACAGAAATCGATTTGGTGAGGACTCGGGGCTTGATGTCCCCTCACCGGAACACCCTTGGAATGTTTATAGGGTGATCAAGTGCGCCCATTTGGGTTTCGATGAGTTGAGTGATACTCTATTTAACATGGATACCTAAGAACAATGATGATTGGTAATATTTGTATAAATGTGTAATTATAAAACTTGGTAATGATTAACTATGGTATCCACAAGATGTGATCATAATAAACCTCATAATCTGGAATATGATGTAACCTACTAACCATGCAGTTTTAATGTGGTAATGGATAAACCATAAGGTGGGTCATGATTTCCCTACTGGGCATGTCGATGCTCATCCCTATCATATCTTCATATCTCAGGTGGAATTCAGTGCAACATATCTGAAGAGGAATAGGCGAAAACAATCCTGCTGTTTTCGTGTTAGAAGACCTTGTTTATTTGTAACTTATCTTCAACATGTAAGAGTTGTATTATTTTTTTATGGCTGTGTTAAGTTATCTCATGTGTTGAGTACATAGCAGATTTAGAAAAGTGTGAGGAAAATTCATTCTTGCAGTTTGACGCCCACTCGTCTTTCCATTGGTGTGGAGGCCTGGATTGGAAGATCGTGGTGTCAAAGAGGAAAGCTAGGATACCCTGATAGTCTTCAAAAAGGTTTGTAAAATTACCTAAAGCTTTCTATAATTAAAATTACATATCTATTCCCGATGAACAAAGTTTTCAGAAAATTTTTGTTTGTCAACGATCCTTTCCTTCCGCTGCGTTTCATATTTTTATTCCAACAAATGGCATCAGAGCGGGTTATAGCATATATAATTTTAATTAAACATGATTTTATTTTGATAATATCAAGTTTTTGATGCATGTTTGTGGGCACTTTGCATCTTTGTTAATTTTTATTCTTGAGATGAATGGTTGTTTAATGAAAGGATTTTTGGTCGTTAATTATATGGTCCTTTTGGATTAATAATTTTATTTTCAATTTGATTAGATCAATATTTTAAACCCATAAAGGGGTATAGGCTTTTTGTAATTTATTATTATTATTATTATTTTTCTTTTTTCTTTTCTTCTCTCCTCTCCTTCACTTGCTACACGTGGAGCGATGACAAAAAAAGATGCCCATTGGATTTTTTGGCCCAGTTGAGAACTTTGGGCCTATCAAATTTTAAAGGTAATCCAGCAAATTGTTGCACAATAAACCACTTGATGAAGACTGCAAAATTAGAGCAGGAAATTATGTATAAATTACAAGAAGACCCCTGTATTTTTTTTCTTTTTTTTTAGGTTGTAATTTTAATTATCCAAAAGGACCCGGTCAAAAATTTATTGTTTATTGTTTATTTTTATTTTTATGTGATGATTGTGATAACATGTTCATGCATAATAACATGTCATCTAGGAAAGTGCCTACTTATAGTTATTGTAACATGACATGCAAACACTTAGCATATTATTTTTTATAAAAGAGTTTATAAAATGATTTAATATGTGTTAGCATTAATTTAATGAGATTAAATTAATTGGATTGGTCTTATAGAATCTTAATTTATTAATCAACCAAATAATGTAAATTTAGTTTTAATAGTTAAGACTTGGTAAAATTCACATAAATTCTAAGTTATCTAATTTTAAATTGTTTAATATTCGGTAACTTAGACAATTCATAATAAATTTAAATTTTTAGAAAATCTGGTAATTTATTTAAGTGTAAATAGAATGGGATTCTATTAACACATAATATAATCTAGTAATTAAAAATTGTTTTTATCTACTAAAATTATGAAACATATGATGTTTTATAATATAAAACACATCTTTTAAAATATTGAGTAGAAGAAGGTAATATGACAATATAACCTACGGTCTCCACTATTAGTACAACACCGTGAGATTTAGGTGTTGTACTATTAACACATAATATAATCTATTAACACATAATATAATATAGTAATTAAAAATTATTTTTATCTACTAGAATTATGAAATATATGATGTTTTATAATATAAAACACATCTTTTAAAATATTGAGTGGAAGAAGGTAATATGACAATATAACATACGGTCTCCACTATTAGTACAACACCGTGAGATTTAGGTGGCACCTCGTGATGCTTTGATTTCGTCATCCCTACGGAGGGTGTCCATTTAAATCAATATCAAGGTTGGCTTCCTTGAGATAGGATTTTATAATGTATTTCAAAATTGACCTATCTTACGACGACAATTTTGAGTTAAGTTGTTAAAATCTAAAATAGTGGGTTACACTCATAAAGACATAATTAAATTGTTAATTATATCTTGACCAAAATAAACGGTTATTAATAAATATAGAAAATATGAGATATTTTGAATATATTTATTAATTGAGAATGTCTCAATTCAATTCATAAATAATTTGACATACCCTATGGCGGCACTTTATTTATTAAAATTGAATAATCGTGGAATTAGTAAAATATTTTTTTTGTGCATCATGCATCACGTTTTGTAATGACCGAGGAAACGTCATCAATAAAACCTAATATTTAATTAGGTTTAATTAATAAATTTATTCTTAAAAATATGAAACTTTGTAAAAATAGTAATTTTTGTGAAAATTACAATAAAATATGAATGAGCGGCATTGATTGTAAATTTTATGGCATATGTAATGCAATGATGGATATTGTAAATACAAATTTTATGAGTTTGATAACTCAGAGATTTGTGCATAATATCCATAAAATGAATTTCATGTCACAACTAATTGTAAAATTGTGATAAAAATGAATGAATGATTAGAATGTAAATAGGACATAGAGGTTGTCCTAACCCTAACCGAGGGTAGAAAGGAGGCCAGAGCAGTATAAGAATACTGCTAAATGAAAACGCAGATACGAAAAATGTTATGATTGGCCTCCAAAAGTAAACGAAAAGTAAGTTAAATATTTTTATACAGTCTAAGGATAGAAAGTACACTGAATTGACCACGGCAGTATAGGAAAAATACTGTGTGACAAAAAATTACACAGTATCAATTTTTAACTCCACAAAGTGGACACTCCTTGATTTTCTATTGGGCCACATGTCAAGAAAAGTAGCCCAATCACCTTGTGACACCTAGTGGTATACTCATGGGTTACCATGAGTCACCAAATGTGATAAGGATGCATTTAAGGCAAAGTTATCACAAAAATTCATTTCTTTCCTTTCCTTCCAAGATCCGGCAGCCATGTTCAAGTGTTCTAAAAAAATTTCTCAGCCCCCAAACTTTGCAAAAATATCCCCAAACAAGTTTTACAAGCAAGTACAAGGATTTCCCACAAGTTTTAAGGTAAAATCCTAAACTTTTTAATGAGTTTTCAAGGGATTTTTCATGGGTAAAGGGCAAAAAATTAATCCATGGTATTTTTGCATGAAAAGGAAGTCCAAGAAGAAGTTCAAGAAGCCTTTGAAGGCTAGAAATCCAAAAAGTGTTATTTGGGTAAGTTTTGAAGTTTAAAGTTTTGAATTTTGTTTTGATTTTTACTCTTTCAAACCCATGAGGGGTTTTGAGCATGTATTTGATGGAATTTCATGTATATGTGATGAATGGCAAGTTTAAGTTGTGAAACTTTGGTTTATAGTGCAAAATGATAATTTTTGCAAAAAGTATTATTTTTGTAATTTTGATGTTAGACTTTGCAAAAGTGATGTTTGAGTATGAGAATCTTTTGATTAAGGCATGAAATGGTATCTGCAGGGGTAGAATTGCAAGTTTGAAACGTATTTTTGTAAAAATGTAATAGGGACTAAATTGAAAGAAAAAGTTCCTTCTCGGCAGATTTAAAAAATAGTCAAAAACGCCCCTGTACAGTGAGATTTTGAGAAAAGTTAAAACACAAAAGTTGTAGATCTCAATGAAACTGTTAGGTCCCACGAACGGTTTGTCTAAAAACTCAATCGTTTGTGAGTTTTTGATTTTTCAAGAATATGTTAAAAGTGAAAAAAGTGTTAAATAGTAAAAATGTCATTTTTCAAAATGATTTAAGGTATGGTACCTTAAGTAAAAATGATCCTTGAGAAAAATAGGAAATTTTGATGCAAAGAAGTAAATTTTAGTCCCAGGGGTAAAATTGTCAAAATTTTCAGTTCAGGGACTAAACTGCAAAGTTTTATGAAAATGGGGCATAATTGAGAAATAAAGAGATTTGACCTACTAGGGTGTTATTTTGAAATTAGTATGTAGTTATTTTCATAAGAATAACGAAATCGAGCTCGGGTAGGTTAGTGGACCCACAAAGGGCAAAATCGTCATTTTTGTCCAAATAACCCGAACCGTTTTGAAATGTTTCCAATGGGATAAGAAAACGACTAGAAAGGTTTCTGCCCTTCGTTAGAAATGATAGGGTAAAGTTAGATAGAAATAAGAAAAAACCAGTGGTTTTTAGAGTTGTACATAGTAATACAACTCAATTTATTAACTAACGGATGTTTCGTATCGAAACATAGTGGAATTTGGCTAATGACTTTGTAATTGGCCAACAGGATCCTAGGAGTCTAGGAGAAGGGAAATCGAGGTTAAGTTGCCCGACATTCGCATCAAGTAAGTACCCTTCCCACCTACAGTATGAAATGTAGGTTTAGAAAGAAATGTATGTATATGTATACCTGTGTGTATAATTAAGTGTAAACTTGTATGTTTGCCATGATATGAATACCTAGGGGTATAGTCATGTATGAATAAGTGTGAGCATATTAATGTGTACCAGTGTGTACAAGCTGTTATGTACTTGTACGTACAATAATGAAAATGAGCATGTGTACCATGATTTTGTACCTGTGTGTATAATATGTTGTGTACCTGTGTGTACAATAATGAAAATGAGCATGTGTATCATGATTTCGTACCTATGTGTACAATGATAAATACTTGAGTATGTATAAAGTAGGTATCTGTGTATACATTTGATGTTAAGTACCTGTGAGTACATTATGCTATATACCTGTGCGTATATTAATGTATACCAGTGTGTATAAAAAGTAAGTACCCGTGTGTACTATGCTATGCAAGAGAATTTATGTTTCATGGATAATATGAGATTATTACTTCATGCATGGTATGTCAATCATAATAAATGGACTGGTAAATGTATCACCAGAAATTAAGAAAAGTGTCGTACCGACTCCTAACTCAAGGGGAGTTTAAAGGATATGTTACGGTCACGGTGTTACGTAGACCTAATGAAATTACGCAATGGTACGAACACTTGGGCCCTAGTACAGATAAGAAATGATGAGGATAAAGAAAGTTTATAAGAAAGCATAATTGATTCATGCATTCATGTGAATATCCATGTGGGATTTATGGGACTTACTAGGCTTTAGCTCATTAAGTATTTCATGCTGTAGGTATTCCAACGAGAAGGTCAGAATAAGTTCAAATGGTGAGCTGGCGGAGGGATGGATGGTGTGCAGATTGGGTATGGAGTCCGCTGCTGTAATGTTTTCCGCTACGTATGTTTAAAATTATTTTGAGATGAAATGTTTAAAAGAAAGATGTTGAAAAATAAAAGTATTAATTATGTAAATACAAGTATGTGAAAGTATTTTGGGAATTACCAAAGTTAATGTAAGCAAATTATTTATTCCCATTTAAAAAGAGAAAAAAAAAATTTCTTAAATTTTTGCCCTAAAGTAAGTAAAAAAAAGTTTTATCACAGCCCAAAAAGGCGGGTTGTGACACGTTTACTATTCCAAAACATATATTTATGATGTTTATGCAACCATTTTAATTTGTGCTATTTTATTTATTTATTACAGCAACAATGTCTAATCCAATCATCGCTATTCTCTCAACTGAAAAATTAACCGGAGATAATTTTGTCAAGTGGAAGAGTAACATGAACATTGTGCTAATTTGCAAAAGTTACAAGTTTGTCTTGACGGAGGAATGTCCCCCAGAACCTGCTGTCAATGCTTTTCGTAATGTACAAGAAACATATGATTGTTGGATCCAGGCAAACAACAAGGCCCACTGTTTTCTTTTGGCTGGCATGTCTGACGTGCTTAGGATGAAGCATGAAAGCATGAAGACCGCTTATGAGATAATGCAGTCTCTGCAAGATATGTTTGGTAAACCTTCTGAAAAGACACGCCACAAAGCCGTTAAGGCAGTAATGAATGCCAAAATGAAGGCAGGGATTTCGGTAAGAGAATATGTTCTCAACATGGTTAACTATCTCCATGAGGCCGAGGTGAATAGGGCAGTGATAGATGAAGCCACGCAGGTGGGGATGATTTTGGAAACCCTCTCCCCTGCGTTCCTTCAGTTCAAAAGCAACTATTTCATGAACAAGCTGAAATATAACATGATTGAGTTGCTTAATGAGCTTCAAACCTTTGAGTCTATTCCAAAAGAAAAGACTAAAGAAGCTGAGAAAAATGTTGTAGAAGCTCAACCCTCCTCTTCTACTCAAAAGAATAAGAAGAGGAAGGGGACTGAAGGAAGTGGTAAGTCTAAGAATGGAAGGCAACCTAAGAAGAACAAAAGCAACAACAACAAAAAGAGCTCAAACCAAAAGAAGCCTAAAGGAAAATGTTTCCACTGCGGCGTAGTTGGGCACTGGAAGAGAAATTGCAAGAAGTATCTTTAGGAGCTCAAAGAAAAGAAGAACAACGGTAAATTAGATTTACTCGTTTTAGAAACTTGTTTAGTTGAAGATGATACTTCACCTTTGATAATTGATTCAGGTACAACTAACCATGTTTGTTCTTCTTTGCAGATGATTAGTTCTTCAAGGGAGCTTGCCGACGGGGAACAAACGATGAGAGTGGGAACGGGAGAGGTTGTTTCGGCAAGAGCAGTGAGAGTTGTTAAACTTTATTTTAGAAATAAATTTTGGACAATATTTATTACATTTCTTGTTTTCGTAGAAATTTGATTTCTGTTTCCAGGTTGTTTGAACAAATGTTTAATGTTTCTTTTAATAATAATTATGTTAATATTTCTAGAAATGGTTTGAATATTTGTTCTGCGCATTTGGAAAATGGGCTTTACACTTTAAGGCCCAATGAAAAATCACTGCTCAATACCGAAATGTTCAAAGTTGAACAACCAAAACCCAAGAAGCAAAAGATTTCTTCTAATAATGAAACATACCTATGGCACCTTAGATTAGGTCACGTTAACCTTGATAGAATTAACAGACTGGTAAATGAAGGTCCTTTAAAAGAGCTAAAAGTTAGTTCTCTATCAGTTTGTGAATCTTGTCTTGAAGGTAAAATGACTAAGAGGTCTTTCTCTGCAAAAGGCGAAATGGCCAATGAACCACTTGAGCTAATCTATTCGGACATCTGCGGTCCATTGAATGTACAAGCACGTGGTGGTTACAAATATTTCATCACAGTTATTGACGATTATTCAAGGTATGGTTACATATACCTAATGTAAAGGAAATCTGAAACTTTTGAAAAGTTCAAAGAATTCCAAGCGGAAGCTGAAAAGCAATTAGGAAAGACGGTGAAGAGTCTTCGATCTGATCGAGGAGGGGAATACCTTCATACTGAATTCAAGGATTATATGATAGAACATTGTATTCTATCATAACTCACCACACCTGGAACACCACAACAAAATGGTGTTGCAGAGAGAAGAAATCGAACGTTGCTTGATATGGTGAGATCCATGCTCAGCTACTCATCATTACCCACTTCATTTTGGGAATATGCTCTACAAACTGCAATATATCTTCTAAACATAGTTCCATCTAAGTCTATTTCAAAAACACCTTTAAAGTTATGGAATGGTCGCAAACTTAGTATGCGACATATTCGTATATGGGGGTGTCCAGGACATGTGCTGAAAAGAAAGACCGAAAAGTTGGAACCACGTTCTAAAGTATGCTTATTTGTGGGATACCTAAAGGGAACGATGGGAGGTTTGTTTTATAGTCCATAGGAAAAGAAAGTACTTATATCGACAAATGCCACTTTTCTCGAGAATGATTATATGACAAACTATAAACCTCGTAGCAAAGTTGTATTTGAAGAGTTACTTTCTGATCTGATCAGACCGCAACCGACAACTGTTGTTGAAGGACAAAATGAGGAGACCACATCTCCCTATCAGAATGTCATACCACCTCGACATAGTGAGAGGGTTGTGAGACCACCTGCTCGCTACAAGAAACTTGGAGAAGCAAATGTTGCTATCTCTGATAACGGTGAAGATGATCCATTGACATATCGTGATGCAATGGAAGTTTTTGAGAAGGAAAAATGGCTAGAGGCTATGAACCTTGAAATGGAGTCCATGTACTCCAATTCAGTCTGGGATCTTGTAGACCTACCTGAAGGGATAAAACCCATAGGGTGCAAATATATTTACAAGAAGAAAAGAGGAGTGGATGGGAAAGTTGAGACTTTCAAAGCTAGGCTTGTGGCAAAGGGTTATACCCAAAAGGAGGGAGTTGACTATGAAGAAACTTTCTCGCCTGTAGCTATGCTTAAATCCATTCGGATTCTTTTATCCATTGCTGCTTGTCTTGATTATGAGATATAGCAAATGGATGTCAAGACTGCCTTTTTGAATGGCTATCTTGAGGAAAGCATCTATATGGTGCAACCAGAAGGGTTTGTAGTGAAAGGTCAAGAGCGAAACGTTTGCAAGTTGCAAAGGTCCATCTATGGACTCAAGCAAGCTTCAAATTCTTGGAACTTGAGATTTGATGAAGTGATCAAATCTTATGGTTTCGATCAAAATATTGATGAACCTTGTGTTTACAAGTACATCTAAGATAAGAAGGTGGTCTTCTTGGTTCTTTATGTAGATGATATCTACTCATTGGTAATGATGTAGGCGTATTATCTGATGTAAAGAAATGGCTCGCCAACAATTTCCAAATGAAAGATTTAGGAGAAGCAAGTTATGTTATTGGAATCCAACTCATAAGAGATCGTAAGAACAAACTGTTGGCACTGTCTCAGGCATCGTATATCGATAAGGTGCTTATCAGATTTTCGATGCAAAACTCCAAGAAAGGTAATTTGCCTACACGTCATGGAGTTTATCTTTCAAAAGAGTAGTGTCCTAAGACACCTCAAGAGGAAGAAAATATGAGACGGGTACCCTATGCATCTGTAGTAGGAAGTCTAATGTATGCCATGTTGTGTACAAGACTTGACATTTTCTATGCGGTGGGTATAGTCAGTCGGTATCAATCCCACCCAGGATTAGATCATTGGGTAGCGGTTAAACATATTCTCAAGTATCTTAGGAGAACAAGAAACTATATGCTAGTATATTTTTGTGAGAATTTGATTCCCATTGGATACACTGATTCTGATTTTCAATCAGACAAAGACACATGTAATCTACGTCTGGATCAGTGTTTACTTTTGGTGGTGGAGCCATAGTTTGGAGAAGCATCAAACAATCTTGTATTGCTGATTCAATTATGGAAGCAGAATATGTGGCTGCTTGTGAAGCAGCTAAAGAAGCTATTTGGCTCTGTAAGTTTTTAAATGATTTGAAAGTAGTTCCAGGCACGGATAAACCACTCACACTGTATTGTGACAACAGTGGTGCAGTGGCAAATTCAAGAGAACCTAGAAGCCACAAAAGAGGAAAGCATATAGAAAGAAAATATCATTTGATTAGATAGATAGTGCATCGAGGCGATGTGGAAGTTGTGAAGATAGCATCGGAAAACAACTTTGCCAACCCTTTTACCAAGACGTTACATGCAAAGAGCTTTGAGGGACACTTGGAAGGCTTAGGTCTTAGAGACATGTCTCACCTGCTTTAGGGCAAGTGGGAGATTGTTGGGTTTGGTGCTCTAAAAGCTGTGACATTGTACATATTGTTATTAAATAAATAAAGTGACATTTATTATTATTTTGGTTGATTATATGTATTATGAATACATTTATAAACATCAAAAAAATTCTATGATTTTTTATGTGACTATAAATTTAGCATATAAGTGTTATTTACTTAGGGATAAAATTTATAGATAATAATCTAAATAATCCGTAATAATTAATTAAAGTTTGAGATCTTTAATTAAATATTACAAGTACGGTCTAATCTCATTTAAAATGAAATAGTCATTATCTGGACTATTAATGTAGAGACATTAGATTGGAGGTACTTTATATAATGAGATTATATAGGGCTGGACTAGATAAATTATGAATCTCTAATAATCATCTATTACAAATAGAGTATTCAAATTTATCACTATGATGATCATATATTTGACAGTCTTAATCCTGAGTATTTATTAGACTCCTATTTATGACATTATATTTTTTGACTTGCATGGTAAGATTTGTCTAAGCACAGATTATAACTTAGTATCTTGGAAACATAAAGTAATAAATGGCTGGAAATAATATTATACAGATATGGAATCCATTCCTTCCCTATGGAAGTTAGAAAAATAATTCTCTTGAGTGATAATTCAAGGTTTGAACAGTAGAGCGCTCGTTCATAATAAGATTATGAATTAATTGTTCATTAGAGAATTATTGGAATTCAAGGATAAAGATGTAATAAGAGAGGTGAACGAAAATTGAACATAGCTCTTATTATGAACTATTTATGGAGGTCTGACTTATATGTAATGATTATATCAATGGACTACTCACTAATTTTCTTTGAGTAATTTCACTATAATCTCAAGAGTTCAATTTCAGGTTTTTAGTGGAGTAACACTGAAACTAATATATTTGACACATTAATCAAAGAGTTTAATTAATTGTCAAATTTATTGGAGCTTGGGTTATAGGTCCATAGGTCCCCAATACCATCTCTGTAACACTATATTGGATTTTTACATAAAATGAATTATGCATGTTTAATTTAGAATTATTGAATTCTGAATTAATTATTTCATACTTGAATTATTAATGTGACACAAAAAATGTTCTCTGTGACACATAATATAATGTGATAAATGTTGTCACATTTAACTGAGCATTAGTTAATTAATTAATTGGTTAATTTTAAAATCTATTCTTAAATAAATGTGATTTATTTTTGAATTTAGATTTAGATATATATATATATATATATGGTTTTGAACCAAATCTTTTTATATATATGTAAGATTTTATAATATATTAATATATATGAATATAATATTATAAAATAAAAAAAAGGAAGCGTGAAACTTTTCACGTTTCATATATATATATATAAAAGGAATCAATTTGTAGTGATCCGGGAAAGAAGAAAAAGAAAAAGAAAAGGGAAAGTAAAATTACTAATGGCTCAGATATAAAAAGGAGAGATAACAGTTATCTTAGGATTATTATTCACGTAATTTTTATAAAATAATTAGAGAGAAAAACTGAGAGTTCTTCTTCTCTGAAAAAAAGGTCTGCTATCTCATGTGTTGAGTACATAGCAGATTAGAAAAGTGTGAGGAAAATTCAGTCTTGTAGTTTGACGCTCACTCGTCTTTCCATTAGTGTGAAGGCCTGGATTGGAAGATCGTGGTATCAAAGAGGAAAGCTAGAATACCCTTATAGTCTTCAAAAAGGTTTGTAAAATTACCTAAAGCTTTCTATAATTAAAATTATATATCTATTCCCGATAAACAAAATTTTTAGAAAATTTTTGTTTGTTAACGATCCTTTTCTTCCGGTGCGTTTCATATTTTAATTCCAACAAAAACTACTTAGATGATAAAATTGACCTAAATAACTAAAAAAATTTACAAAAGAAAAATCATTCCAAAAACTTGACAAACGAAAACAAAATCAAAAGAAGAATAAATTCATACTAAAAGTAAGACAAGGATCTGATATAATGTAGGCTTAGCAATTCAACTTTTAAAAGACTAACTCAGTATTCTCAAAGTCTAGTGGCAGATTTCATAGATAGAACTAATACAATGCAGAAGATATACTATAAACTACAACTATATGAAATTGATCTAACACATAAAGCATATTAATACCATATTAACATCACTAATAAATGTATCAACAGTAGGAAGTGAAAAAACTCAACCGTAAAGTACAGATTAACAGCGAACTACAACATATTCAATTTTCTATTTTTAAGAAAGAAAATTAAAAAAAATGAACTACGAAACTCAAAAAACATAGAAAGAAAATTAAAAAAAATGAACTACGAAACTCAAAAAACAAAAACGAACCAACCTTTTCCTTCCAGTCAATCGTCGAATGACTTGATGTCGCCCGACTGCGGGCAACAAATCAGGCCAACCTTCGCGAAAATCTCCGCCGACGTAGATGGATGGAGGAGGCTCAGTACCTGCAAGAGATCCACGCGGATCAAACCGCCGACATTGTAAGGGTTGGATCTGCAATCTAACACATGGAGGTCGGCACCTACGAGAGATTGGCACGAATCAATCTTCCAGCATCGTCGAGGTTGGATCTGCAGTCAGAGCGAAGCGCGACGGCTTGCTTCGTTTCCGAAATGAGAAGATCAGAGACAAGGATGCAATGAAGAAGGGTGACGGCGACAGCGTCTTCATTTTCGTTGGAGAAAGAGGAGAAGATAGAGGAGTCAAAAGGGAGGAGGTCGTCCAGGGATTTGTGGAAAGGAGATGGTGGTGATGAGGAGGAGGCGGAGCTGAAGGTGCTGAAGAAAGGAGAGGGAGAGAGAAAGTAGGAGAAGAGAGAGGAAAAACGTTAGTCTATAGAACCAATCAAGGAGAGAGAGAGAGAAAAAGAGAGGGAGAAATTTAGATTTGAATTATGGTTTTTTTTAATCTAATTTTAAACTACGAATAAAAAATAAATTGATAAATTAAATTAAAAAACAAATAATAATAAAGTGATAGTTTTAAAAAATAATAAAAAAGAAAGATATTTTTTAAAAGAAGTGCGTATAAAAGGGTATTTTATTCTATGTAGAGTATGTTTGTTTCGTGGTTTGAATCACGGTTTGAATCATTTTGCTACAGTATCCTTTTTTATAAAAATTTAAATCTTCATTCAAATACTTTATTCAAATACTCAAACTAAACGGGATTAGTAGTTTTCTCTTTGATAAAGTCTATACACTTCTGTTTAATATTAAGACAAGCTTCACTGAAAGTGCCCAACAGTTGCTGACTACTGAATATTGATCAGACGAGGCAAGTCAACGACAGCAAGAGCAGGATCGTATACTAGGGTTGACCGAAGGAACTTGACACCAAAGCACTATCGTCTAATCCAAACGACGAGATTAACAATGTCGTACATAGATTAGCAGGGGAAAAGAAACATCAAGATAGCTCGTTATTTTCTAAGGCCTAACGACACAAATAGAACTTCGTTGCTCCCTTGTTGGTAGTACGAAAAGTTGTCGTTTGAGAGATAAAAATGTTGGTGCTCAATACTCAATTTTTGTTTGAAACTTCAGTTATAACTGACATTTTAAATTTAAAAATTATAATATGTAAGAACTTTATACTGTGATAATATTTTGTTTTTTACTTAACTATTAGAAGTTTTATGGTGTTTATAGTAATAAGTGATGAGTTAAACGGTTTATAGTAATAAGCGATGAGTTAAACTGAAGTTTTAGACACCTTTCAATATTAATGCATGTTGCTTGTTCGTACAAGAAACTCCAACGAGATATGATGACATCAAGTGCCCTCGTTGGCTGCTTTTTAGCCAAAAATAAAAAAAGATTAAAAAATGGACTTGTTTACGTCCTACAACCAACGGATATTAACAGACTAGGCGCCCAAAATTCGTGCAAAATAAATATCTACCAACAAATATTATGACTTTTGAGCTATTAATTTTATTAGGTGAGAACTAGATTATTACAGAGGAAGAATGATTTATGCAACTAGAAAATCCACATCAAATGATGAATACAATTTGGTACGAGACGTGTCATGTATCGCTCAATCGATATCATACGTCGACGTACAAAAGAGAAAAAAAAGAGAAAATATCTAGATTTAATTAGGATAATGATCTCGTTGAAAATAAGTCAGACCCATTTTGGATCACTAGTCATGTTATTCAAGTTTCAAATTTTCAATGTTGATGCCGACAATACACGGAATGGCCAATATAACAATTTCATCTATGATCTAATAAGACTAACAATCAATGCATGTCATGTTTAGTTACTATAAATTGGTTTTGCTAATATTTTCTTTTGCATATTTTAAGGACGTTTGACAAGTCGGTTAGAATCAATTAATTCAAACCAATTACAATGTAAAAGCTCTAAGCAGTTATGATAAAAAACAAAAAATTACTACATTATAAAGCTCTCACATATTATAGTTTTTAAACTAAAATTTTCAATTTTAATCGATTTGTCAAACGCCTTATTTAAATTATTATAGTATTTTTAGTTCGAATTGACAATTAGAAGGACCATCAAAACAGTCTAATAAAAAATAATGTTTTTTTATGCATCAAATGGAAAGAGAATACATAACAACAATCATGTTTCAAGACCAACTCTAATATTCAATAACCTTTCTAAGATTGTGGCTATCATTTTCACATTCTAGTCATTATATATCATGAACATTATTGCTCCAATATAATGGCAGCGGCTATCACGCCGCTCAAATCTTTGCGCTTTTTCGGCCTACCAAGCCTTTTTCATATTTTGTTATTTCTTTGCCAAAAGATGATATTGTTAGTGGAAAAGCTAGCTAGCCAATTAAGAACCATCCAAAAGAGTAGTTGGCTGCTAGGATGTAATATTTGTATCAACGTTCTTACGTGTCAGCTCATGATTGTCCTTCGTCAGCCACATGGGGATGATCTGGACGGTGGTGATTAGAAGGTCTGTTTGTTGTATTAGTATGATTTGGCATGGGGGCTATCACACATTTATATGGTATAGAGAGGTTTGGATTGGTACAAGTGTTTTTAAGAAATCGTTACATCAAGAAGTGTTTTGACAAAGTTGATTTTAACCAATTTTTTTGTTAAAAAATAATATAAAATAAAGTTCTTACATGTTGTAGTGTTTAAACTAAAAAATTAGTTCTAACCAACTTTGTCAAGCACCGTTGAAACTTTGCTAATTTATACTCTCAAGGAGCGTGCAGAATCCTACCAACTGCGTGTGGTATCTCTCTCTTGCTTTCTCAATCTAAGATATCTTCAAATTTTTGGTTGTAAGTTTTGTTTTTCTTCTTCTTTGGGAAAATCCCTTTTAATTTGCATGAATCATGGACATTTTCACAATTGAAGGGTCCGTCCGTTGTTGTTTTTCGAAGTGATAAATATGCTTACTTTTTTAAAGGGGAAAACTATTTTTTTTATAGTACTTGTTTAACCGACTTAAGTGCCAAGTTGTAACCAAATAGCATTATTCTTGAATAGTTATTTGAAGGACACTAACAAAATGACCAAGACTTATGCTGCCACCTTGTCTCGGCAAAAAAGAAAACGACAGAAAAGTACATAAAAAGTTAATAATTTGAGGTTGACTTTAATGAAATTCAACCAAAAGTTTTAAAAATTCAAACTTGGATATAGACTTTACGAAACGTAGTTGACAAAACGGAATTGCGAAGTTCAAGCGATATTTTGCAAGGAAGCGATTATTTTGGAAAAAGAAAGAAAAGCTTATTGCAGGCCAGTGTTTGAAATTAAGACTGAGAATGATGATTCAATCCTTAACATACACCTCACATTGAGAGTTTTAATACTTTTTAATCACAAAGTTAAAGGGATTATTTTAGAAAGAAACAGAAAATCATGCAGGCAAGATGATAAAAGCGATTGAATCCTTACTTAACATGCCACTAACAATTATTTTTAATATTTTTTTAAGAAAGAATTGAAAAGTCAAGTAAAACTCTAATATCATGGAAAACTCGAACTATAATAATAATAATAATGTGTCCACTTCGTCAAATATAGCAATTACATATACAAATTATACAACCATAGAAAAAATAAGGTCATAGTTTAGTTGTAGGGCCACTTCATTCTAGAATTCGAATCCCGGACCCCATAAACAAAAGAAAAAAAAATTATATTGGTAAAATATACACATATCACATTAATCCTTTGGCTGATATGTATTACCCTTGGATCCTGATTTTTATTGTTAGCAAACTCCTATCATATCATGCAAAAGCCAGCTTTAGATATGACAAAAGCTGATTTTAATTAGTTGATCTAGAAGTGGTGGGTCTGTACATGTATGGAAGTATATACAAGTAACTCAATATATATGGGTATGCTTTGAAATGGTTATATTTTTCATAGTTATTGTTATTATTAATTATGTAATATAAATGAAAAGATTGTAACTGATTGGATAGTTGACAACCAAATTATGATAATTAATGAAATTAAATTTTTATCACAAGACATCATTAATTGTTGTTAAAATTTTTTTTTAAAGATTATTGTTAAAATATATTTTTATTGGAAACGCAAGCTAACCATTAAAAACATATATATATATATATATATATATATATATATGCATATATCAAAAGTGATTATTAGCCAATCGTTTGATCTGGGCGTGTTTGAGGTGGTGGCGTGGTGGACCAAATATTTGGTGTAAAGCGTGGCACGCAAGCTTCATAAAATGTACATGATATTAATGCAAAATCTTATCTAATTAGTACATCTCAATCAAGACAGGCTATATGAACATGACATGCCGTGACAAAAAAAGACGCCATTTCTAACTTCTAAATGTCAATGGTTGTAGAAGTTCGAGTTTTGATATTCCAACCAAGCCATGAAGTTTAATTAGTAGCTAGCTTCGCCTTTTGCTATTGATGATGGTGATATGATTTGTTATATAATTATCATATCTGCATTTTGTTATTAATATATTCAAGTACTCTTTCCAATGTTGATTATAAGTTAATTATAGCCTAGAATTCACGAGCAGACTACTCATTTTTCTTGAATTTAATGGTTACTTAGTCAAGGAGTACTCAAAAGAATACAGATACGCATGCACTTTTTAAACAAATTTATTTGATATGTCATGATTATTAAGTTGTATCCCTGAAAAATCATTAGCTATTAAGTTGTGTTATATCATATATACCATTTTAATAATTGTTGTATAGTGATATAATAGGAGAGGGGGGAAAAACTTTGGGTTACTTACGTCAACAAGAAATTTGGTGAGATTTAGTTGTGTTTAGCAAGGTGATTAGAATTATTTGTTAGAACTGTAAACACTATAGCATGTGAAAGTTTTATACTGTAGCAACTTTTTTGTTTTTATTGTAGCACGTGAAAGCTTTACATTGTTCCTAACTAAAAAATTAGTTAGAACCAACTAATGTCAAACAGGCTTGAGACATTAAAACTAGCTTTGATAAAACCAGCAAATAATGTTACTTGTCCAATGTAATTTTTACTTAAGTACGATAACTAATCATTAAAAAAGCCCGATCTTGAAATGGTTTTTATCCCATGCAAAGAATGGAAATGGCAGCAACATACGGCAAATAATAACATGATCAGGACAAGCAAAGTTCTGAGATCATAATAAGTCGGAAATTATGAGTAAACTTTTTACCTCGGCAATATATTATATGTTCCATAAACTTGTGTATTTTTTTTCAACATAACTTTTATCGCTCGCCCCTTGTTATTTTAAACAATCTGAAGTCAAATTTGCATCCTTTCAAACTCAAGCTTATCCAATACCGTTTCACCTAATGGTTGTATCTTATCATATGTCGTTTGACTCGGTGGTTATTAATGTTGTCTGCACTTTGATTATTATACAAGTGTTAGCAAACTGTTATTTTCTTGGGCCCAAAGGAAGCTGAGGCAAAGGCTCATAGAAAAAAAAAAAAAACTTTTAGCCATTGACTTGATCATAAGTATATTTTTCAATAATAAATTTGGAAGATACTTATACTTCTTTCTCCCCTTGAAAAAAATTAAGTGAATTTCTAGAGGTGTAATGATCACATACACCATTTGTATCATATTATACATAATAGTAATTGATACTTTACACAAAAAAAAAATAGTAATTAATATGAGAGAAAAAACTTATTATATTACAATCATGAAATTACAAGAAACTTTGTGAGAGAAATAAAAAACTTGCATTGCCAAAAGCAAGAGAACTTGCTTTGACAAGAGCAAGCAAACAATTGGAAGTATCCATTTCTTCGATGTGATGATTTACAGTATAAATCAATATAGAACCACGAGAGACAAAAACCCCATTCTTAAAATGGGAACTTTGTCCTCCAAAAGAATCGAAAAATGGCTTATGAAAAACCATTAAAAAAAAAAAAACATATCAAGACATGCAAATAAACATTAAAAATATATAGAGGGGAAAAACTAGTAGATTGTTTCCCTTTTCTCCATGAAATTGTGTATTCTTTTCAACGCCACTTCTAGCGTCTTCTCACTCATATTAGCAAAGCACACCCTAAACCATCCCGGTTCAGAGCAATGGCAAGAAGATCCGGGTGAGATATTCAACTTCACTTGGTGAAGAATCGAATCCCAAAGCTCCAATTCACCTTCTCTTGTGGGTTTCTCCAAAAGCGGACTCAAATTCATCCAACAAAACAGCCCGGCATTTCCTTTCAAACACTCAATCCCGGCGTTCCTCAACTCTTCAATGATCATTTCGTACCTTTTCTTGAGCCTGTCTCGGTTGGTCTTGATGTAATTCTGCGTGAATTCCTTGTTGGACAACATGGACGCCAAGAGATGTTGAGTTTGAGAAGATATCAACGTGAAGCTCGACATCCGCCTCGCCGTCGTCACGACCCTGTCGTTGTAGGAGTATATCGTGCCGACGCGAAAACCGGGCAGCCCGAGGTCTTTGGAGAGGCTGTACACAATGTGGACTCTCTCCGAGTCCTTGTACTTCCGGTCCTCGAGGACCTCGGCGACGCTCACGAATTCGTCCGAGGAGAAGACCGACCCCGAGTAGATTTCGTCGGACACGAGGTGGATGTTCTTTTGCACCGCGAAGTCGAGAATCTCCTCGAGCACCGGCCTTTGGATCGTTGCGCCGAGAGGGTTTGATGGGTTGGTGATGAGAACGCCTCTCACTCTTATGTTCTTGGATCTTGCTTCGTTGTATGCAGCTTCTAGAGCTCTTGGAGTGATTTGGAAATTGTTGGAGCTATCACAGTGGATAGGGAAAATTTTCACTCCAGTTCTCCACCTTAAATCTCTGTCAAATCTGAAAAATACCAATTTGAATTTAGGTTAGTTTGAGGCTTTAAATATGGACTTGAAAATATGCATGAAATACTAAAAAAAAAAAAATTTACATGCCCATTTGGGAGCAAATAGTTTAAAAGTGATTGACACATAATTCAATAAAAATTTATATTGAAAGATGAAAATAATTTTAAAATTTTGTGCTGATTATCTTACCCTGGATAATAGGGAGTTGGAACCAGCAAAGCATCTCCGGGATCTGCGAGAATGAATGTCAAGAGTTCATTGGCTGCGGTGGCGCCGGCGGTGATGACGACTCTGTTGGGGTCAAACTTTGCCCTTCCTCCTCCAATTTGTTCCATGAAACTTGCCATTGCCTTTCTGAAAGACAAAAGGCCATGGTAGTCTTGGAACAAGGCATTTTCTCTAAAGCTGGACACTCCCTTTTCCCAGCTGGATTCTTCCGAATGCTGTTCCAAGTACTTTTCTAGCAAATCAAATGACACCTGTTCAACCAAAAAAAAAAAAAAGAACATGAGTACCTATGAGTGAGAAAATGATTAAGCCTGTTTGATTTGTAGGTTTGAGTATTTTTTCTCATATAAAAATTTAAATTTTCGTTTAAACCTATGAACCAAAGATACTAATATTTCACGTTGCTAATGTGTGGTATTTTATAAACTTACTTGATTCTCTGCCAATCCCATCTGAATGACACCTGATGGATTAGTGATTTCATCATAAGGGTCTTCATCATATGCTTTCCAGCCAGCAAAATATGGAGAGTCTTCTCCATGAGTGTCGGAAACCGCTACTTTCGAGAGCTCAACGGAGGCTGTAGGAGGTTGTTGCTCAATCTCAATAGCCATAACTAGCTTTCTTTCTTTTCCTTTTGGGGCCTTTTTTCTTGTTTTTGAGGAGCCTATAGAATAGTTATATTTAAGGCCTAATTAAGAAAGCTGTTTGGACTAAAGAGAACGAGAGAACAGAGACTTGAGAAACTGAGAACTGTTGAATGAAAAGTTTGACACAAAAGACCCTTATATAGAGAGGAAAAGAAGCAGCTCTCAACTTGCCTGACACCAAAAAAAAAAAAATAAATAAATAAAAGAAAGAAAGAAAATGTATATATTTAATGATTGATTCTTTAATGTAAGCAAGATCAAAGATTACCTTTTACAGATATAGTTTTTATCCCTTGTGCTAACCGTAACTTCTGTCATCTTGGTCAAATTTTCCCTCAGCTAAAATCTCCCTAAGATACAGAAAGAATATTATGGTGGTTGATAGAGGGTGGAATATGAGTTTTTTTTTTTCTTTTATTTTCATTAAAAATATCAAAATATTCTCAAATTTCTTAGTCAGAGAGAGAACTGGAATTTTTCCATGCCACACACATATATATGTATATTATTGACTCTATTGCAATTATTTATTTAGTTAATGGTGGTTGGTTTTCTCCATACAAATCCTTCCCAACCTATGATCAAATCTTTGCCGAATAAACTCTAAAATCTATGCCCCCAAAAACATAATAATCATGCATTAGGAAAGCATATTGCACCCTAATTGAAACATGAAAGAGTAGTTAAGTTTCTGATGACCTGATCACAAAGATACCAATTTATCCAAGATTAACATTCCGATTTACAAACAAAACCAAGACAAAATAGAAGATCCGAGAAGATCAGGTGACCCCACTAAACTCGCTAATAGTGCATTATATCTAAGCAACATAGTTTATAACCCCTCCTTGAAGCTCCAAAAAACACTGTATATATATATTGTGTTATATATTTGGATTAATGGTCTAATTGAAGTTATCAAAGTTCACAAGTTATACATATAGATCATGTTGGATCAACCGGAACATATGAATGATACTTTTTTTTTGGTTATTCTATTATTTTTTATAAAGTAACTTATTTGCATTTTCTTGGGTTCAATTTTCATAAATGAGGCTTTTAGATGCATTTTCAAGCATGTTTATAATTATGTTTAATATGAAGGGGCTATATATAATGTGGAATATTTTTGTTACATATGCATGGCCGTCTATGTAGTAGATAGGATACTTGTTGAGATTGTGTTGTTTGAGTGGATTTCAGCAAACATATAATATACATGGAATAAATAACACACCCAGATAAAAAAAAAAAAAAAAGAGGGCAATATGATAAATAAATAAGTGACAATGGGAATATGCTTCTCTCTAAAAATCAGCGACGTGGGGCTCGAGATATCATGAATATCCATGTGCAAAGAAAGTCTCAATATATAGTTAGAGATTTGGTAATTAATAGATTTGAATCCTAAAAATGCAAAGAAAATTAGAAAGGAGAACGTGAATGGAGGGATCAGATGACGACTATCCGGCGACTTCAGCCTGTAAGGGAGAGACAAGTATCAACCGCAATGGTCTTGACCAGATATGGAAGTTTAATTTAATTTAATTTAGTTAATGGTGTACTTTATAAATAATTATAATTAAGTGTGATATGGGGCAATTTTAACTATCATTTGTTACTGAAATGGCACTTTAAACGCATAACCACAGCATAGCACAAAATCATTGGTTGGAAAGCATATAGTTAATTTAAATTGAAAAGTAAACGCCCTATATTGCTCCACCAGCAAAAATCTTTAAGCCTCAACAGGTCATGATATTATATACACTTGAGGAAAATTTTAGGTTAGGGTTGTTTTGCCCTAACTTTAAGTTTATTTTTAGTAATCACTTGTTTAAATTTTAACGGCCTGAGATATATATATAAATAAGTATTTTTTTTAATCGTACACTATATTATTTTTAACAATTTTTAGCATGAACATTATAAATCGAACCATTAAGTTTCATGGAATAGTTAAAAAATCGCTCTGTAGACAGGAAATTATAACACCTTAACGTAAAAAGCTCTATATAATTAAGGAAATTCTACATTGTTATGATATATGTATAGGACAGTAGGTTACCAATGGATCAAGTTTTTTAATCCTTTGATTAAATTTTAATGGTTTGATTTATAAATGAAGGTAATCTTACATCATATGATGCACTTTTTTTGGACATTTATAAATCAAACTATTAAAGTGTTGATCGAACAATTATTAACGACTTACTCTACCAGACAAGCAATACACCTACTTTAACATTTTCCAGCAAGGCAGAATTTTTCATATAAATTAGTTTATATATATATATATATATATATATATATATAATGGATTTATCAGTGGATGTATTTGATTTTATGTTCTATTAGATCTCATTTTGTATAATTTGAGAATTAAAAACGTGCATAACTATATATTTTTTTTTCTGCTCTTGATTTAATAAAATAGGGGAACAGGAATTTATTTTAATTTTCATTTCAAGGATTTTTTGGGATTTCATTTTCATTTTTAAATATAGTCTTTGTATTCTTTGAATATTGAAAAAAAAAAAGGGGGTTTAAGCAGTTAAAACATTATCTTATATATTTTGAAGATGTTGATGTTTATTGAGATTATATGTGATTTCAAGCAAACAAAATCCAACTTGACGTCTGCAATCAATTGCAATATCAGTCACACAATTAACAAAAACTAATGAATTATAGTGTGTTAGGTAACAGAGAGAGTAATATTATCAATGAGAAAAAGAAAAGAAAAAAAAAAAGGTTATTGCTAAGAAAGTGCTTGAGTTCTAGGTGGATTCCAACTGAGAAAGCAAGCATATGACATGGAAGCACCTCAGATGTTTTAATACTCACACTGTGAAAACGACAGGCATAAAAAAATATGACTTTTATGACAGAAAGCTTCACAACTGTGCTTCTCAAAGTGAAGACTTGTTAACTTCCAAGTTCACACAACTTTATTAATTATTAATTTTATAGGGTGGTGGAAAATATGATTAGAACTAAAACTGTTGAATTAAAAATTATAGCATATAAGAATTTTATACCGTAGCTTATTTTTTATGTTTATTGTAGCATATGCGAGAACTTTACATTGTAGCAACTAAAAATTTTGTTTTAAACTGATTTTACCAAACACCTAATTAATTATAAACCATAAGAAGTGACAAGAGGGATCTTTTGTAAAAGGTGGGATTTTTCATTAATCAATCATCAAACAGCTCACATGTCAACATCTTCTAAACAAAAATGCCACGTTTATGTCACACTGTCCTTTTATGTTGCTAATTAGTAGTACAAATGCAAGGAATATGCTTTGTCTTAACTCGAATCCCCTACTGACCTACAGCGATTTCTGCTACCAGAAATGGCCTGCAAAATGGTAAGAAAATCTTAAAAAAAATTTTAGAACCTTGACATAAAAGGGTATCAATATTTTATGACAATATTATTCGTAGGCAAATCTATGGCCATACGAATCTCTATTTGTTTAATTAAGAAATAACATCGTTTTCCTTATTAAATTGGACAAAATTGAAAGCCCCATATATTCCTAAATCTGGCTAAACTATCTAAAATGCATGAATGTATACGTAGCTATACTAGTATAGGCTTAGCCTATGTGAATATTACTTGAGATCAAATGAGGTAAGATAATATTCTTCTCTAATGTAAAAAAAATGGCATGTTTGTATGGCTTTGAGAGAGCAGGAATCTTCGTGGAAGATACAATGCCAATGACTTAGCGCCACGTGTTAATCTTTATTCTTATCATGCTAAGATTATGTCAAAAGAGAGATAACTCTAGAATATTGAGTAGGTCATGTACTGATTCTGGCTCTCTAATATTGGAATTGGTATAAGGTTTTTCGCATATAAAGACTTTTAAGCCTTTTCAAACTATATGTCCAATCTCCAGCTGCTACAAACATATATGTATTTATATATATATATATATATATATGTATTCATATATACACACACACTCTTCCTTTCCATCTCTTAGGCCATTTCTTTAATATAATCAAAGCGCATCTATCCATAAATACTTAGCCTAATTTTTATATATGTGTGTGTGTGCGTCTATATATATTTATATATATATATATATATATATAAGTGATTCCTGCATAGCGTGTTTGTACGAACACGTTTTGTAAGAACCATGACAGATTCACAAATTGAGCATGCCATTGTCTAGCTACTGCCTAATTATACTGTTGAGTAATAACCCTTTTCAAAGACGCGCTTCTAATTGTCTTTATGTTGGAAATTTCCTTGTAGGTTGTGTAGAAGATACTAGTCTTCCCGCTTTATGTATAACTTGTTGCTTTATAAGTTGTAAAGCCCAAAATTGCGATCCAATATTAATGTCCACAAAGGCTTTGACTACCAAATTATTGATCATTGAAAAATAGAATCAATTCCCAATCTCCCATTTTCTGCAGTTTTGAGTGTTCCAATGGTCTTTTTTCCTCATGCATTAGTTTTCTTTGATATATATACATATATATATATATGTTGTTGTTAAATTAAGTACAAAATTGTTCTTTTCCGTGGTGGAATTCTCCCTTCTCTAAGTTAAAAAAAAATTGTTATTGGCTCATCTCCTAGCCACTAAAGTTTTTGTAAAAATTGACAAACTAATATTGTATCAATCTATATAACACGACGTCCTACGTTCAAACTCTTAAATTTGTTTTCCAAAATTATGATTGCTTGGCCCTTTTTTTAAATATGGATATTAACTATTAAAAATAAAATTATTATTAGCTCATCTCCTAATAGCTTAAGCTTTAGAGAGACTTGTTAAACAAATAATTATGTGTACTTGGCCGAATGCTTTCAACCAATAATGTGCCAAGAATCAACCTTTTAATTTGGTGCATAATTTTCTATAGTACCCAACCAACCATGTGCTTTTCCCATCCCGTGCATGCAGGCTTGCACCCCTCTCAATATAATGATTAACGGGTATTTGTGTTATATATAGCCACACACGATATGTATATATATATATATACACACACACACACGCACACACACATACACACACATAAGTTGTAAAAAAAAAAAAATGCAAGTCTTCCATGATTGATGGCGTGGTTCATACTTCCTTAAATTCTGAACCTACAACTTCCACACAGGCCTTGGAAATAAGATAATTGATAGTTTTTTTTCCCTTAATGTCTCAAATACCATATCTACTTTATTCAATGTTCTGCTGCTTGGATTTCAACTTCTTTTTTTCTAACTTCTTTTAGCATACGTGTAAATTCCAGCTCTTGCCAACCAGAAACCAGCATGCAAACTACGCACGGTTACACAATTATATATCACACGCACACATGCACACACACACACATATATTTATGTATTAATTCTTCACATTGGGACTTATGAAAAAAAGGGTTAGTTTACATTCAATGCTATTTTGATATCAAACGACAATGCCTCGAAAATCCAAACACATGCTGTATACTATTATTAGTTTGGGACAAAATTTATTGTTGACCTATTGCTGTGGAAGTTATTATTGCATGATATCTTCTCCCTGTGAAACAAGCTTATTATTGGAAAACAATAATAATAGGGTCAACAGAGAGCACTAGTTGCAAACACAAATGTGATATATTTTGTTGGTTTGAAGCTTTAAGTATCACATCTTTTGCTTACCTGAGCTCCTAGTTTTCAGTGATCAAATGTTGTTTGAATCTTACATCAACTACAACTTGTCAATTTAAGCTTTTGTTTTTTCTACTTCCCTCGTTATAGGAGTCTCTAAGATCTTAATAAAGAAAATTAACGAGTGTAGTTGCAATGGTTACGTTTTCAATGGGTACTACTATTATCAGTCATTTGATATAAATCTGACGGTTGTAATTAAAGAAATAATCGACTAAAAATCTATGATAATTAATAAGATTGAAAAAAATGAATTGTTATTAAAATATTTATTAGAACAGTAATCATTGAAAACGTAACTATTCAAAACTCATCCATATATATAGTGTCCTTTTCTGTAGCTCTTGCTTCATTGTTAGTTTGACATGCTAAAGAAATGCGGTTTTCAGAAGAACCTGATCTCTTCGGTAGAGTGGAGGGACATTTTGAGTTTACTTGTTAGTGTATAAACAGTGGTGAAGCTATTGCTGAGTAATGCATGTCAGTGCATTATTCTTGCATATTTTAGACAACTTGTGAATATTAAATAGCTTTTTAGTTTTCATGAGTAACTACTCGCTCAGATGAAAATTCCACGAGGGAATTTAAAGTCTAACCCGTATTATAGGGGTAAGAACTTGGACTGGCATGGCATGAAGCAATGGTTCATTGACATAAGAGTTTTATTTTTTCCTGTTTATTTATTTATTGGGTTTAAGAAAAAAATTCTGTGTTCCTAGTGCTTTAAATATGATCATCCCATCAATACCATTAATATGTTTTCGTAGGTCCTATCAATTGGTGAAGAGTCATCCGTGAGGTGAGATAAAAGCAGTTGAAAAAAAAGGGAAATGCAGATCCATAAAAATAGTATATGCCCTTTGGTAAACGCGTTTGATAACTTAATTCCAACCGAAAAAAGTTGAATCGGTTTTCTTAAAATGTTTTCTCTTATAGAATTTGATATCTTATAATGAAGTTTCAGTGTAATCAGACAGTTCAAATAAATGATTCAAATGTTCTTTTAAGATTGGTATCCTTAGTTTTGCCTTTTACATATTAATTCAATAGCATCATAATTCTAAAAGAAGAGAATTAAAAACAAATTGAGTAAAGAATAGTCGCATTCTTATTTTTTTTTCTTTAAGAAAATACAGTCGCATGTTAGACTAACCTACTAATAATTCTAAATACATGTTGCTGTTCCCGAACATGGCTTACATATTTTAGAAAAAAAAAAAAGTATTTGAAGTATTTGGCAGTTTTGCTATCCGAATATTTTCACGATTTAACACGTTATTCCCTAACATTAAATTTTTATTAGGTAATCGTGAATTTTGCAAAGTGGTGCCCAATATTTCAAATCAATCGTGCCTCTTAAAATTTGGACGAAAACGTTGCACGTCATATGAGCTCATTTAGATAGATATTGGAATTTGACGGACAATAGAACATGTTATTCGTGAATGGGAATGTTTCTTTTCAAGATTTTACATCCATTAGGAGCATTTTCTAATATTTTATTCTATTTAAAGTATTTAATCAAAATTTTAATTTATATAACCAAATTAATACTAATTCACTAAAAATTAAATGATAGAAGAGTGAAATAATTATATAAAAATATAGTAAAATTATTATTTAATTATACAATACAAAGTGCGACATTTATAATTACTATATGACTATTCACTTTTTAGAGTTATGTTACAAATTTTACAAAATTTCAATTCCATTAATTTTGGGGAATTTTCATAAGAGAAACTAAAGTATATGACCAAATTATTGTAAGCAAATTAAAATTCACCACAATATTCAAGATATATTAAAAATATTCTTAATTATATAGTAATTATTTTAATGATATCATATTTTATATAGTTACATAGTAATTATTTTAATGGTATCATTTTAAAATATATATAGGACATTAACAAATTGGAGTCATATGTTAATTCAATAAACATAATTGGGCAATTTAACCAATTATGTCTTATGAATTCTATTATAACATATAAAAGCTTGATATTATAGCATACTTTTACTTTACATTATAGTATGTGAGAGCTTGATACTGTAGATAGCTTAAACTTATGACATAAATTTTTAAGTGTAGCATAACATGTTATTTTCTCTATACTAGACATAGCTTGAAATGGGTTTAGACACTCATCGCTCTTGCTAATTTGAGGAATACCACTTATGTGGTATTGTTTTTCAATTTTATCACTTCTATGACAAAGTTTGAAACTACCACTTTTAAAGAGTATAAAGACATAATTAATCACAAGTATTTTAAGTTAGGGTTAGGTAAACATGTGTTATTTAAAAGTATTTGGTCTTTTTGACTAGGAGATGGTATGAATTAAAGAAACAAAAAAAAGGTAGTAGAATACAATAATAGTAGTAAAAAAGTAGTATAAGTAAACATGTGTTATTTAAATGTATTTTGGTCTTTTTAGCTAGGTGAAATGGTATATATCAAAGGAACCAAACAAAAGTGATAGAATACAATAATAGTAGTAAAAAATCAGTATACCACCTAAATTTGAGAAAATTACATGTTATACCACACTTTTAAAGGTTATGTTTATTCATCTCACAGTTACAAAAAGTTACGTACCACTATCATTTATATCACATGTTACTATTATTCATATTACATGTTAAGTTCTACTACAAATAAACATATATAACATTTATAAAAAAAACAAATCTTAAAAGATAGAATTTATAAAAATTCCCTACTTAATTTTCCCGGGTTCTTTTCATATATGCCACAAAAAAAGCTTGAATTGATTTATAATACTAAAAAAACTAATTGTAAAAAATTACACACTGCATCATGATATTATTTTTTGTAGTACCAAATATACCCTCAACAAACACAATAATCAAATAAAATTAATAAACAAGACTAATCAGATAAAAAAAAGGGAAAAATCTAAAAAGCACAAACTTTAACTTCATGGTGAGTTGAGTAGAAGTCGGATCTCCGCTGCCGGAGTTGCTACGGGAGAAGAACGACAACACAAGGCCAATTACAGCAACGAGTTACAGTGACGCAGGGCCAACTGAGGTGCTAGATCTACTGTGAGAGACGCCGGATCTACCACAAGAGAATGGAGATGAGTTGTAGGGCCGTGCTCGTTGTGTGGCTCCTGAAGGCGGCTCCCAAAGTAGCCATGCTCGTCTCTCGGCCAAGTTGAACAGAGGCTCGACAAATTTTCCAAAGGCGGTGCACGCGAAGCTTATCTGCTGGTGGAGTTGCATGAAGTCGCGCACGAAGGGAGGTTGCTCTGCTAGCGACATCGCTGGTGAAGTTTCACAGCTGGGACAGAGAAGTGAGAAAAAAAGGAGAGGGAAGCACAAGAAGAAAGCTGGGGAAGAGAGTGAGAGGGGAAGAGATGGCTGGGAAGAGTGAGGAAAGAAAAGAGGAAAAAAAAACACTGAGTCTAAGTTGGGATCCTTTAGTCAAAACACTAAATTTTAATTATATTATTGTGACAAAATTTCAAATAGTTTTAGGACGAGTGACATAAATCAATCTAAGCGAACAATGTGTGGCATTTACTATAGATATCTCAATTTTCTCATGGTGTTTACACAAATGCCACAAAAATAAAAAGTAAATTGATTTATGCCATAAAAAATATTTGTCAAAAACGCTACTATCACATCATTACATTACATATAGTATTTTAAATATATTATATTAAAAGAGTTTGATGATATAAGGTTAAAAAAGTACATATGAAATTTAAAGAAGTATTAAAGGATAAAATCTTCGTGATAATATCTTTGTTTAAACAAATGTGGCATACATAGTAATACTTTTTTTTTGACCTTATCAATCTACCTCCAAATTGTGCGGGAAAAGCTCAATTTTCTCCCTCGTGGACCCAAATCTGTAAGTTCACAGTCTCCTTAAGATGGGCCTCTAGTGTGTCCGACGATCCAAGCCGTTGGGCCGAATTAGCACCTTAGGTAGCGCCAGCAGGGCAGCAGTCATGTAAACGCCGTCGTTTCGGAGATCAAAGTCATCGAAAAATGGAGTTCGCATTAAAGCCAGGCTGACAATGTCGTCCATGGCGAAACCGGAGGAGGAGGACGCCATTACCATGGCTTCGTCGCCTTCCCGTCTATCTCCCCCTCCGGTCCCGATGGAGCTCCACCTCCACAACCGACAAAACCTCCTCACTTCTCTTCGCCGCCACCTATCCGCCTCTTCTCGTCCGCTCCAAGGCTTCGTCTTTCTCCAAGTATAACTCAACTCTCCTATTCTCTCTAAAATGGTTTTTTCAATTATGAATGGTTTATTTATTTATTTTATTATCGTTGTTCTCTCAGGGAGGTGAAGAGCAAACACGATACGACACTGATCACATCGAACTCTTCAGGTACCTCCTAAAAAGTTTCGACTTTTCCGACTTCACTTGTCGTTCTCTCTCAATTATGAGGTTTTATTATTATTATTTTTATCTACCTTGAATTTGTTGGTATTTGGTAATTTGAATTCAGAATTTTTAATTTTGATAAATGGACCTTAAATTTAAAAATCTCTTGCAATTGTGGCCCAATAACTAATAGATGTCCATTAATACATCTTTGCTCCGTGATTTTTTACTTTTTTATTTTACAAAATGCACGCGAAACTTTCTATTAGTTGGCAAGTTGGACCTTGAATTTTTAATTTTTGGCATTTGGTATCCTAATTTCCGCATGAAAAAAAAAAAAAATTGAGGATGTATTTCTGCAAATTAACCTTTGATGAAATTGAGATAATTTGAAGCTACGACCCCGATTAACAACAATTTGTTTCAAATAATGAATTGCTGTGTCTTTATTTTGTATTTTGTTTGTTTTTAAATTTATTGAATGAAGGTTAATGCTTGCCAATGTGATGGCTGTTTGATGTGCAGACAGGAGAGTTACTTTGCTTACTTGTTTGGAGTGGTGGAGCCTGGTTTCTATGGAGCTATAGTAAGTTCAGCTTTTGGAAATGAATAGTTCTTTGACATAAACTTCACTCTTTAATGGGAGTCCTATTATGTCAAATAAAGCTGAAATTTATTTATTTTTGTGTGTTTCATTTTCATATACATGGTCATATTATTATTTCTCGTGTAATATGCTGATAGTTGGCTTCATATTGAATGTTTCTAATTGCATCAAAATGTAAGGGTTGTAAATAATGTTTTCTTATGTTTATTCCATAAGCTTATAGGCTTTCATGCATCTTATCGATGAAACTGAGTTTCAAACTATATGTCTCTCATTAATTGAATTGATTTATATTGTTGGTATTGGAAGTGGCTTAATGTTTAGTTTCAGTGATAGAAACAGGTTACAGGTCTTCCACATATGGGCATGTGCTTGTTAGGGTCTACGCGCCTTGTAATTGTTAAATTAGTTCTTTGGCTCTGGATATCTTTCTTCTTGTTTCTTTTTCGAATAGGGCTTGGTGGGGCTGCTTGATTGGTTTCATGATGTGTTTACATTTTATGCTCTTATATGCTTGGTCCTTTTTTCATAAGCCACTGAACTTATTTGACTGACAGGTTTTTGTTTTACAAATTATTCTTTTTTTCCTCTTTCCTTAAAGGACATTGCATCTGGGAAATCCATTCTATTTGCACCTAGGCTACCCGCTGATTATGCTTTTTGGTTGGGGGAGATAAAACCATTAACCTACTTCAAGGTGATTGAATAGTAGTTAATGTAGTTAATTCGTTGATGCTTCATTGGTTGTATTTTCTCATTTGTATGCTTTTCATTTACAGGAAAAGTATATGGTTAGCATGTTATGCTACACTGATGAGATTGCAAAAGTTTTACAAGATGAATACCGGGAATCCAATACACCTTTCTTGTTCCTCTTGCATTGGCTGAACACTGACAGTGATAATTATTCAAAACCAGCTGAGTTTCAGGTTTGTCCACGTTATGCTTTGACTTTCTTTCTGTTCACAACTCGACCTTCTTGCACCTGTTGAATATGACTCACTGCCCAAAGGCCTTGGTGTAGGTATGGCTGGGATGCGGATTTGTGGTGAATGTTAAGTCCTACCGAACAAAAGGATAAAACAAAAAAAGGAGCAAAATAACACCAAAATATGGTTTCTGTTTTAAGTAGAATTTTGTAAGACGTTTTTGGCCCAATGCTGTGGAATGACTATATTATACTTGACAAATTTTCTGGGTTTGCATCAATACATAATCTGCATTTTCTTATTGGAATGTTAGTTTTTATAGTTTCTTTGATTCTTTATTCAGGGGATCGATAAATTTGAAACTGATTTGACTACATTGCATCCTATTTTGACTGAGTGCCGTGTCATAAAATCGGACTTGGAGCTTGCTGTTGTCCAGTTTGCTAATGATATTAGCTCTGAAGCACATGTTGAGGTAATATTTTACCATGTAGCCTGAATTCTTCACTCATATTTATAGCTTATCCTTTTTTTTTCCTGCGTGTGATGCTTAAAACAATATGCCATTGCTTGTTTCATTCATGCTCATTGTGTTCTTGACGGATGAAAAGGAACAGGTCGGTGTTTTTTCCTCTCCTGTAGGGTTAATTAAAAATGTCATTCATGAATAGGTCATGCAAAAAGTTAGGGTGGGCATGAAAGAGTATCAGCTAGAGAGCATGTTTCTTCACCGCACCTACATGTATGGTGGCTGTAGGCATTGCTCATACACGTGCACATGTGCTACTGGTGGAAACAGGTATACTTTAGTCTTTTTAGATACTCCCTTCATTTCACTTTTACATATTGTACAATAGTTCTGCTTAATTTACTCGAGGCTAATCCCAACTAATCCAGTCAGTCATACGGAAGGTTTTCTGCAATTTATCAGTGTATAAGGTCATGGTCTCAGTTAGAGTTTAAGCTTCTCCTCCACTTTTACCTAATTATCATTGCCCTTTTTTTTAAATAAAAAATATGCTGATATGGTGTTTGGTGTTTGGTGTTTTATAGTTGCATGTTTGTAAGATTTGGGCATCCTTCTTGATGGAATAAGTTCAATTTGAAACATTTGTAAATACTGGGAACATGTTCTTCAAAAGTTCAAATGTCAATTTTGATATATTTTAATTTAATAAATGCTAGATATTTTAGTTGCCTGTAATTTCCAATATTTGGAATTTCTTTCACTTAATGGCAGATTGCAGAAGTATTTTGATGAGTTATGGAAGGCTGTGAATGTAAAACTAAAGTGTAGAAGATCTCAGAATAAGGCCCTGGCAATTTGTCCCAAGAAACCTAAGATCTACCATCTTCTTGAGAAAGGGAGTTCGGAGAGAGTTGTGTTGGATGAGCGTAGTTCTAATGTCAACTCCAGTTTAAACATGTCTTTTGTTGTTTAATTATGGTTTTGACTAATGTTACAGTCTTACAGACATGGACTTAAAGTGTCAATATTTGGTAACTGCTATAATGTTTTATGTACAGTTCTGTTCTCCATTACGGGCATGTAGCAACTCCAAATGGGAGATATGGCTTTGCTTGATATGGGAGCTGAATACAACTTTTATGCTTCTGACATAACTTGTTCCGTCCCTGTGAGTGTATACATTTATCTTTGCAATTGGTCTTTAGTTTGATTGATCACAATCATTTTGTTACACCCTCATTTTGAGCATTTCCCATCATCCTTCTTCTGACTTTCAGTAGTTCTGAGTTTATGAACAATCACTTCTTTCATGTAAACGGGCTTGATAAGATTTTTTTTCCACCTTTTTTTGCAGGTGAATGGGAAGTTTACTCCCGATCAATCATTCATATATAATGTAAGTTCTTACTCTGTAGCACTGATCATATTGTGTAGCGAGATCTTGAGAACGTGCTTAGTTAATTGACTTATTGTACGTTTAATTTTCTTGCTTTTCCTCAACACATTGTTCTTACTATAGTCTACCACAGGCCGTCCTTGATGCTCATAATGCAGTCATAGATACAATGAAACCTGGAGTATGCTGGGTTGATATGCACAAGCAAGTCTAATTTATTCTGAAATTTCCTTTTTTTTCAGTTAGCAAATAGGTTAAACGAGGATTACTAAATTTGATTTGAGCTTTACTCGAATGTCATTATTGATTATGCTGGCCAAGCATTTAATTTCTACACGGATTGTTGTGCCCACTTGAGCTTTTTGTAGCATAAACTTGGTGATAACTATGCTATTGTGGTTGTTCATGGAAAGAAGAGATGATGATACGAATGGAGGAAAAGTGCTGAGCTACATATTGTTTATTTATTTTATTCATTTTTTAAAATGTTCAAAAGAATCATAGATTGGCACAAAAGTGGAAAGGAAACTAATGATCATGTAGCAAACCTAAACAAACACAAACTATTAGATTGTATCAAAGAAGGTTTCTACACTGAAGTATCTGTTAGCCGGTGCATATAATGTGTTTTTAGACCAATATATGTCCTGTAGATTTTCATCTTACAGACATTGCGTTTATGCATGTGTTTGCTGAAATGTGGTTTTATCAGCCTCTTCGTTATTAAATAGGAAAAGAAGTGGTTTTTTCAAGCTCTTCATTCTGCCGGGAAATGTTAAGGATGTTTTACTCAATTGAATGCGAATGTGTCCTATTTATGTGCTGGTCCAATATTGTATTTGAATTTGCATGTATGTCGCATATGGGTTTCGGGATTACGATGTCAATTGCTTGTATTTTCTTTGTTTGCGTATGTGGTTTTATCAACTTCTTCATTAATCACGGGAGAAAAGAAAATGAAAACTAAGATGACTATTTACATGATTACATTATTCTTCTGACCGATAATGTTACCATGCTATTCATACATGCTGATTCCGTCTCCTTTAAATTGCAGATTAGCAGAAAAATTTATTCTCGAGTCACTCAGGAGAGGGGGTGTTCTTGTTGGGCAACTAATTTTTCCAAGCGGATTTATTCCCACATATTTGTTACTTGCAATTTTTTGAGGTGGAAAGTTATGCCATACTGACCTCCTTTTATTGTTCTAGCAATGTAGATGACATGATGGCCGAACGTGTGGGTGCTGTTTTCATGCCTCACGGTCTTGGGCATTTCCTTGGCATTGACACACATGACCCCGGAGGCTATTCAAAGGTTTCTATACATAATTAATCTGCTGATGCCCGCCCTCTCTCTCTCTCTCTCTCTCCAAGTCCTCTTTGGATTTTCTCAATTCTTAACTGGACTTGCAATGACGGTCATGATATGCACAGGGAATGGAGAGGCCAAAAGAACCTGGATTAAAGTCTCTACGTACAATAAGAGAACTCCAAGAGGGAATGGTTAGCAAATTCTCATTCTTAATTCTTTGTAGTAAAAGATAGTAATTTACTAGATAGCCAGACATGATTGCCTATATATGTATTGACTACATTTTCTGCTTTTTGTTGGGGTAGGTTATAACAGTGGAGCCTGGTTGCTACTTCATTGATGCTCTATTGGTTCCCGCCATGGAAAATTCAGATACTGCAAGGGTCTTTAATCATGAAGCAATTACGAGATTTAAAGGCTTTGGTGGAGTTCGAATTGAGAGTGATCTGGTAAGCCATTTATTATCTTCTAAGCCGGGTTATTTTTTCATTCCACACATATTATTCATTTATTTTTTCTTTCAGCATGTCACTGCCGATGGTTGCAAGAATCTGACGAATGTTCCCCGAAAAATACACGAGATTGTAGGTGTAATGGTGGGAGCACCGTCGCCACTGGACAAAGGCTGTATTTATTCAGCAGTAAAAGGTGAAGAGAACAAGCTTACCAACATTTAAAGCGTGCTTGTTTGTAAGGCGGCGCAGATATATGCTTCCCTCCCAGTAATTTTACTCGTACGTCTGTTTTTTCACTACCAAAAAGCCAGAAGATTTCTGGCTTGTGTTGTCGAAATCTTGAGATGATGTAGATTCTACATGCTAGACATGACTTTCTTGGGTTATTCCGGAATAAATACATCTTTATAACGGTTCAAAACATCGTTCTTGCTAAATGTAATGCCATTTTTGGAACTCTGAGCGAGTGTATTTTTTCTTTATTTTTTTGTCTTTGCAGAAATGAATTCATCATGAACAGAATTGTATGGTTTTGTATTAAAACTGTCTGGGTCTCTAGCACAATCTCTCAGTTTAGTCTACTTTTTTAATCTATTGTCGGGTCTCTTCCACAATCTATTAGTTCTATAAACTTTTTTTAATCTAGTGTAAATATGACCAAATCTTATATTTAAACGCACGATGGGAGCACTAACGTGGAAAGTTCCTTATCAGTTACCATGAAAGAGTTACGTATAGATTTGTGCATACCATACTGAAAAATTCTAGAAGTATCCCTTAAATTTATTTAAAGTACCAAAAACACACACAATATTTATCGGCCGTTTAAAAGAACAGTTGAAACCATCAGTTACAAATATAAACAGTATAAAGTTATTATATACTATAGTTAAAAGCAAAAATTATAATATAAAGCTCTCAAATACTATAATTTTCTAATCCAAACTGTTGGTTCCAATAGTTTTTACAATCAACCTAAACTAATCATACCTACTCAGTATTTTAAAAGAGTTAAAAAGACCATCTATTTGACTGGTTACATTGTTTAAAATGTCAACAATATCCTCACTAATAAGCATTTAAATTTTTTAGAAAAATTTGCTCATTATTTAAACATTTACCATTAAAAGAGAACAAATTAGAAATAGATTTAAGACAAAATTTTACAAAATTATTTAATTTTTTTAAAATTAAACCTAAAACTAAAAAATAAATCTAGAAAGCAAGATTGGACGTAGAAGTTGGATTGACCGTAGGTGGGAATAGGTTTGGCTGAATAGATTGACAAATTAAACGGACGGGAGAAAATTTTTTATTTTTTATTTTTGTTGTTGAAACTAATAATAGTTTTAAAATTTATTGTTTGATTTTTTAGCTAGTTAATGCTTAGTGAGAGTTTTCTTGACGTTTTCAACAACTTGACTCGTTAAAGGGATTGGTTTTTTTTTTTTTTACTGCTTTAAAAAACCAAACGCTACTGTTTTTTATCAGTTTAAAGATGGAGGGTATTTGTGTCATTTTAAATAAACTCGGGGAAACTTTAAGAATTTTCTAATACCAGAATAAATCTTCCTTTATCTCTTTCCTACTTTTTTTTTTTTTTTGGATACCAAAATGCCCTGTAGAATCTTGAAAATTAAAGAAATGCCCAGATAGAAACCTGTTTGGCGGAAAGGGGAGGGTGCAACTTGCAAAGAAGCTTCACATGAGACGACGTCGTTTGCAGAGAAGCTTTTGCAAATTGCAGAAACGCATACGATACAAAACTCTAACTAAAACCTGCCCTTCAAAAACCCTGATTCCTTCCTCGATGGGGCGCCGAAAGAACGACAACAACAACAATCAGGCCTCAGGAAGCTTCAGCAACATGGCAAGTCCTCATGAGAGCACAAAGATCCGCTTCCAATACGACGACGACGACGACGTCGTCGACGATGTCGAAACTCTCGACGCCGCCACCGAGAGCTCCAACCTCGACGAGTCCATGTCCGACCCCGTCGGAGACCAAGACGTCTCCGTTCTCGACGCCGACGACAAAACCAGCGCCGATTACTACTTCGATTCCTACTCCCATTTCGGTAACCAAAAATCCTTCCTTTCTCATTCTTCGATTTCGTTTTGAGGTTTCTTAGGGCTTATGTTTTGGTTTCTTTTGTTTTGTGTTTTGCAGGTATTCATGAAGTACGTTTTCCGTACTTTCGGAGTCGATTTCTTTTGTTAATAATGGGGGAATGAAAAAAGATGTAATCTTGATTGAATGTTGTCGTTTTCTTGTTGCAGGAAATGTTGAAGGATGTTGTGAGAACTAAGACATACCAAAATGTGATTTATCAAAACAAGTTTCTGTTCAAGGACAAGGTTGTTCTTGATGTTGGAGCTGGGACTGGGATTTTGTCCCTGTTTTGCGCCAAAGCTGGGGCAAAACATGTTTATGCGGTGTGTTAAACGTTTCTATTTTCTTAGCTTAATAATCACAACCTTTTTCCTGTTTCTTATTGTGACTGGATATTTGAATTTTTTCAGGTTGAGTGCTCACAAATGGCTGACATGGCAAAACAAATTGTTGAAGCTAATGGGTTCTCAAATGGTAATTTGTTTCTTTTCCAGGTCTAACTCAAATGTGTTAATTGACTTGGCAAAGCTTGGTGTTCTGTTTTTACTAACTGATTTTTTTTCCTTTTAATTTTCTTATTTTAGTAATAACGGTGTTGAAGGGAAAGATG
Source organism: Artocarpus heterophyllus (assembly GCA_025403435.1). Classification (NCBI taxonomy): domain Eukaryota; kingdom Viridiplantae; phylum Streptophyta; class Magnoliopsida; order Rosales; family Moraceae; genus Artocarpus; species Artocarpus heterophyllus. The sequence goes on along the minus strand of CM046330.1, from coordinate 6,063,597 downwards.
GAAGAGATTGAGCTCCCAGTGCCTAAAGTGGATATAATTGTCTCAGAATGGATGGGATACTTTTTGTTGTTTGAGAACATGTTGAATACTGTCTTGTACGCTCGTGACAAATGGCTGGTAAGTTTGAGTTTAAAATATACTAAATCTGTTGCAACAGTTACTGATGCTGTTGGAATTAGTTTATTTAACCACCCATGTCTGAATATTTCACTTTACGTTTATGTGTAAAAAATTCTTTGACAGCATGCTGTTTGTGTTACTGTTAAAGCAATCTTCTTGCTTTTGCAAAAATACAAGTTTGCTAAATCTCTATCCCAATTGTAGGTGAATGATGGGATTGTATTACCCGACAAAGCTTCTCTTTATTTGACGGCCATCGAGGATGCAGAGTACAAAGATGACAAGATTGAATGTGAGATTCTTGATTTCTTCCATGCATAAAAGTTGGTCACCTGTTGTCAGATTCTATCTTTTCGTACATGCCGGATTCATCACGTTTATGCTATTGCAGGCTATAGCTTCTTTGAGTCTAAATGTTTTAAAAATGTTTTATAATTACATTTTTTATCGTGTTGGGTGTGGTCTTTATTCTTTTTCTTTCCTTAATTTTTCATGTTACTCTAGTTTGGAACAATGTCTATGGCTTTAGCATGAACTGCATCAAGAAGCAAGCAATGATGGAGCCTCTTGTGGACACAGTTGACCAAAATCAAATTGTTACAAACTCCCAGCTACTCAAGGTTTGTATACGTGTACATGTGCACTCAGGAAGAAGAGATCGTAGTTTGTAGACCAAATATGAATAATTTCTCTGAAATCTCTCATGTGTTTATTTCACTAATTGGCTGGTTTTTAAGATGGTACATGTGTTAATTTCTTCATTCAGACAATGGACATCTCCAAGATGGCTCCTGGCGAGACTGCCTTCACAGCTCCATTTAAGCTTGTGGCTAAGCGTGATGATTACATTCATGCTCTTGTGGCCTACTTTGATGTATCATTTACCAAGTGTCATAAATTGCAAGGCTTCTCAACAGGTTATAACTTTGTTTTTAACTACCTTTTTTTGTTTATTTTGTGTTCTGGATTAAAAAAGTTTCTTTTTGGTAATATCGGGATTACAGGTAAGGTAAACGATCAAAAACAATGTGTCTCAAATGTGTCTTGTAACAATGAATTCTAACAGATTGAAATGTTATGCAGGGCCGAGATCACGGGCTACTCATTGGAAGCAAACCGTGCTCTACCTGGAAGATGTGCTTACAATTTGTCAAGGAGAGGCTATTGTGGGAAGCATGACCGTTGCGAAAAACAGAAAGAATCCGCGAGATGTTGATATAACAGTGAAATATTCGTTCAACGGCTGGAGGTGTGCAGTCTCAAGAACTCAACATTATAAAATGCGCTAATCTGGGCGTGTTATTTTTCATAGCACCAGGCTTCCAAGCAAACTTAAGAAGATTATAACAGTTTCAGCAACTTAAGAATGTATTTGAGATTGTTTGCATCATATGTTTTGGAAACTGCCCCATCTAGATAGTTATACAAATGCAGGAATGAGGCAGCATAGCATATTGATTGGATTTTCTTAAAAATCTAGTTTGTCTGTAATTCTGATTCATCATTTCTTATAATTTGAGCTCCATGAAATTTGTAACACCAAAAATTTTGGAATTTCATTGCCGACGTAATTGCCCTGATATCATTTCTCATTTGTTTTTTGTTCAATCCATAGTTTGCCAATGAAACTATTGCCCTTTACAACGTTGGTGCTTCTCGTGAGTTCATTGTCCGATACATCTTCCTAAAATGAAGAGGGGAAGTTGCTATAAAATATGAATGATACATTTGTTTACAAATTGCAGGAACTAGAGTGCCAAAGAACAGGAAGTTCAGGAGACACGAGTGCTAAAATGTGTTGTTATTATTATGTCTAGAATTTAGTTTGTTTGAATTAATTTTTTAATTATTACAATTTTAAAAATTTAAGGATTAAATTGCCAAGAAAAAAAAGCGAAAGAGGCTGAACGTAAGTCTTGAAATACAAAATGTTCCGCGAGCACAACTGATAAAACCTCAAAGAAATCTCAATTTTAACTTTTTTGTAGGACAAATTATTACTGCATTTTTCACCTTGAACACAATTTTGCTTTCCAACGTAAATTACAACCAAGTGCCTCAGCTACGAGAAAACAAATCTGCCAAAATTCACAAAGATGACATTTGATTTCTTCTCAAATTACTACCCTGTCAAAACCCCATCGATATGCAGCTTGTGATTAACCTTAGCATACTGTCGTAACCCGTGGCTTCTAAAGCTCTTGCTTGGAACTCTTTGGGCTTGGCTTTTTGACTCTTCTCCACCACTGCCTTACGCGATTGGAGACTTTGTTTGCGTGTCTCTTCAATGTGTCTCGAGTCTTTGCGATTCCTTTGGTGATCTTCTGTTTCCAAGCATCCTTAGAACTTTCTTTTTCTCTCAAGACTTTTCCCTGCAAAGTCAAATTTCTTCAAATGTTAAAGAAACATTCTTGACATCTTTATTAACAATATAAATAGATTTTGAAAGTATCTAACTACCAATTTGGAGGGAAAACTAATCTCTTCATCTTCATCATCGTCGTCAGCATCTTCATCGCCAAAATTCTTCATGTTCATCAAATCATCCCTTGAATACATTTTCATCCCTGGAGCTCCTGGCATGCCCTGAAAGAATTGTAGAACGGAATTTAGCTTAAAATTCAACCTAACTGCTAGCACAAAGTGGTACAAAATGGAAGTAAAATGACCTCCATAGATTTCAAAATCTTCTCCATTTCGGCCTCTTTAGCTGGCTTGGCCACAAAAGGTTGTCCAGGAGTCCTATCCTGAACCACAAATGAAAAACATAAAAAACCTTGATAGCTGAAACTTAAACATAAGCCGATTGTAGTTAAAGTTAGAATGACAAGATTGATCCATGTTTCACTAGTTAGAAAGGCTGGGAATGATCAACTTGGAAGTAAGTAAGTGGAAGAGCTTGATATCAAATAGAGAGAGCAGTTACCTTCGGAACTGGCGGGGGCTTGGAACTGCATGCTTTCGTGAGGTCTTTGCAGAGATAATTTACCAATGAGTCAATCTGAGGTTGGGACTTATATAGGTATTCGGCAACATCAGTATCAGAATAACCCATGACCTGCAATATTTTCATATGGAGATTTTCAGTTTGGCAACACATCCAGAAATGGGACTAATGCAATATCTTAAAAACCAAAATCAAAACCAAGTTCCAGCGGATGAATCGCTATAGTAAATATAATGCAGAGGATTGTAGTCTATCAAATCAATACAAGAGAAAAACAAAGTTGAACAATCGAAGGCACTTCATTCTTTCGAAGAGGAGAAAAAGTTAAAACTTTATTGACAAGAAAGGTAAGGAAACGGTTCTTGTTAGGCATGTAAAACATGTATGCAACTAACCTCCTGACAAGCTCGCTCAATCGTCTTGCATTCTGAGTTGCATTGTCCTTCAGTGCCTTGTTCCACCAGCTGAAAAGAAACAAAACTTTAAACGTCTCAACAGAACAAATACACACACACACAAATATATATATATATATATATATATGCATATTGTTTATAAGAGTTGCAGTTTTGCATTGATGCTATAGATGCCTGATTTAGGCATCACATACATGAACGAAAACCCCAAGTAGTGCATTATTAAATACATATTAGTCAACAAGATCCATAACATGGCATAACAAAGATAAAATCCAATTTTTTTTTTTCTTAAACCAATTAAAACAGTAATTTGATATAAACCCAGGTAGTGATTTACTGATTTTCTTACCTCCAATCTATCGCCTTGTTCAACAATATCAATCTGCAAAATCCAATCCGCTTCCGCCTTCTTGAGATTACAAACATTCTCCGTAATCTCAATTATCTGGTACTCCGAGATCTACCAACAAACAAAACAAACAAACAAAACAAACAAACAAAAAATCCAAAACCCACATTCAAAATCACGCATTTTCCAAAACCCGCCTTTTTTTTCAAAGCAGACCTAGATGATAACCCAAAAAAAAAAAAAAAAAACCTTCTTGGGGGCGATTTCAGCTTGCTTCTTCTGAACTTGGTGGTACAGCTGAGCTGCGAGCTTCTCGCAGACCTGGCATTTGATGTACGGAACGTCTTCTTTTCTGGCCCCACTGACAGGTTTCTTCAGACTCTCTGAAATCGGTATCCATGATAAGGCCAATAGTACTGAAACTCCTGCGAGTATTGCCTTCAAATTCGCCATAAAACTCTCTCTGCCTAACACAAGAATGTCTTTGAACTAAAGAGAAACAGAGTTCTTGAGATTTTTTGAGGAATTTTTCGTACCAAATTGTATGTATGTTCGGGAATTTTAACAGACTACGTAGAGATTGAGTTTTGGGTTAGACTTTTGACTTGAATTTTTGGTTTACTTTTCTTTCCCAGTGTGTTCTGCAGTGGTTGCGTGTTTCGTTGCATCCGATTGGCTGGAGAAGAGTTTGGTATTGTAGGTCCCCGTTTTCAACCAATGAGGTTCGAGATAACACGCATTATATATACATAACATTTGTATTTTTTGAAAACTCAATCTTGAGTTAAAAACGTGTCTCTTGTTGATGTTAGGGACCCGCTTTATAAAATAAACGACATGTCGTAAATTAATATTCTAGTTTTCCCTCAAAATTTCAATCGTTCACTTGTTTATCTGTGTATTGCAGAAAATGACATCTAGTTTTTAATTTAAGGCCGTTAACCAGATGACGCCAGGTAGTATATTCATTAAATTCTGAAAAATAATGGGCATTAAATAAAAGACATTACAAACAGAAAAACAAGAATAAAGTCCAAAAAAAAAGACAAAAATAGCAAAAACGACTGAACAATTAAGAAACAGCCAAAAAACGACAACAGAAGTAATGAAGGCTGAAAGAGGGAAAAGAGATACTAATAATAATAATAAAAAAACTATAAGAACGACAATTGTAGCATCTTTAGAAACGACAGCTAAATAGAAGAACAAAGACCAAGAAAAATAGTAACGACAAACAATAAACTGGGATGGAGTTGGATAGGGACCAAAGGTTAAAATATATGATCATTTACCTTTTTTTTTTCTTATTCAGCCCCTCCTCTTTTTTAAATCTCAATTCCATTCAAAATATTTTAGAATTCTATTTTATATCCTACTAATACTACTATTATTATTATTGTTGCTGCTGCTGCTTATAAGTTACATCAACAAAAGATCAAACAACAGGAACAATTAAGAACAAGAGAAAAAGAAAATGGCAAAGTATTTCACAAACACTTATAGAGTGTTTGGCATGGTGGTTAGAATTATTGGTTAAAACTGCAAATATTGTAGCATGTAAAAGTTTTACATTATAGCATCTTTTTTCTTTTTATTATAAGATGTGAACGCTTTACACTGTTTCTAACTGAAAAGTTGTTAGAACCAACTTTGCTAGTAACACAACTTTGCTACTATAAGTACCATTTCTTTTTAGAGAAACGGTTCTCTACTTTATTTATTCTCTTTAAGTAAATCACTGACTTTACTATGACTCCAACATCACAGACTCCAGATAGATGTACACCGCATGGAAGCACTCTTTATTCCAAGGGAATTGTCCTTCAACAAGCACAAGAAATTATAACTTTGTAATTTGGAAAAATGGAGCATCTCTAATAATATTGAAAGCACATAACATTTACTCTTTCTACCGTACAATTTGAGAAGAAGAAAATGAAAAACAGCGTACTAACCTTTAGTTTTTGATCATCCTTTTAATAGTTTTGCCTTGTGCACTGCAACCTTTATGTAAATCCAATCTTTCACACCATCGAGGATGTTGTAGTATGAATATCTCCGAGTCCTGCTGAAGATTAAGGATCCGACTGCAAACCCAAGTCCTAACGTGACGTAGAATCCCGGGGTTACAAACTTGTCCCGTTTTCTTCATCACTAGCGGTAGGTGGTGTAGAAACAGTTGGTTCATCTCCTGGACAAATTGGAAGCGGGGCTCCACAGAGTTCAGTATTCCCTATATATGAACTCACTTCAAAGCTTTGCAATTGAGTACTTATTCGAATCTTGCCTGATAAATTGTTGTTTGGCAAGTTAGTACATTTAGGCGGGGCACTTGAGAAAGGCTTGAAGGAATTCCACCAGAAAGTTGGTTGTTCGAAAAGATCAAGAGCATCTAACAAATTCAACCTACCAATATTGGACAGGATATGTCTGCTTAAGTCGTTTCTTGATAGGTTCAGAAAAACTAGCTCAATAAGTTCAGTGATTTCTGATGGAATTTCCCCATTAAGCTTTTTACTTGACAGATCAATGCACTTTACTTGTCCCAAAGTATTGCTGAATTTCGATACCGTTCCTTTCCACGCCAATTGTGCTTGGTTCACATGTGTTGAGCCGGAGGAAGATTCACTTAGCTTGTATGAATAATCATGGGAAATGGATGCGACGTCACTTTATCCCTTTATCTACATTGCAGTAAAATTGCCGAGACATTTTGGTATACTTCCTGAAAGGTTGCTTGAAGACAAGTCCAGTAATTGAAGATGTGCAAGATGAAATAGATGTGAGGGAATGCTCCCAAAGAAGTAAATGGATCTTAGGCTAAGGATAATAAGACTTGATAAACTTTCACCTATCCATGTAGGTATTGGTCCCAATAATCTCCTGTCTCCCACATTAATAGCCTCTAAATTTTTGCAGCTCTTCAAGGAAGGTAACTCTTGAGTGAAATAGTTGTTGCCTAAATCCAGTGTTCCAATCTCAGCTAAGGAGCCAATGGACACAGGAATTTTCCCAGATAACTTATTATTGGCTAATACAAGTATGCGTAATTCTTGGAAATTCGATCAACAATCGAGAAGATCTCCAGACAACTAGTTGAATGAAATATCGAGAAAAGTCAATTGCAAATCCTTACTGACATGGCAAAGGGAATTCGGTTCCGAAAATCTATATGTGGACAGATTTACTTCTCCCGCATTGAAAATGAAAGTGGTATTGAACCTTCAAACTTATTTGAACTAAGATTTATCTCAGGATAATCTAAGAACTCAAATGAAGAGTTTGGAATTGTTCCATAAATTTGGTTGTTGGAAAGATCTATAAAAAGAAATTCACTAGAGAGATTCCAAAACCAATTTGGAATAGAATCTGAAATTCCATCATATGAAAGATTCAATATGACATAATGCTTTTGTGTTCGAAGCCAATTTGGGAACCAAGGGCCCACCTTGCAAGAGCCAAGCTGTATATAACGCAATTGAAATGGAGGATTCCAATCAGAACTGATGTTCAAAACCATTGAGTTACCACATAACTCCAAGTTATAAGTGAGCTTCAGAAATGACACTTTTTAAAGAGTTTGTAGAATCAATACCTAAAATCTTTAACTGTGATAATTGTCCAATAGCTTCTGGTACAGCTCCATTGAATTGATTCAAGTTAAGTGATAGCACCTTCAAAGATGAAAGTAGACTCAGATTAGGGAACGATCCCATAGTTGGGCTCCATCCAAAATTCAATTCCTCTGGAGAGTAACGCGAGCACCAAGAGAATGGTTGAATGTTCTTAGGAAAGTTCAGGTTCCCTAAAGTTTTTGGGATGGGACCTTCTAACTTATTCTGACTTGGATAAAGTTGCTTTAGGGATGTCATGTTGGAAACAGATTCTGGTATGGAACCTTCTAACTTTATTCCAACTTAGATGAAGGTGCTCTAGGGATGTCATGTTAGCAAGGGATTCTGTTATGGAGCCTTGTAACTTATTCAAACGTAGATCAAGGTGCATTAGGATGTCACGTTTACAAGAGATTCTGGAATAGGACGTTCTCACTTAATACGAATTAGATCAAGGTACGTTAGGGATGTCATGTGAGCAAGAGATTCTAGTTTGAAACCTTGTAACTTGTTAAAACTTAGATCAAGGTGCATTAGGGATGTCATGTTCTCTAAAGCTTTTGGGATGGAACCTTCTAACTTATTCAAACTTAGATCAAGGTGCATTAGGGATGTAATGACCCATCTACGTGGCCGTTACTTAACTACAAAGTCTTGATATTAAATAAGCAATGACGTAAAGTACTTAAATTGTGGAATATATTTTTTTTTGTTTTTAAAATGAAATCTTGGTAATGAATTCCTAACATATTTCCTTAAAAGAAATAATAATTATTTCCCAAAACTTATTTTCATAAATCTAATGTAATAATATTAATTTCTTAAATGTGATAATAACGTAATAATAATTATTATGTTTTAACGTAATCAAAATTTCTAAAGACTTAATTCTTTACATACATCATAACATTAATTTCTTAAAACATGATAACAATAATTTCTTATAACCTTTCTAGATAATTATTTAGAAACTATTTTTTTTATTTGAATGGAAATATTTCTAAAATAATTCTAAATTAAATATCATTATAAACTTCTATTTTAAATGCTTTTTAAATCTTCCTTAAATATCATTATACTTTTCTTATAATTTATTCACTTGAGTCTAACATATTAGTTTCTTAAAGTATAATCTTTTAAACTTCCATAATAATAAATTCATAAAAATTATCCATTAAAATCCTTTTTTAATTTAACGTAAAACTCCTATAAACATTTCTATTTCTAGATAAACTTATAATTTTCTTACTTGAAAATTTTTATGTGTTGCATTTTTTGTTGCACCATTTTTAATCTTATAATTCCCTGAACCATGGTTGTATAATCACAACTTCGGTTTTTAAGACATAACTATGTAGTTTTATTTACTTATTTAATACATACGTAGTTTTGTAAAATAAAAACGTGTATAATTTCGTAAACTAAAAATGGGAAATATTACATTCGTGTGAGCGGTATTTACTCTCATCTCCACCATTCGTCTGCCACTCACCACTGTCCTTGAAATGTCGTTGATGGGTTTTTTTACCTACAACATGAACATACTGTTGCTTAGCAATTGGAAAGTAGACTCACAAAACATAATTAAAAATCATTTAAGAAAAACATGCATGAATATTTTATACTTGCTTATCAACTTATTCTATGTTTAATTATTTAAGTTTTAACTTATCTTACTAGATAGGCCTGGGTGATCGTGGCGGTTGCATAAGTTAATTAATAAGTTAATACATTATATAAAAATATGCATCAAGTTCCCCTAAAAAAACATGCATCAAGTAACGAAGCAAGTGCATAAGCACATGCATTTCGGTATATTGAAACTAATTAGCACGTACTGCTTTAAGATCAATTAGCTAGAATTAAAAATATCAAGATTGTTAATACTAATGACTCTTAAATTTTAGGGCCTTTCTCACTTGTCCTTTGAACTTTAAAAATCATCATTTTAACTCTTAAATTTTCCTCTCTGAATTTTAAAAGTCACATTTTGCCATTGCTTCAAAACTCCTCATTTTGTCTCCTATTTTCCATTTTTACTTTCAAATTAATATAATTAAGCCCACGTAATTTGTAAATGGGTCAGCTATAAGAGTAAAAATAAGATTTTATCACTCCTGAGTTTTATTTCATGTTTATAGTCTCATTTAACCTTTTTTTTATCTGCCTCCATTTAAATAGGGCTTGTACGCATATTTGTTCTCGATACTGTTCGTCGATAACTTGTCATCTTTCGTAACTTATCTTTTTTAGTATTCAAATTTAGATATCGACGAATAATATCGACTTATTAAATGAGTTATGTATTAAAATGACAGGAAATGTGTAGACAAACTCTTAGTAAATGAGGGTTCAGATAAAAAAAATAAAGGCGTTAAATGAAAAATAAAAAATTTAAGAGACAAAATAAAGAGCTTTGAAAGTTCAGGGGTAAAATAATTATTTTTAAAATTTAAATGACAAAGTGAAAAGTTTTAAAAGTTCAGATAATAAAATAATGATTTTTAAAATTTAACGGGTAAAGTAGAAAAGACCCTAAAATTTACATGCCATTACTTATGTTAATGTACAACTTAACTTTATCCGTATTCTTATTTTTGTCTACTTAATTTATTTTCTTCGGATAATTCTTAATGAGAATTGACGAATTATATTGCAAAATTTACGGTCCTCTTTTCGCACCAATCTCGACTGTGTCCTCATTGAAGTTGAGGGGAAGGTACGAGTTGACGAATAATGCTAGAGACGACAATCTGTGACGCCCCGAAATTTATTTAATGATATTGTAAAGTAAAATGATGAATTAGTGTGCCATAACTAATGTTTTAAAATTAATTTGACAATTTAGTTAAATTTTGAGTTTAAAGTTGTTTTGTTGTTTTAATGATTTTTAATGGCTTCTTATTGCCTTAAAATGTTATTTTGAGTTGTTAAAACAAAACAATTTATAAAATGTTAAATATATTTGGTTTTACAAAACTGTAGGTGGCACATGGTTTTTGTACAGTAAAACCGCCAACTTTGCTCTCTATTTAATCTCTCTCTATGTCACTCTTCCTCTCATTCTCTCTCTCTCCCGTGACACTCTCTCTCACTCTCCCTCTCGGTTTCTCTCTTCCTCTATCATTTTTCTCTCGAATTTTTGAAACAAAATTTGAATCCAAGCTTCGGGTTAGCGAGTAGGAACTCGGGGACGTGATTTGGCAATCAAAAATGTGATTTAAAGCTTCGATTCGAGGTTAGTTTTGAAATCTCTAAACTTTTTTAAAATTTTCAATTTGTTATGTATTTTTAAAATCTAAGTTTGTTTGAGCTTAGAAAACCCTTAATTTGAGTTAAAGGAACTTAGAACACCTAGAATCTAAACTTGGTTTGAAGAAAAACGGATTCGATTCAAGATTTTTCATTTTTTCTCATTTTTCTCCTATTTTTGGATTTTTGGGATTTTGTGTTTAAATCTCGTTTAAATTAGTTCAAAAGTGTCCTAGTATATTTTTCTATCATCTATGATTGTTTTCTATGCCTGGGATTTGAGAAAAACAGGTTAAAATCAAGATTTGAGTTTTGAGAGACCCAAAACCCGTGCCTGAGATTTCTAAAAATTTTCCAATTTAGCAAGCCGAACTTTGTGTTTGGTAGGCTGGATTCAAAGGATCAGTAGACCGGATTCATTTATCCGGCAGGCCAAACTTGGAGAATGTTCGGCCGACCGGACTTGTCCTCCGGCAGGCCGAACTGTGCTGTTCGGCCGGCCGAAGCAGGGAGACCGACAGACCGACTAGACTAGGGCAAAATTTTGTGATTTCCATCCGTTTTCACTGCTTTGAACCCCGATTAAAATTTCAACTTTATAAAATAATTTTAAAGATACAAATGGCACACTAGGACATCATGAAATGGTTTAGTAATATAGTATGTCTCAAACTAGATATTGATCGACTTAGTGTGTGTCTAGGATCGTTTGTGTTTCCGCAAAGCTAACGCATAGCGGGCCGGGATTACGGTATGGGGCACCGATACGAGTATCGAGGTAGGACTTCTACCCTTTTTTGGTAACCCAGTTTCAAAATGATTTGGCTTAAAAAGGGTTTTTATAAAAATGTTTTCAACGGTTGATGGAAAATAAAATTTATCAGTAATATTTCCATGACCCGTGGTCCAAAGTAAACTCCATAATGAACTTCATAATGCATGATAATGAAAATATCTGGTAAATGGATTTTGAATAATGTTAGAAATAAATATAAGGGCATGATGCCATATCAAAGATCAGGTCGTGTAGCGATCGACCTTGGGGCAGGTTCCGAAACCCAGCTGGGCCACTACGGTGGTGATACTCATGTGGTTTGCCTAGGAAAAGAGAATGATGATATTTTTGGTCGATTAAACAAACTGTTTTGGGTAAGAACGGTTTTACTTAGATTTACTTATTTGAGTTTTCTTTTAGATAATCTCTTGAATAATGATATTTGTTTTTAAGTTAAATGATTTTTTTAAAAGTATAGTCCTATTGAGCCTTTCGCTCACATTTTATCTATTTTCAAACTTTCCCCCTCTAGGTGGATTCCTTCTTAGGTTCAGAGAGGACTTAATAGACAGAACCCAGCAGCAGTAGAAAGACTAATAGAATATTTGTAATTATTGAATAAGGCATGTAATGTTTTAACTTTCTTTGTGCTTGAACTATGGTTGTATTATTATATTGTCAGTACATTGTGTGTGCACAAGTTTTGGGTCAGTGGGACCCATACTCGCTATATTTATTATTTGTTTCCTGCTCAATGAATTTATCTGTTCAAAGATCATGACTTCTTTTACAAAATGGTATTTTTGAAACTTTCACATTTTTATATTTAATTTAACCCATAAAACTCTTGATTTTAATTAAATTCTCTTTTTAGTTAATTTAAATAATCTGCCACGTCACCTCCTGTACTCCGGGGTGTGACACAATCTCAATCCTAATTTTTTAATACCAAGCGATATGGAATTTGACATGGCATAATTTCCTCTCATATATTTACTCTTTTAATTCAATGAGTTGTTTCATCTCATATATGGCCTCTCTTTAAAGTGAATTTAAATCATTTGTTTAATTTTGCTGTCAACTTAAATGATATCTAATCAATATATATCATTTAAAAATTTAAAATAGTGTTTAATTGACTTTTATATATTTTTTATTAAATATTGTATCATAATATAATTATTGGATGCTATTTGAGACACTCAAAATTAGATAGAAGATTTGAGTCCCTTTAAAGTTGAGGGGAAGGGATGATAGAAATTGATATTCTCCTTATGTTCCAAATCCAAAATTTATTTAAGGTTACACTACAATCATAAAAAAGTTATTTACACTATAAATAAAAGGTAAATAATCTGTTATTTATTACAAATATTTTTTAAATCTATTATTTATTTCAAAAATTTCAATTTCCCTCCTCTTGTTTTTTTTTCCCTTTGTTTTTTGTTGGAAAGATTTTGTCCTTTTTTTTTTAGTAGGGCATATCACATCTTCTCCGGGAAGTTATAAACAGTCTTCTTTTTTGTTTATTTATCTCTGGATGTAGGAAATTCTCATAGTTCAAAAGGTAATTTTCTTTACCAATGGAGTACAATATTTTAGCCGTCAAATTAAGATTTTAACTGTTTGATTTACGATTATTTATGTTAAAAAACTTTACAGCAAGTAATACAAAACTACTTTTAATCATAAATTAAACCGTTAAAAAATTAATTCGAGGGCTAAAATATTCATGCTCTACTTCAATTTGGAGATAATATTAAGAACACTAAATCTAGATCCTAATTTTTTAATACCAACCTCTATAACTATGACATGTGTTGTGACATTCCATCCTGCACAGCACATCAATGCATAATATGTTAAATTAATTTGCCAACATGCCCTTTTTACTTTTACTTGAGCTACTGGCATTCTCTCTCTCCCCCCCCTCCAGCATATCACCAAAATCTTACACTTGGAGGGACGTCGACGTGGGGGCAGAGGACGACGTCGCGTCGATGGTGCTCCGATATTTGGTAGATCTCCATCGCCAGGGGTGAGGGGCTCCTCCTCAACTTGATTTTATAAAAGAAAAAGAGAAGAAAATTAAGTTTGATCACATCGAGCATCGCTGGCTTCAGGACATTTGGTGCTCCTTCCAAAATATCTCCATTCCCAAGCTTGGAAACGGCCCCACCTAATTTGAAATTTAGGTCCAAGAGTTGTCCTCATCAATCGGCAAATTATGACTAATCTCAATTCCTTTTAGAGAGAAGAAAAATTATATATCCCTAATCCAAGTTTGATGCTAGTGAAAGAGAAGGTATGGGCTATTCCAAAAAGCAAATTAAGTAGTCATTATCCAACTCGTACCCTCACCATGTAATTAATTGTTTACAAGGTGAACAAAGGAAAACATGTTACATGACCCCTCCTCTAACTAGAAGCATAACAGATAGCTCCTACTAGAACATTTGCAAAACTGATGCAAGTAAAGCAGCTTGTCGACTTTCTTGCCTGCATACAAGGAAACCTCAGGCTGTAAAACAAGCATGACAAAAGCTGAAAACAGAAAAAATGAAAGTTGCAGCCTCGCCTTTGTCTCTGAGAAAAAACTCATCGTTCATTTTGTTCTGCATCTTCGTCGGAAAGTGGATTCTCGACCTCGCTCCCACTGCTCACACTATCTTAGCTGACCACAGGGGACCTTCCACTAAGTGGTTCCCAATTCTGTAAGGGCTCGTACTTGAGAAACTTTACTTTCTTTTTCTTTTCAGCACTTCTCCCTTCTTTCCGTTTTTTCCCTCCATTAGCCACGGATTTCATCGAGTGGGCGGTCGCTACAAAAGCAGCAGCCATGGCTTCATCCATCTTTTCATCTTCCTTGTCTCCATCTAACTCTTCTCCCCTACTATCTATGTAAAATAGAACATCATCATCCACTTTTGTGCTGTCCAACTTTGAAGCTGGCTGCTCGAAATCTGACGGGGAAGTATCAAGAACCAGTTTGGCATGATTTTTCAAGATATTATCATCAAAAACTCTTAATCCTTGATCCTCAAGGCTCAGAAGCCACTCTAGAGAAAAGATCAGTATTAGAAATTTAGAAGAATGGTTAGTCATCGCCTATTCTAGAACTGCCAATGAGAAGAAAATGAGGCACAACAACAACAATAACAACAACAATAACAAGAATAATAATAACATAGTTCAAACTTTGGAACTTATTAGTTTCAATGATTTTTCAAGAAAATCAGAAGTAGGAATTCAAGAAGAAGAACAGGAGTTAGATGAACTCTTAGGTCAAGTAAACAATTTTCCTAAAAGGGAATAAAAGTCTATTAATTCAATAGACAGAATCATAAATCAAAAATTGTATAGTAAAGTAACTTTGGTAATAGCTAAGGAGTGTATTATCAAAGTTGAGCTGATTTGAATTGTATAAGTGAAAGAATTATTCCCACAAAATATTTCTCAAAAACAACTCAAGTGTTAAACACAGCTAATGGTGGTAAAATGCCTATTGAGTATAAACTCTCTAACAAGTAATAAGATGTCGGGGAAAGTTCCTATTTCCATTGGCTTCCTAGCTCGCATCAATGCATTGCACTTGAGCAACAACAATTTCACTGGAAACTTGCCTTCAACCTTGAAAAACTGTACAGAGTTGATGGTTCTTGGTGTCGGAGGAAATAAGTTATCGGGGCCAGTACCAGCATGGATTGGGAAAAATCTCACAAAAGTTGTTATTCTCGGCCTATGATCTAATAACTTCTATGGGAGTTTGCCCTCACAACTATCATTTAGAGAATCTTCTGCTGTTGGACTTGTCTTCAAATGAGCTCTCAAGCAATATTCCGGCATGTCTTGGTTATTTTGAAGGAATGAAAGAAGATCGGTTTCAAGGCTTACCTTTCAACAATGAACCAATATTCATAATGTGGAAAGGAGCAGTAAGTGAATTAAAGAATTTGAAACTTCTAAAGAACATTGATTTGTCAAACAACAAGTTGATAGGAGAAATTCCAAAACAAATTACTGAACTTAAAGGACTGGTTTCTTTAAACTTGTCAAGAAACAATTTGAGAGGACAAATTCCCTAAGAGATCGGTCAGTTGAGATCTTTAGATGCGCTCAATTTTTCAAACAACCACCTTTCCAGTCAAATTTCTTCAAGTCTTGCTCAAGTAGATTATCTCAGTGTATTAGACTTGTCAGGAAATAATTTGTCAGGCAAAATTCCAACAGGTCCTCAACTCCAGGCCCGTGACGCTGCTGCATATTGGGATAATCCTGAACTTTGTGGCGACCCACTTCCAAAGAAATGCACACCTGAAGAAGAACCAACTACTTTTGAAGCTACCGACGATGCTCATGGTGGCAACCAAAAAGACAAAGATGGATTCGTAAACCCAGGATTCTATGTTAGCACAGGACTTGTATTTGTAGTTGGATTCTGGGGAGTGTGTGGGACATTGATATTCAACAAGTCTTGGAGATACAGATATTTTAAGCTCGTGAATGACAAGGGAGATTGGATCTATGTAATGATGGCACTGCACAAGGGAAAACTTATCCGGATGATCGAAAGCTAAGTGGTAAGCTCCTCCCTCCCCCTCAAAAGTTTTAGAAATACTTGTATGCATATGTTATTGTTGCTATAATCGGTTTCTGTTTCACCGCATTACTGACAATGTAGGATCTTTGCCATCAAACCTTCAAGGGCAGACCGCTCTTTGTGTGGTGGAGATCTTTCCGGAGTTTTCATCAACAAATGATTTGTGATGTAAAGGACTGTACTCTCTCGCCAAAGTTGCTGTCGGTTTCTTTCCGATATTCTGCAGTGTAAAATGCTTGAACTTGATTTGTTGCTTTCATCTTTGGAGCTAAGGGTGGCATAATGTCTACCCGCCATGCTTTGATATTTAGGTTACTCTGTTGTTGGTATTCATGTTTCTCTGTTTTACTGCATTTGATGTGCGGTTTTATCGTTTATTTGTTTGTTTTGCATTGTATTATTGTAGCATGCATACTCTTATAATTTCTAAAATTATTGCCTAATTTCGAGACTCAAAAAAAAATACTGATTGCAATTTATTTGGTATAGGTGCATAAAATCATTTTCCATTATGATAATTGATCGTTTCAATGGAAGCATATTCTACATGGGCATGAGAATTCCATCCTTCATATAAAGAAAGAGAGAGAAGTTTTTATAATATTGTCAAAAATTAAGTAAATTTTATCTACCAATTTGATTTTTTTAAAAAAATCAGTTTAAGCAAACGACAGATATAGGTATTGTTAAGAGCACCATTTAACAAAAACATTGCCTCATTTTATCCTTTTTATTCTTTGTTCTTCAACAAAATTACAAGGCGATTCATGGAAATCAGTTCAAATAAGATCCTAGAGTTACTATGATTAGGCCAATAGTTTTACACCCGTTATAAATTGGTGTCGTAGATGGAGATTGGGATGGAGCCAAGAAAATTAGTCAAAGAAGGACGAAGGCGTGACTAAACTAATAAGATGGGACAAATAGAGAGATATAAAAGTTTAAAAAGGCAAAATACAAATTTAATAAAATTTCATATACAAAACTAAAAAAAAAAAAAGTTCATATGGCACGATCATCGACGCTTGTCTGATGGGCGGCTCAATCCTTGAAGATCATAACAACCACCATCATAACATAATATCAGTCAATAAATAGTGTCATATTCACTAACAGCTCACTATTCTCCTCATACAAGTAGACTTGTAGATGATAGATAAGAAGCTACGCTACATTAGTACTGATTTCTCATGTTGGTAAATAATATTAGCAGCTCCATTCTTTCACATGTGTTGCCTTTGTTACATTTGAGATGGTATAGGCAAATTAAAATTCTAAAAATTGACACCTAAAGTGATCCTCTAAAATGCATATGACAGTTCACTATTAAGAGAGACAGAGAGTTGAAAGAATAAGGAAAGAAAATCCAATTAATTCGTGGAAGTTTTATCATCAGTCTCTCATATTCATGACCAATCTATCTACCGACAACGTTGTAAGTGATACAGCAGTTCAAGTAAACTTGTAGATGACACGAAGCTGTGCAAAGTTAATACCGATTTCCATTTTGCACGGCAATAGGTAAGAATGCTTAAGAGTTCCATTCTGAAATTTGGGATTTCTAGGGTGGGTAACCTATAGCTATCTGTTTTTTAGTGCCATATTTATAGTAAAAAACAGTTATTTTAACCAGATTTAACGGTCAAACACTGAACACTACCGGTAGAGGTCTGCACCCTAGAGGGTCCTCTGAAATAATTTTACACGATATTCTAAAAAGGTCAAAGTTCCGCAGGCAAGTTGGCAACATGTATGCCACCAAAGGTGATCCTTTAGAATGCAAACGACAGTTCACAGAGAGAGTTGAAAGAATACGGAAAGAATATTTTTCAAATAATTGGGGGAGTTCATCTATATTATTATTGATTTCTCGTCATCATAAACATATTTCAGTGTCCGTTTTTATAACTTTACAGAGAGCTCAATTGATTCCCTTTATGACTGACTACAAATGAATGAATGTAAGCTTCCTTCCTAACTGTATGATGTATGCATCCCTTTGGATTCTCCGCTTCTTCATCTACAACCCCTCCTCCAACGACTTTCTACTCTTCTGAATCTCAAATAATCAAAAAATGGATAAACCGAGAAAAAAAATTGAAGCAATTTTCCCCAAATTACAAAAGGTTTTTATATTTCCATTTCTACCTGTCTTCCACTTTAAACCTCAAGCGAAACGCGGGTCTTTATCGGTTTTAGCTTCAATCCCATGCTTTCTGGAGAGAGGAGCTCCGGAGAGATGCAGGATGGACTGAGTGGGCTCCTTGGGCTGTCACTGAACTGGCAAGGCCTATACAAGCCATAGCCCATGAAGAAATACTCCATGGGTATAAGCATTGCATGTGGCTGCTCCTCTGTAACCATTGAGCCACAAGCCTGAACCTGCAATAACATCACATTCTCTGTTGGAAAAATGCCACCTCCACATTCGTTCACTTCAGCTCAATCATGAGATTTGGTCAGCTAAACCTACCTCTACTAAGGCACTAAATCTCCTGTCTAATTTTGCTGCCATGTGCAGAGCCTCGGAATGAAAAGGAGAGCTATCCCCGACGAAAATAAGCGTGCGACATCTTAGCCTCTTCAAGCCTTCCGTAATGTCACATCTCCTGCAAGCAAGCAAAGAAAAGACATATAGCAAAATGTTTATGCAATAAAACGATTGCAAACCCAAGGGATGAAATAAAATCACACAAAAGGAATGAAAATCTAATGCAATATATTACCGATTGATTGCTTGAAGAAACCGCAAAACATTCACACCCTGCCTCTCTTCCAACAACTGCACAGGAAAAGATGTTATGGAATTAAACAAGAATCATCCTTCAATTAAATGTGTCTTTGCATTGCAAGCATGCGACCTATGTTTTTCAATATCTTAGATAAATGGTTAGCTCAAACACTAACCTTTCTGCATGCTTGAACTATATCGGACTCCGGAACTTCTGCACTACCACGAACCTCCTGTATAGTATAAATCATACTCTATTCATTAGGCAACCAACAACAGAAGAGGAAATAAAGGAAAGGAATAGGCTGGAAAAAAGAGTACCTTACTGAAATACCGTTGAAGCAAGCACTCTTTTAGTAAACCACACATGCCATAAAAATATAGCAAATTTGACATCACCTACAGATTACAAGTTCGATAAGGTTATGTCACATAAAAAAAAATGACAAAAAGAAAGTTTGGTAAGGTTAATTTACGCACATTTTCCTGGAAAAGAAAATTAACAACTAAGGTTAGGAGAAAAAACCTTATTGTAAATCCATTCTGACCAAGAGGGTGCTTTGCATAGGGGAGATACAAGTATCAAACCAAGAACACGCTCTCTATATTTCATCTGTAATACAGAGACATTAATTAGTGAACCTGTATTGGAATCAGAAAAGAGCAAAGATTTAGAATACTCCAGAAGGAAACTTACCGCAAATAAGGCAAGGATATAGGCACCTGCTGTTACTCCCATACACATAACTGCACCAAGCCTGAAGGTTATAACCAAAGAATTACAAAAAGCTATAGTCATTCTTAGATGATATACAAAGGGGAAAAAAATTCCCTTTCATTTCCTCCCCTTATGACCATTAGCACTAATGAAGGGAAAAATTTAATAGAGTCTTGCATATTTTTCAGTCTTCCAAGTATCAGTGAAAAAATTACCTAAACTAAAAGATCTCTCAGAAACCCAAAAAAAATTAAATAAAACATAATGAATTACCCAAAAAAGTTGAGAACTTCAACAATCTGGTCTGCTAAATCATCGACAGAAGGCACAGGATCATCTTGCCAAATTGGACCAGCTCCTAACTGCAACAACTCTTGCGGAAGTACCAAAGGAACTTTGTTAATAACAGTATTCAGTGAATCAGTAATGAAATATTTCTGAGCAAAAAAACATTCCAACAGTAAGGATAGCCCAGTCAGATAAGCCCACTCAAACCAAAAAGCTTACTGACCTCATGGCCAGGAGGACTGATATGGTATATACAGAAGTTGTGGAGAAGCAAAGAAGAAGCCTCAGGACAAAAAAATAATCCTTGGAAACAAGACATATCTGCTCAAGTAAGACATTTAGTAAGGATTAAAGTTTGCTTCATTGTCAGATAGTCTTAGCAAATAAAGAACATATATGTGTTGGTGACTATGAATATTGGATACCAATACAAAAATAGTGCCCAAAAAAGGGTAAAAACTTGAGAACATAAACTCCAAATAAGCATCAAGAAAAAACCAACAACATTAAAAACCAGTGCACTTACGATTTAAAGCCAAATCAGGATAAGTAATAACTGCTGGTTTGTCTTGGTCCCCATAGACGATAACGGACACATTGCCACGGCCAGTTTGTATTATATGTTCCTGCCAATGAAATATTGCAAAAGATGAGTGACAGACAAGAAATTTATCAACGCATGAGGATTTGGATAAAAATGCATGAGCAGAAAACATAGTTACACATCCAAGCAAATATCAAAATCAAACATCGGTTTGACTACCATGGTATTCTTCTTAGTAATATGATAACGTGTCTGGGGTTCTTGGATAATACGGTACTTTCAGAAGGAGTTATATAGCCTCGATAGGACAAATCTGTTACGCCGTATTCCCAGCCTCCAAGTAAAGGGCTAATATCCAGCACCTTTTTTCGAGATTTATTTTCTCTCTAACTTCCCATGTGCACTTACCCCTTCTAAGGCAACTTAAAAGATACTGAGCACTTTTTTGGCCAGCATGACTTTAAAAAAGACAGATGAAACAAAACAAGTGATTCCAGATTTCAATTATTGCAGAAATTTTTCTTTTTCCTTTTCTTTTTCCCCTGGACGGGGGATAAAGGAAAAGGGAAGAAGAGACGTGGAGATGGTTAAAAAGATACGCAAGGAATCTCACATGCATTAAAAGACATTGACTTCAAGGTTTTAAACTGATAAAAATGACCAATAAAACAAGGAAACAAGACAAATGGAAAGACAGAGTAACAGCTCGACCAGTCAACCATATAAAAAGGAAAAAAGATAGCCAAGGAAAATGCTTCTTTTTTTTTTTTTATTTCGTCAGTGAGCAGTAAACTTCACAATGGATCCAGCGGCGAATCCAATTTCTTTCCCACAAAGAAAGTCACCCACGAAGGAAAGAATCAGAAAATAAGAATGGAAAAACAATAAAAACTTCCCAACGATAGAAACTAAACAAATAGAAAGAAATACGGTATCCCATTTCAAAACCCAATCAAATTCCGAACAGAAAGTTCACAAAGAGTCAAAGAGTTTAAAACAATTTTTAAATAAGGAAAAAAGAAAAACATATGACTGAACATGAAATTTGAGAACTTTACAAAAAGAGTCCTGGACCTGAAGAAATTAGATAAGAGGTATATAGAAGGAAAACTGTAACGACAGCTTTACTTTTACCAAAACAGACGGCAAAAAAATTATAAAACTTGTATTATTGACTAAAAAGGTTTCATTTCATAAAAGAAAATCTTCATTTTTCTTTTCTGAAATGATAAAACGGGGGAAAAAAATAAATTTGCAAATAAGGTATGTACAGATCTAGCCTTTACCAAATTCAAATCTTCCATATCCCATAATAAAAATCAACCAAAAAAATAAAATTCGGACACTTTCAGCAATAAAAATTAAAATAATAATAAAGAAAAAGGTTCGGACACAAATCGATTCTCAGCGACCAAAAGGCATGAAACCTAAAATTTCAATTTTCGAAATGAATTATTCGAACCAAATGCAAAATGAAACTAGTAAGCTTCAGATTGATAAATCTTCAGACAAAAAAAAAAAGAGAGAGAGAAAAGAAAAACACCAAACTTTACCTTTCCACCGAGATAGATCTTCTCCATATCGACGGAAACGAAATTGTTAGACTCAGCCATGGCCGCAGCTCCTGCGCCTCTCTCAAAGTCCCGAAGCCAACAGCCCCTTTCCCTCTCTGTCTCCTCTCTCCTCTCGCTCTCTCTCTCTAGAACTCCCTGGTCTCCCTCTCTCTCCCCGAGAAAAAGTAGGCCTCGTGCTTCAATGGCTTATATACGAAGCGATTCTCTCTCTCCTCTCTCTTCTCTCTCTCTAAACTGAGAAAATAACCAGCGGTAAACCACCACCGACGCTCTTCAGAGTCCTCGCTAGGGCCGTACAAAAATCGCCCCGTATTTATCAATTGTCTGCATTTATGCCTGTCCATTTTAAAAAAAACGGGTTTACGTTAACAACCTATTGACGGACGGATTGAACCCGCCTATTAATATATTCGACGGACGGGTTTGGTTTTAAATTTTTGAGAGCAGGTTCAACCCGCACCCACCCGCCTATATATTAAAAAAAAACTTATCATTTATTTGATTTTGTTTTTATTTTAAAGATAATTGAACAATCCAACACTCCAAGCATGGACTTGGGTGCCTGTTGACATATTGAAAACTAGAAATTCTCCTATTATTTTGTGAAGTGATAAGTTAGTAGAGAAAGCCCTAAAAGAAAAAGAACACTTGATTTTGTTCATCATTTCATTTGTAGCATTCTATTATTTTCGAACCCAGTGAATAGGCTTTAATCTTTATGGACTCTTGACTTTGTTCATCACTTCATCTGTAGTTGGTGTTTCTTGTTGCAGTGAATGATTATATTTCTTAATTTGTATTTTTGAATATGATTGATCATTGTCTTTAAGCATCAAACTTGTTGGGAATGCTTTATGTATTATCATCTTATATTTTCTACAAATTTTCTTCAGTTTCTAAAAAAAAGTTCCAAAAAATTACATAGGGCAATAGTATAGGTCTAAACCGCCTCAACCCGTCGGCACCCGCCCGCAACCACCTAAAACCAAACCGAAACCACCCGCCATGTGGTGGGCGGTTTGTGGGTTGGTTAATCGCCAACCTGTCATCCAAAAAAACCGCACCGCACCCACCCAAAAACCATCAAACCGCCCGCCGTTCACCCCTAGTCCTCACAAACCAACTTTTAACCGCCGTCTAACCACTCCAATTAACAAATACGGCGTCGTTTAGCTTGACAAAGCGTCTCTTGGTGCCCATTTTATGTTGGGTGCGTTTGATATTAAAATTAAAAAGTAGAACAATTTTATTTTATTATAGGAGACTTTTACGTTATAACTTTGTACAATAACAAATAAAATTGTATAGTTAAAAGGACCTTGCGAAACGAGACCGTCATTGTTTTGTTATTTTGGCTTGGTGCAATTTTTTTTTGTATAAGGTGTTTGGTTAGTATTAGAAACTGTTTTTACTGTATTATATAATAGCTTTATATTGTAATAATTTGTTTTTTTATTATAATATGTAAAAATTTTATATTATTTATAATTGAGTTTATGATGTAAACTATTCTTAGCCAAACTCATCTTATTTTTTATTGGATCCGAAATTTGACCGAATGGGAATGATGAGTGTCACGGCCTCCTATCATTTGTGTTTGACTAAAAGTGTTTGTTGGTGCTCTGGCAATGTGTACACCTGTCTTTGGATGCTCTTTTGATGGGTCCCAAATTTTCATGTGGGCCCTAGTCTTCTTTTTTTTTTTTTGGGAAAATTGATGTGTATTTGCATTTTTTGAGGGTCCTTATAAGTAACAAAATTGTGGGTTGGTTGCCTTTCATTTGACTCAATGATTAATCATATTCCACCACTAATCATGGTTTTTTAATTGTATATTTCATTCCTCATATCACTTTTATTTTGTGTGTGTTGGAATTTTGTTCGTCCTTGCTGTATTCCCTTCCCCCCGCATCTTCACCTAACTATTAACTTACCCCCATTTATATAATTATTATAATAATAATAATAATGGAAAAAGTTTCACATTTATTGTTTTCTTTTTTTTTCATTTTTTTTCTCCTTTGGATTGTTAATTAATTAAATAGGCACCGAAAGAAATAGATCTTGATCATTCATGATGGAATGGGAAAAAAAGTGTAATAAAGGAATAAAGAGTAGATTTAGAATCAAGCATTAAAATGGGTTAAATTGAAGAAGTTTTTCTAGAAATCAATACTCTACCAAATTTACTACATTGTTCTATAGACTTCTACAAGACATGCAAAGAAGATGACTTTGATGTCAATCAAGTTTATGAAAAAGACCATGCAATGGAAATAAATTATAATATTTATATTTGTTATCCAGCAAAAAAAAAAAAAAAAGAGATCAATCAATTCACTATTTGCTTTGCTGTCCTTTTAACTCAACTATATAAACATGACTACATGTCTACAAATACTAAAACAATTGAATAACACCTACAAAACCCCACAAACCATTTTCATCAATTTTTTATTTTTATATTTTAAAAAAAAAAAACCTTTTTTTAAAGCGACATCAAAGTCATTCATGGTAATCACTTGTATTATATGTGACATATGTTCTTCAACTTGTTTCTGCCACATTAAGTGTATGCGTAATCAAATCAATTCCCAATTCATTAAACTAAAAAAAAAATAAAGCTCAACCAATTGGATACATCTAACCACAAAAAAAAAAAAAAAGAATGTTTGAAGATATTCTGGCCGGCTCATTACACTGCCACCGACTAGACTCCACGTCATATTTTAATGCTACCACCAAACCCTTTTCTTTACAATTATTTTTTTAGCAAAATATAGACCTAACTTTATGGAAGAGTGAAAATTTTTTGCAGATCTCAGTGCCTTAGCGAATTTAATCCTAGCAGATCTTGTAGTAATAATAGCAAGCATTTTGTCCTCATATCACTTATATTTACACACGTGAAATGCTCTTAATATGTCTCTTTCCATGACCTTTTTTTTTTCCCCTCTTGTCCCTTGCCGGTAACGTAAATAACCTTGCATATAAAGGCTCACTAAACCAATTGGTATGCTTTTTGTTAGGTGTATCCCTGCAAGACTCAAATCCGTTATCTAATCTTTAGTGTCTTAAATAAAGTATAACTAATTATAGTATAACACATTATTTAATGAAAAACATGTAAAAGTCAATTAAATACTGTTTTAAATTTTTAAAATAATGTGTCATAAGAGGATTAGCTAGACATCATATGAGACATCAAAATTATACACAGTAGAATTGAATCCTACACTGCCTGCCTATCGATCATGTTCAAATAATGGAGTAGTGATAGATATTTAGGCAGATTTTGGAGTTTTGAATGAACCCCACTAAAGAAAAATTATAATGAAGCCAAATAGGAAGGGAAGGGACTTGTATTTGTCTAAGTTTGATCAGCCTTGAGAGTCAACTGGATTTGGAGTGTTTCAATGTTTCAACTTTCAAGCTGGCACAGCTTGAAATATGGCCAATGATATTATGATTGCAGGGAAGATGTGGAAGGAATTGCCTAAACCAGCCACTTCTGTTTTATTTTTATTTTTATTTTTTAAAAAATGGTGTAAAAAATTAGAACCGCTAAAATCAGAAAATTGTTTTGTTTGTTTTCTATATTTACACTCCGTTTGGTATGAAATGACTGGAAGAAATAATGGAGAAGGAAAAAATTATAAGGGTTGGAGAGGAGAGGAAATGATCTTATTTTTCTTTCATGTCGTTTAGTCTTAAATAAAAAAAAATCTCTTGGACTTATTTGATCCATTAGTTGCTCTTAGTTATGTGTAATAACAACTTTTTTCCCCCTTTCTAGTAAAATTTATGAGTCAACCCCTACCTAATTACACTCTTTTACTTTCTCTCCACCAATCACTCTACTCGTTTTCTCACCTTCCACTTTTCAGTTTTCACCCCACCAAAGCATTAAGGCTGCGCTTCTGCAACATGGCAGGATACATTGTCGTTTGATGACTGTCTTGACTGCCCTTCTGAATAATTGCAAGTGATCTATACCCATTCATTAAAAGTTGGTTTTAAATTTCGTACAAGAAAACATAATAGGAAAATTGGTTTGAATTAATTATGTAATTTTAATTAAGTTCTCAAACGGCCTATAAAATGCTGAAAAAAAATCAATACTAATGAGTAATCAATAAGAGGGATGACAGTAGAACATTGCTTGACAAGGTTTTTTTCCACCTGAAGACACTTAGCCAGTTATTTGCTAGTGTCTCCAATATTCCAATGAAACTTTGCCCAAATAAAAGAATAATCTTTTTTTTTAAAGAAGATTTCATTTCAAGTGAAATAACCATGCAATACAAAGTATAATACCCAAATAAGACTAATTCTATTACGACTATCTAATAACGCTCAAAGGGTATTACATGTGTCAATGATCCGATTATGAACTACCTCGACACATTAAAGAACAAGCTCACACGTAAACTTCTATAATCGATTGAAACATCCGACCGATTAAGAGTCATGACATTGTAATACAAAGGTCACCAACCACATTGCAGACACCCAACATCACAAAGAACGAACTCTCACAATTGGAAACAAGAAGAGAGCCAAATGCAAGCGACACAAGTAGATGATCTTGATTTATTTATTTATTTATTTTTGTTTATTTGGAAATCTTTTAAATATGTGTTGCAGTAGGAAAGAAAAAAAAGAAAGACAAATTGTCTGCGTCTTTTTCTTTTTGCTTCCTTTAATGCGAAAGAGAAGAACATTCAGCGTAAACTTTGCAAAGTTGTTGTGATTTGTAGTTACCCATAAAGACTTGTAAAGTGCTTTATTTTTTTTCTTTTTCTTTTACCCTTTTTATTGTCTTTTCTGTTTTGCCTTGATTGGGTCTTCTTAAATTATGTTATGAACAAATAATGTCCCAAAATTTAATTAGTTTATGTTTAAAGAAAATTATGTGCACTTGGAATCATGGGTTTTGATTGTTGGATAGAGATCATTGAATAAGTGGGTCTTTCTTACAACGATCATAGATTCTTATGGTTTGTATACTATGAAAATATAGGATAGGATGATGATGGAGCTTCATTCCCAAGGAAAAAAAACACCTTCAGACATTGCCAAGTGCCTGAAAAGAGCGCCAGTTCATCCCTGTATTATTTCAGCCATTAAATCAGCACATTCTCTTGCGTGAATTTCTGAACTTAATTGGTTATGGCTTATTTTTGTATTGATGATCGTTTGTATGGACTGAGACCGAAGATTATGAAACTCAATTTGATGATTGCAGACATGATCTGAGAAAATATTGGAACAAATGATGTGTTGGGATGTTTTTCGACTATCACCACGAACCCGACCTTTGTAGATGAGGATGGAAGGCTTAGAATTGTGCCTTATCATGATTTAAGCTCGTCGCATGGCTGCAATCTGCGCCCTCCAAACATGTGCAAGGTATATCCTAACACAGGACATGTGCGTGTCTATGACTGCGTACAGGGTGTCCACTATTGTGTTTATATTTTGCGTAGATGTCATAGGTTTTGGTTCAACAAAGTAGAATACTCTAGCGTTGTAATTCGTTATAAAATTCAATATCGTAACTCTTTGTAGGGGGATTTGATTATGTAGAACAGTGTCTGGTTTACTTTAAAGGCAGAGAATTTATGCAGGAAATGGCTTGATTGTTAAGCCCCGTCTTGGGGGCCAGAATAAAAAAGTGACCTAAGAATGGTATATGGAATTCTCTCGTCAACTTTCCTTTCTGTAACCAATCGTAAATGTTAGAGAAATTGCAAGTGTAAAGTTACTGACAATTGCATTAAGGTAATATACAAATTTCTGAGAAAAGATCCAATTAACGAGTAAATGTGGTTTGTTTGTTGTTGTCAATTATATGGCTCACCGTAGGTTCCTATTTCTACTTCAATTATAGTCGCTTCTGCAACTAAGGTTTTTACCCCTTTCTAATCCTGTTAATCTGCAAATGGTTGATTTTCTTCTCCTGAGTGGGGCTCCTTTCTTCATTGAGAACCCATATGCTAATCATGAAATTCATCTTAGGGTCTGCCGATCGACGAAGTACGGGCTTCTGCTTCTGAAAATGGGAGGAGAAGATTTGTTTACCTTGGAGACAGGGTGGTGATTTTTGCCCAATGCTGAGGCTCACCAAGGGAGACCATGCAATGCGAAAGAAGAACTACCCTCTTCGGAAGCGCATTTACAGCGACCAACCGCTAGCAAGGCTGAAATCCACGAATGGAGTAATGGGGAAGAGCTTGAGAAGATCCTTCTTCACCTCATCAACACACTGCTGCTGAAGAAATCAGTTTCACTAACTACCCTCAAAGTTAATGGAAACAATTCAGGATATTATAAAGCTGGGGAATCGTCTCTTGATGAGTTTGCCCTTGCCCTTTTATCTTGTGATCTGACAATCAACTAGTATACCTTCAAATTTAGGACACTATATGCAGATGTCTCTACACAAACATGGTTCCTGAACCTGGATTATGGTAGATTGTTTGGGCATGTAATTGGATAAGCCTGGGATTTTAGGCACTCGGCCATCTATTTTAGAAACCATTAGCTACATGTCGGACCAAGGCTCTATTGGCTTTGTCCCAATATTTACTTATCTACAATTCTTTTGTTTCTCAGAATTGAATAGAATATTGTTCATAAAATCTCCTCTTCCCTTCGAACCACGTGAAAGGTTACTCTTTATTGAAAAATGTTAAAGTATGGTGACCCGAATTCAGTTTGGCCCCATCCAAAAAGCTCACGGTGTGACAAATTGTGGTAAAAAATAAAAGTAAGATTTTTCATGAGATCTGTGGTGGTAGCGGAGGGATCGGGCCGTTTAGTTTATGTTTTTGGTGTTAGACTGGATTGAACCAAATTTCTACAAGATCGTTCATGTCAAACTATTGAGAAGAATCATACCAAATTGCGAAAGCGTACCTGAATTCATGATCTTGAATTGATATGGGTTATTGCCTTCCAATTCAATACGTATTCCTTGAATTCTTTTCTGAAGATGGGATTTCAGAGAAGTAGGAATATCTGAAAATTTTCTGAATGAATGATACGTATGAATTGGGGACCATAACCAAAATATATAACTTTTGTTATTTTAGTGTATTTTCAGTTTCGCCCATCATAAAATCTGGAAATTACAAATTGGTATCTACACATATAATATTAACAAATATAACCCATACATTATTTTTAATACCCAATAAAGCCTTTTAACTTTATCTTAATTATATCACTTTAATTTAGGCTTTACTTTAAGATAGCATTAAATAACATATTTAATTACATATGTGTGCCCACATGAAAAATTATTTTTCTAACAATCTCCCACTTGGGTCACATATGTATCTTTACAAAAATGTGTTAACTTTAGTGAGCTCAACCTTTGCTATCACACATAAAGGTATTCCTGAACAATCTCGTCCATTGATCATACTAATATAGAACCAAAGCGGTCTTCGTCACAAATGTAGCGTGACTAAACCCATCAATGATTACGTATATCGATAACCAAATGACATAGATCAAGTATGGATGTGTAGCATGGAAATTACATGCAATGTGATATAAACATGTCTATTTCCAACTGGTCCTACTTTATATCTGAATGAGATCAAAACCGTACCAAAATCAGAGTGTAAATAAACTGTATTCTTTATTTCTGCAGAAAACATATACAAACACACAATGTCTTTATATAAAGAAAATTAGCATTCAAATACAAACTCCCACTAAAACTGCATATCATCAAATAACTGAACACTCATGTGAGCAGTGTGCTCATGAAAGACCTTGGGTGGAAGCCCTTTTGTAAGTGGATCCGCTATCATAGAGTTTGTACCTATATGCTCTATAGACACCTGACCACTCTGAACTCTTTCTTTAACAACAAGAAACTTAATCTCTATATGTTTTGACTTTGAAGAGCTTCTGTTGTTGTTGGAATATAAGACTGCAGATTTATTGTCACAAAACAACTTAAGTGGTCTTTCTATACTTTTCACAATCCGTAGCCCAGTGACAAAGTTTCGCAGCCATATTCCATGATTGGATACCTCATAACATGCTATAAATTCTGCCTCCATAGTGGAAGAAGCTATGAGTGACTGCTTGGCACTCCTCCAAGAAATAGCTCCTCCAGCAAGCAGAAAAATATAGCCCGAAGTGGATCGACGACTATCTTGACATCCAGCAAAATCCGAATCTGAATAACCAATGATCTCGAGTTGGTCTGACCTTCTATATGTAAGCATGTGATCTTTTGTTCTTTGTAAATATCGCATAACCCGTTTGGCTGCTTTCCAATGATCCATTCCAGGGTTACTCAAATATCTGCCCAATAATCCAACAATGTATGCTATATCTGGACGAGTACAAACTTGAGCATACATTAGACTCCCAACAGCTGATGCATATGGGATCTTTTCTATTTCCTTAACCTCAAGGTCATTCTTAGGACACTAACTTAAACTGAATTTATCTCCTTTAGCCACAGGGGTATCTCCTGGTTTACAATCCTGCATGCCAAATCTTTTAAGCACCTTTTCGATATAGCTCTTTTGTGATAACCCAAGTAAACCCCGAGAGCGATCCCGGTGTATCTTAATTCCTAATACAAAAGAGGCGTCACCAAGATCTTTCATTTCAAATTTCTTCGATAGAAATCTCTTGGTTTCGTGCAATAAGCCTATATCATTGGTGGCAAGCAGTATGTCATCAACGTACAATACCAAGAAAATACACTTACTCCCACTGAACTTATGGTATATACAATCATCCACAGTGTTCATCTCGAAACCGAATAAGACTATCACTTGATGAAATTTGTAATACCATTGACGAGAAGCTTGCTTAAGCCCATAGATGGATTTCTTTAATTTGCAAACCATCTTCTTTGGGTCTCCCGACTCTGTGACACCCGTTATTCTCCTAAGGGTATTAAGGTAATTAGATTAATTACCTAGTATATATATAAAAAAAATCAGAAAATCTCTCATAATTCGAAACTCTCTCTCTCTCTACTTTCTCTCTCTAAAAAAATTCTCTCTCTCTCCTCAAAGATCGTTTGAGATTTCGGCATCCGTTTTCGACACCTCCCGCACCAATGGAAAGCTCTCGACGAGCTGAGTCCAACGAGGTGCCGCGCCGCCCAAAACGCCGCCGGAGGAGACCACACGCGCCGCCCAAAGTGGCGGCAAAACCCATTTCTTTCCGACGAGATATCTTCGCCGTCCGACGTCCGATCGACGTGATTCTTGTTCCTACACGACCACCGTGATTAGAGGAACAAAACCCACCCTTGGTGGCAGCTCAACAACCGCCGGATTGCTCCGCCCGTCTATTGCCGCCGTGCACCGCCGCCCCCATGGTGGAACTCCGCCTTGCCGGAGGAGGTGACTGACACCACCCCTCCCAATGAGTTCAGAGGATCAAGGGGAGTAAAACCCCTCGATCAATTGCACGAAAGGAGCCGGTTTCGCCGGAGAACGGCCAACGCCGCCGTCAACCGCCGCGGGAGTCTCCGTTTTGGCTCTTCCCAGCCACGTTTCTTCAAATTGGATGAGGGGAAATGCTCATAGGAGGATGGGTAGCAAAAGCCCTCAGCCAATTTCAGGTTTCCATCGTCGGAGAATCAAGATCGGAGCTCATCCATTTCTACCGACGTTGTACTTCACGACCCGCTATGTTAGAGGCAGAATTGGGTGAAATTGACCCCGCCATTAGACTAAGAAGGGTCGATTTAGGGGGGGTAGGCCCGAGCCCAGCTGCCAACGGACCCCGATTGACGCCGGTCAACGACGGTCAAAGTCGGTCAACGCCGGTCAACGGTGGTCAACACCGGTCAACGGTGGTCAACGCCGGTCAACGGCCAGTCAAAGGCCAAAATGGGATTTTGTGATCCGGACCTCCGATCGAAGATCCGAGACCGCCTCCTGACTCGTTTCGATGCTCTGGATGCAATGGTGACCTCCGTTCGAGCAAATTCCACTCCGATGAAAATCATCCGGTACCGACTGCACGCGAATCGAGGCGATTCAAACAGCAGTATCGGAGTCCAGAATGACGTTTTCAAGAATGTATGATCTCCAGGAAGCATTCCTAGCCATTCATAGTCGCTCGAGGAGCACTACAGAGGATGCTTCATAGATACAGCGAGATACAACTAGATCTGCTTTGCTTGGAGTTCAAGATCAAGGGAGTATGGAGCTAACGTTAATTGATTCCAGGATTAAGAGACTGTTGATAAGCTTGAAAGGTAGGGATTCTCTTACTCATCTTTTGTGAGGTTTTTATAGAATTAAAATTGATTGTTTTGCTGCAATATATATATATCTATGTTGAACTGATATTATATGTGTATCACATATGAAACTATGACATGGACTCGTCTTGTATTGTACGGCGAGGAACATAATGAATTGACACATGTTATAAATTGAGAAGCATGGTTAGGAAAATTAACTCTATTAATAATGATTTAATATAGAGAAATTGTGAGACATGAAAAGGGCGACGGTTACGTCCTTGGGCATGAATACCCTAAAAGGTAAAATAGGCGGAAGGTGATGACGCTTCCTTGGGTTGAAAGTCCCAGAACACACTGTACAGGAATTGATTTGGTGAGGACTCGGGGCTTGATGTCCCCTCACCGGAACACCCTTGGAATGTTTATAGGGTGATCAAGTGCGCCCATTTGGGTCTCGATGAGTTGAGTGATACTCAATTTAACATGGATACCTAGGAACAATGATGATTGGTAATATTTGTATAAATGTGTAATTATGACACTTGGTAATGATTAACTACGGTATCCATAAGATGTGATCATAATAAACCTCATAATCTGGAATATGATGTGACTTACTAACCATGCAGATTTTAATGTGGTAATGATAAAAACCTAAAGGTGAGTAATGGCTTTCTCTACTGAGCATAGTGTTGCTCATTCCCTTTTGTTTATATCTTTTCAGGACTCACTAAGTGTGAGGTGGCTACGAGAAATATAGTTGAGGAAGTGATGTAACTATATTACATTGGGACTGCTTCAATCGTTGAGAATGTTCTTCATGATAATGTAAGCATCAATTGTTACTTTCTGTGACTGTATTACAATGTGTTGAGGGTTAAAATGATGATGACAACAGTTTATATTATTAAATTTAAGGTGCTACATTAAAACTGTGGTTTATTTGTCGTTTATATTTTTATTTTTGAGTTGAGAGTTTTCATTTAAGTCCCGGGTAAATTTTATTTTTAAGGTTTTACTTTTATTATTTATTTTTATTTTATCTCATTAAAAACTGTTAACCCCCATATAGGGGCGTTACAGAATTTTTGGTATCAGAGCCTAGGTTCGGTTAACCTAGGGAGTGTAGCACCACTTTAAAAAATATATTTTTGAGATGGTTTTGAAGCTGAATTTTCATTGTCATCATCAAAATGAACCTTCACATTGATTTATACAGTCTAGAAGGATGTAACATGGAAAGGTCATAGAATGAAAATATCAATAGTTATATGAGTACAATAATTATATAGAAGGAAAGTATTAATAGTTATAAGGGAATGATAATTATATGGAATGAGTTTATAAGTAGAATGCTTATGAGAGATTCGTATAATATTTGGATCTATAAGCATATTTAATTCGTATAAACGATAAGAAATTTGTATAGATACGAGGATTTAAGAGCCTTTTGTCTCGTGAAAAACAATAAGAAATATAAGGCTTGATTTATTGATTTTAAAGTTTGGCATAGATATGCCAAATTTTTCGTAATTGATTCAAACCTAAGTAATGATTATGTGTGGATTCGATGGAGCACATAAGTGTCAATAACTTTTCTTGAAAGTTCTATTTAATTGAGGAATATGATATAAGTTGGGAATCATGGTATTGAATCTTGAGAGAGATAAATGTTAGACTTTTGGTCTGTTGAGGCTGTGTAAAGTCTAGAATGCATGAATCTCAAAATTGGAATATTTTGTTACGTACATTGTATTTAAGTGTATCAGTGAATCTTTATATATAGATGCAATAGAAAAATGATCAATAGGAGTTTCCTTAAGTAAATCATAATACTTAAGGCACTTATAATAATTTTGGATAATTACGATAAAATGTTTAAGTTTTAGATGTTTAGATGTGAATCTTTTGGTTACCTAAGGTTTTGTTATATGAGGAAATTATATATTGTATGAGTAGAATTGTGGGGATTGTAGATGTTCTTAAGTAGTAACATCAAGTGTCTTTGTTTGTTGATATGGTCTACGTTGAAAGACGTAAATTGTATTGATTTCAAGGTTAGTCACATTCTAAACCCTTGGTAGTAATGATGATGAATCCATTGATAGATGTTAAGTATTATGAATAACATATGGGTGTATGCATTGTTCAATAAGGTTTTGATTAAAACAAAATTATTTGAGTTGCTGGAAGATTATGTTGTTATGAAATGATTTTAAATATCATTCAGGAAGATCCTTGTTGTCGTTAAATTATATTTGTTGTTTATAGTTAACTTATCTATAGTGGGCTTTGAATTGGGTTTAAGATTCATACGAATTGGTTTTCAATTTTATGTTTGTTATTTAACTCGTTCTAAATGTGTTAAGGCCCGAAACAACTTGACCATTTTCAACTTAGAACATTTGGGCCTAGTTCAAATTCTAAATCAGTTTGATTCACACTGTCTCTCCCACGTGGTTTCTATATGTGTCATATACAGTGGTTTAATCATTGTTTACATATACGTTTACTGTGCATAGGAGCTTATTTCTCCGAGTTCACTTTTTCTCTCTTAATTTGTTATTTTCTCTCTAAATCGCAAATCCTCTTCTTTTTCATTAGAAATTCTTCTTTTTCTCTAAAAGAAGAAGGAATTCTAGGATTCTGCAATTTACTATCTTAATTTTTCCTTTCTATTTACTCTTCTTTCATCTCATCATGGACCCAAAGTACCAACACCTGAGAAAGTATTTCCCATCACTCTCCCAAAAGATTCTCAGAAAGAAATACAAGGCTAGAATTACTCGGTTGTGGATTCTTATGCATTTTGGCATCTCTTGTGATGTGAGAATGTTGATAGAGGGAAAAATCCGTCCGAGTGACTTTAGTCAAGATATCGGTTTACCAGGAACGGGTACCAGTCGTAGTGCAATGAAAAGAAGAGCCCGTGCCATCGTGGTCGCTTGTAACAAATGTGGAAGAAAAAATTGTAACGGTAAATGTACTTCACCTGGTTATATGTCTACGAATAGAGAGGATAAAATAAGGTTTTGTAGGGATGGACTTTCAAAGGAGAACTTGGATAGCATCCATCCTCCTCTCCATGGTCACCCTAGTGGATATGTTCAAGGAGCTATTTTTAAACTCTGGCCTAAATTTTATACAGAAAGATAACGCCTCAGGAATATGGTATTTCTAGATCCTGTTTGTCAAACCATAAGAAAACTGGATGGGGAATAAGTCATCGCTCTATAAAGGTTATTTAGTCTTTACTTGTTTGAAGCAGTTTTAGCTGATGTTCAACAGTTTTTGTTTTTCTTTTACTCAGAATATTTGCTTTTGTGTTTGAAATAATTGTGATTATTAGATTGATACAATAAGTGTTAATATCTTATTTAATTTATGATTTTCTTAAATATATATATAATAAAATATATTATCTTATCAGACACGTCACATACGGTACAGTAATATGTTTGAATTTTGAAAAGCTTATCCAGATATTTCAAGATTTGTGTCTCAAATTTCAAAAGTTCTACAGTATTTGTCGTTTATATTAAATTTCTAGACTTGGTGTATATTTGTCAAAAAGTCTACAGTTGTGTCATGAGGGTCTTCTGTCAAATTGTTCTCAATTGTCAAAAGTTATACAATTAGAGTCTAATCTTTTTCAAAAAGTGAATCAGATTTTCTGTAAACTATCAATCACCTTATCTTACTTTCTTATCCGCACAAGATTTTGTTTAAATCTTTGGATTACCTTTTCATTACCTACTCGTCTATCTCTTTAGCCCTTTTTGTGTATTTCTCATCTTTAAAAACTCATGTAGAACCCGAAGTCTAAGTGGAGCAGACATTAAGCAACCACTTCTATAAACCAAATATGTCTACCTCCCAGTCCACGAAGAAAATAAAGAATGTCTGTGTCTTTTGTGGTTCCAGCCTTGGAAAAGATAAAGCTTATTTAGAAGCTGCAAATCACTTAGGGCAAGTCCTAGCACACAAGAAGATTAACATAATCTATGGGGGTGGTAGTATAAAAATGATGGTAAATATGGCACTAGCAGCTAGGTCTAGCGACGCTACTGATGTAAGAATTTGGCCTCATATTCCAGTTGAAGGAAACCTTTGTAAGGAAGCCATAGGTAAGGGAGAAGGAGTCAGGAGTATCCCTAAAAATTTTAAAGACATAATCTATAATTCTGATGCTTTTATAGCATTACCTGGTGGTCTAGGTACTCTTGAGGAAATATTTATAGTTGCTTGTGGGCAATTGTTGGGCTTTTATTCCAAACCTTTGGGACTGCTGAACGTAAAGGGTTTTTATGACGGTCTTTTGAAATTTCTAGATTACGCTGTGGAAGAAAACATCACTACAGAATCGGAGAGACAAATCTTTGTTACTGCTTCAACAGCTGAGGAATTGATAGATAAAATGCAAATCATACATCCAGAATCCGACACTGCAACATCCAAGCTTGAATGGGAAAGGGAAAGCCGGGAGCGACCAATTGATTTGAATCTCCATCTGTAATCTTTTTGTTTTATCTTTGGCATGTAGGCATGTGTGTCCGTATTTCGTGTGTTACGAATAACCGTTTGCCTTGTATTCTGTGTTTCTTGTGGTACGTTGTTGTTCAATCTTTTAGATTCATTGAGCCTAATGCCGGGATGGCTGGATACGGAGTACTTGATGCTCTCGAAACGCATCCTTCTTAAGGTCCGATCTTTTGTTTATCGATGTTTTTGTATCCTCTAAGCATGCATGATATGGATAGCTGGTATACGGAGTGCCTTGTACTCTCGAAACGTATCCGTATTATGTTTGTAATGTGTAATATTCTGTTAATATTATGTGGAAGTACCAGAGTCAGTTATGGGGATATTCCATATGAAATATGAGTATATTATTTGGATTGAATGTTTGTGTCATGAGGATAGCTGTTTAATGAAAAATATGTCGGGTATGTTTGCAACTCTGAGATTCCGTTTAATATCTCTATGAATAAGTTTAATGTATGGTTTTGAATATAAGTGTTTGTGATATATGTTTTATGATTATGTTTTAGTTTATTAGTTGAGGTATGAAATCAAATATATTTGACTTTTTCTTACTCAAAAAGGAAAAGGAACCTAAAGATGAAGTATATAAAATTTCTCTGGCAATCTCCTTAAATGTGATTGTAAATCACAGTCCATGGACAATGAAGGACTGGAATCATGGTATGGTCAATATGTATGCCTGATCAGATTCTTAGACTATTATACGGTGTTATAAGTTGAAACTTGTCAGAAATACTCTCTTGAGGGATTTAGGAGTAAGATTTATTATGCAAGTAAATAAGTGGAGATACGATAACTTAAATTTGGAGGACAAACAACATTAACGGTTTAGACTCAGAATTGGAATCATAATTTTTACTAGTATTACTAGAATTGAAATTTCGAGGACGAAATTTCTTTAAGGGGGGTAGAGCTGTGACACCCGTTATTCTCCTAAGGGTATTAAGGTAATTAGATTAATTACCTAGTATATATATAAAAAAAATCAGAAAATCTCTCATAATTCGAAACTCTCTCTCTCTCTACTTTCTCTCTCTAAAAAAATTCTCTCTCTCTCCTCAAAGATCGTTTGAGATTTCGGCATCCGTTTTCGACACCTCCCGCACCAATGGAAAGCTCTCGACGAGCTGAGTCCAACGAGGTGCCGCGCCGCCCAAAACGCCGCCGGAGGAGACCACACGCGCCGCCCAAAGTGGCGGCAAAACCCATTTCTTTCCGACGAGATATCTTCGCCGTCCGACGTCCGATCGACGTGATTCTTGTTCCTACACGACCACCGTGATTAGAGGAACAAAACCCACCCTTGGTGGCAGCTCAACAATCGCCGGATTGCTCCGCCCGTCTATTGCCGCCGTGCACCGCCGCCCCCATGGTGGAACTCCGCCTTGCCGGAGGAGGTGACTGACACCACCCCTCCCAATGAGTTCAGAGGATCAAGGGGAGTAAAACCCCTCGATCAATTGCACGAAAGGAGCCGGTTTCGCCGGAGAACGGCCAACGCCGCCGTCAACCGCCGCGGGAGTCTCCGTTTTGGCTCTTCCCAGCCACGTTTCTTCAAATTGGATGAGGGGAAATGCTCATAGGAGGATGGGTAGCAAAAGCCCTCAGCCAATTTCAGGTTTCCATCGTCGGAGAATCAAGATCGGAGCTCATCCATTTCTACCGACGTTGTACTTCACGACCCGCTATGTTAGAGGCAGAATTGGGTGAAATTGACCCCGCCATTGGACTCAGAAGGGTCGATTTAGGGGGGGTAGGCCCGAGCCCAGCTGCCAACGGACCCCGATTGACGCCGGTCAACGACGGTCAAAGTCGGTCAACGCCGGTCAACGGTGGTCAACGCCGGTCAACGGTGGTCAACGCCGGTCAACGGCTAGTCAAAGGCCAAAATGGGATTTTGTGATCCGGACCTCCGATCGAAGATCCGAGACCGCCTCCTGACTCGTTTCGATGCTCTGGATGCAATGGTGACCTCCGTTCGAGCAAATTCCACTCCGATGAAAATCATCCGGTACCGACTGCACGCGAATCGAGGCGATTCAAACAGCAGTATCGGAGTCCAGAATGACGTTTTCAAGAATGTATGATCTCCAGGAAGCATTCCTAGCCATTCATAGTCGCTCGAGGAGCACTACAGAGGATGCTTCGTAGATACAGCGAGATACAACTAGATCTGCTTTGCTTGGAGTTCAAGATCAAGGGAGTATGGAGCTAACGTTAATTGATTCCAGGATTAAGAGACTGTTGATAAGCTTGAAAGGTAGGGATTCTCTTACTCATCTTTTGTGAGGTTTTTATAGAATTAAAATTGATTGTTTTGCTGCAATATATATATATCTATGTTGAACTGATATTATATGTGTATCACATATGAAACTATGACATGGACTCGTCTTGTATTGTACGGCGAGGAACATAATGAATTGACACATGTTATAAATTGAGAAGCATGGTTAGGAAAATTAACTCTATTAATAATGATTTAATATAGAGAAATTGTGAGACATGAAAAGGGCGACGGTTACGTCCTTGGGCATGAATACCCTAAAAGGTAAAATAGGCGGAAGGTGATGACGCTTCCTTGGGTTGAAAGTCCCAGAACACACTGTACAGGAATTGATTTGGTGAGGACTCGGGGCTTGATGTCCCCTCACCGGAACACCCTTGGAATGTTTATAGGGTGATCAAGTGCGCCCATTTGGGTCTCGATGAGTTGAGTGATACTCAATTTAACATGGATACCTAGGAACAATGATGATTGGTAATATTTGTATAAATGTGTAATTATGACACTTGGTAATGATTAACTACGGTATCCATAAGATGTGATCATAATAAACCTCATAATCTGGAATATGATGTGACTTACTAACCATGCAGATTTTAATGTGGTAATGATAAAAACCTAAAGGTGAGTAATGGCTTTCTCTACTGAGCATAGTGTTGCTCATTCCCTTTTGTTTATATCTTTTCAGGACTCACTAAGTGTGAGGTGGCTACGAGAAATATAGTTGAGGAAGTGATGTAACTATATTACATTGGGACTGCTTCAATCGTTGAGAATGTTCTTCATGATAATGTAAGCATCAATTGTTACTTTCTGTGACTGTATTACAATGTGTTGAGGGTTAAAATGATGATGACAACAGTTTATATTATTAAATTTAAGGTGCTACATTAAAACTGTGGTTTATTTGTCGTTTATATTTTTATTTTTGAGTTGAGAGTTTTCATTTAAGTCTCGGGTAAATTTTATTTTTAAGGTTTTACTTTTATTATTTATTTTTATTTTATCTCATTAAAAACTGTTAACCCCCATATAGGGGCGTTACAGACTCAAAGTTTTCTGGCTGCACCATATAGATCGTTTCATCAATGTCACCATTTAGAAATGCTGTCTTAACATCCATCTGATCTAGCTCAGGATCAAAATGCGCTACAAGTGCCATAATTGTCCTAAAAGAGTCTTTCGTTGAAACCGGAGAGAAAGTCTCTTTATAATCAATGCCTTCCTTTTGAGTAAAGCCCTTAGCAACAAGACGAGCCTTATATCTCTCTACATCACCCTTCGAATCCCTCTTGGTTTTAAATATCCATTTACAACCAATGGGCTTCGCACCTTCAGGTAATGGAACGAGATCCCAAACGTCATTGTCCTTCATAGACTTTATCTCATCCTTC
The DNA here is from genome assembly GCA_025403435.1 of Artocarpus heterophyllus. Lineage (NCBI taxonomy): Eukaryota > Viridiplantae > Streptophyta > Magnoliopsida > Rosales > Moraceae > Artocarpus > Artocarpus heterophyllus. Next base: position 6,023,197 of record CM046330.1, on the reverse strand, counting down.
ATGGCATCCATCCACTTTTGAGAGTTAGAACTATGCATGGCTTGACGGACATTGATCGGATCATCATCCATCAATCCAACATTGTCCTCATGTTCTTGGAGAAATACTATGTAATCATCCGAAATAGCACTTCTCCTTTCTCTAGTGGATCTCCTTAATGACACAAGTTCCTGAGGTTCTTGTTCTTGAGGTTGTTGAGTTTGTACCTGAAGGGGTTGAATGACTATGTCTGGTTGTTCTTGATATGCAATTTGATCAACGTCAGGGATAGAAGCCTGAACATTATCAAAAGCAATTGTAGGAATAGGAACCAATCCCTCTTGTACAAAAGGAACAGGATCAAATTCATCCTCAAAGACAAAGTCTCTAACCTTATTTCTCCCCCCAAACTCAACATCCTCAAAGAATGTTGCAATTCCCGTCTCAAAAATAGCCTTAGTAGTGGGATCATAAAATTTGTAACCCCTTGACCGTTCAGAGTATCCAATGAAATAGCAGCTCACTGTCTTGGAGTCCAATTTCTTTTCATTAGGCCTATAAGGCCTTGCTTCTGCTGGACAACCCCAAGTATGTAAATGCTTCAGACTAGGCCTTTTGCCAGTCCAAAGCTCATAAGGTGTTTTAGCTGTTGCTTTTGTTGGTACTCTGTTGAGAATGTAAGCTGCAGTCTTGAGTGCTTCACCCCAGAGGGATTCAGGTAAGGTGGAATGACAAATCATACTCCTCACCATGTCCTTAAGTGTCCGGTTTCATCTCTCAGCTACACCATTCATGCTAGGTGAACCTGGCATGGTATATTGAGGGACTATCCCGCATTCCTCTAGGAATTTAGCAAAAGGTCCTGGACGTTGTTCACCTGATCCGTCATATCTGCCATAGTATTCACCACCACGATCAGATCTAACGGCCTTAATTGTTTTGTTGAGTTGAAGCTCAACCTCAGCCTTATATGACTTGAACACGTCCAAAGTCTGTGACTTCTCATGTATGAGATATAGGTAGCCATACCGGGAGTAATCGTCTATGAACGATACAAAATATTGTTGACCATTCCATGAAGCCACAGGAAATGGTCCACAAATGTCCGTATGTATCAATTCTAAGACATCCGTAGCTCTATTGGCACCCAATCTCCTTTTGTTTGTCTGTTTCCCTTTAATACAATCAACACAGATATCAAAATTTGTAAAATCAAGGGAATTAAGAATTCCATCTGACACAAGCCTTTCTATCCTTTTTCTTGAAATATGTCCCAATCGCTTATGCCATAATACAGCAGAATTCTCATTGGTTAATTTACGTTTTATGCCACAAGAACTAACATGCAAGGTTTGATTATAAGAAGCAACTGTATCAAGCAAATATAGGTTATCTTGAAATGACAAAGAACCGGTACCAATAACATTTGAATTTAAAGAAAGACTAAACTGACTATTTCCAAATGAACAACAGTATCCAAATTTGTCCAAAGCAGAAATAGAAATTAAATTCCGCCTAAACGACGGTACAACAAAAGTGTCTTTCAAATCCAAATAATAACCAGTACTTAATAGTAACCTAAAATGCCCTATAGCTTCAACTTCTACCGATTTGCCATCTCCCACATAGATGAATCTTTCAACATCAATTGGCTTTCGGTAGCTCAGGCAACCCTGCATAGACACACTTATATGAGTAGTGGCACCTGAATCAATCCACCAAGTGTGTCTTGGCACTGAAGTTAAATTAATCTCAGAACAAACCAAATTGAGAAGCATACCTTTCTTTGCACGCCAAGCATGATACTTGGTGCAGACCTTCTTCATGTGTCCAGGTTTACCACAAAAGAAACAAGCAACATTTCCATCATTTTTATCTTTATCTTGTTTCTTTTGTGCTGGACCTTTAGCAACTCCATTGCTTTTCTTTCTTTTCTTCTTTTTGTCCTTAGAGGTGCTAGCCAAGTGAGCACTTTCAGTCTTCTCTTGCTTCAGTCTTTCTTCCTCTTGCACACAATAAGAAATTAACTCATTAAGAGTCCATTTCTCTTTCTGGCAGTTGTAACTGATCTTGAATTGGTTGAATTGTGCAGGAAGAGAAATCAAGACAAGATGCACTAGAAGATCCTCAGAAATTTCCAGATCTAGTGTCTTTAATCTTGAAGCCAGATGAGACATTTCTATAATGTACTCTCTTATGTTTCCTTTTGCTTTGTACCTCATTGAAATCAAGCTCGCCAAAAGCGTGCTTGTTTCAGCCTTATCATTCTTTGCAAAGCATTTCTCTATAGTCTCAAGGAAACCCTTGGCAGTAGTGACCTCATCAGGTACAGTGCCCCTGAAGACTTCTGGAATGCCTTTCTTAATGATCATTAGACTCATTCTGTTAGAACGATCCCATCTTTCAAGTTCCTTTTTATCCTCAGTGGAACTAGTATCTGTAATAGTGGGACGTTCAACCCTTATGGCTAAGTCCAGATCAAGGCAACCGAGAACGATCAACACATTCTCTTTCCATTCCTTGAAGTTAGTCCCATTCAGCATAGGAATGGAATTAACATTAGCAGATATTGATGAAGATGATGCAGTAGCTGAACAAAGAACAAAATCACATATTCACATAAGAATTCACATAAAACAACCAATAAAATTCAAACAATGACATATCCCATCACAAGAAACCTGTAACAACATTAATATTTAGTCTTTGGACAGAAATATTAACTTGTAAGTGGTGTTCTTGGTGCAGTGATCAAATATTAACAATAAATTATGTCAAATAATAAGCTAATCTTTGGATCCACTTATTATTCACATACCAAAAATAGCCATATAATTGTTACATATTTATCACCACAGGTATGAATTTAATTATGCCAAATATTAAACTTCCTTTGGGCCGATTAATATTCGCATGAATTAAATTCACACAACCTTCTTAATATCACAAATTAATTAATATCCACAAAAGAGGCTACTTTGGCAGCTTATTGATTCAATTAATTAATTTGACAATATTAATTATCTAAAAACACAATTTGAATTTTAAAGTTGCATCCAAAATTGACCCCAATTTTTTTTTTTAAAAAGTCAACTGGTCGGTCAACGGTCAAAGTCAACGTTGACCGTTGAGCGGGGAAGGTCAAAGGGCCGGGTTGGGTTGTGGACAGGGTCAGTTTACCCAACCCGGGTCCACATTCAGCCCCCCCCCGGTTCTCTACCTCCTCTTTTTTTTTTTTTTTTAAAATACGGGTCACCCAGGGGTTGAGGCCCTGGGTGTCCAACTGGTCACCGGCCTATTTGGCCCGTGCAACCAGTAAAGTTCTGGGCCGAAGCCCAGAACTGTCTTCACTCCCAGGGGTCGCGACCCCCCCTGGGTATCGACGCCAGAGCCAACCGCCAAAGTTGCTTCGTCTCGCCGGCATGCTGCTCGCCGACGCGGCCTGATGTTCGCACTCTGAAGACCCCGGCACCGGCGGCGGAACAGAGGGCAGCCGGCGAAACCCAAAAACAACAGCCATCGTTTTTTTTTTTTTTATAAACAAAGAACGCCGGCCGAACAGCGTCTTTAGGCTACCGTTTCCACTCCTCCGTCGCGGCCAGAGGCCGCGTTTCTTCCTTTCCGGCGCCGCCCGAGGGTCGCGGCTCATTTTCCTTCCCGACGGCAGTGAGATTGCCGCCGGTATACCAAAGGGTTACTAAACCCACACATAAACAATTCCACTGAATATGCAACACTGATTTCATCGATTCCTTTTTTTTTGTTAAACAATTAACGCAGCCTTTTACTCGAAATAGGACTGAATTCAAATAATGAACAGGAACCTTTCAATGCATAAACGGCAGTCTCAATGCACATCAATACGTACAGTAATATGAATCCATATTAAACAAACGTATAAAATAAACCTTATTCAACCGAAACTTTTGAGGAAAAATTTCTCAATAATTCAACATGAAACGGCTCTGATGCCACTTGTTAGACTAGATTGAACCAAAATTTCTACAGGATCGTTCATGTCAAACTATTGAGAAGAATCATACCAAATTGCGGAAGCGTACCTGAATTCATGATCTTGAATTGATATGGGTTATTGCCTTCCAATTCAATACGTATTCCTTGAATTCTTTTCTGAAGATGGGATTTCAGAGAAGTAGGAATATCTGAAAATTTTCTGAATGAATGATACGTATGAATTGGGGACCATAACCAAAATATATAACTTTTGTTATTTTAGTGTATTTTCAGTTTCGCCCATCATAAAATCTGGAAATTACAAATTGGTATCTACACATATAATATTAACAAATATAACCCATACATTATTTTTAATACCCAATAAAGCCTTTTAACTTTATCTTAATTATATCACTTTAATTTAGGCTTTACTTTAAGATAGCATTAAATAACACATTTAATTACATATGTGTGCCCACATGAAAAATTATTTTTCTAACATTTGGCCCATAAGGTTTTGCCTATAACTATATATATGATGTATTGCGTTAGGGCTTGATCATTAGCGAATTTTGATCTTCCTCGTGCCTCCATTGTAATATTCACGAGTTTAGTGATTTTCTTTTCCTCTGTCCGTGGTTTTTTCCCGTTTTGGATTTCCATGTAAATTCTATGCGTGTTTTTGTTTTTTTGTTTCTATCGCATTAATTTTACAACAAAAAAGAATAAAAAGAAAAAAAAAAGAAACAAAAGAAAAAGGCGATGTGTTGCTAATCTTTTTAAATTTTAACTTACATACCATGGTTCACAGAAGAATTCTATTTTTCTCAATAAGGTCATAACTCCGTTACTAATAAAATAGTGAGACTTTATTTAAAATACATTACATATAAAATTTAGGATCTACAATTATGTGAGCAGCAAAATTATAAGCCCATAAGAATGAAAATGATTTTTTTAATCCATATTTTCCTAATTGGTATAACCTCCTAGGAGGATTTCTTTTTAATGATAGTATTTCTACTGTTATTATTGCTCCTATTATCATCATCATCAATGTCGTCATAATCATTATTATTATGATCGAGCGGAAAGAATTAAGAAATTATGCAGGCTTAGTGAGATCTACGTCAAATCCATTTCATGGCTATTGATAAATTTTGATTGGTACCACCGTTTATTGCCTGCCATTATTGTTTGCGGTGATATTTGCATGCAAATTTTCCTTTCCATATCATTCATTCATTTACATGGGCCCTGTCTGCCCTTGCTTTTTCTTGGCCCTGCAAACGACTACAAACTTCTAACGCATTGAATACCTACCAATCTTCGGTGCTATTTGTTGGGGGGAATTCAACAGCTTCGAACCAAACTTTAAGGTTGAGTAGACGTTTGGATTTGTTTTAGTGAGATCCATTCTCAAACTCTCATAGGACATATGAGCAAGAAAAACAACCCAAACTCAAAATCATCACCCGCCCTAATTTCGAAACTGGTTTTGAAGCCATCCTCGCATCAAATCCATTATACTTATATTCTTTCACTTACTTTCACTATATATGTATATTTTTTAAATATAAGTGGTTTTTGGTTTGATGGGTATATTATACTTAAGAGTAGTTTGCGTAAGAGGTCTACGAACTATTTAATAGGTGACATTTTAGTTTTTTTTATTATTATTTTGGTAAAACTACTCATTAATTCTTAAACTCTTGGAACTTCCATTAAAAACCTCACAGAACCGGGCATGTGCATATCACGTGCCTGGTTTTGAAAGGGTATAATTGTATTTTCAAGCCTGATTTAAAAAAACACTTCCCTTCTACTACACAGAAACAAATAAAAATAAAATAAAAGAAGAAAATTGTGACCATTTTTTTCATCCCCTTCATTGTTTTCATATTGACCCAGAATCATATACGTCAAGCACTTTACTCGATCAAAAAAAATAGTCAAGCACCTAAACCAATTTGCAAGCAGTAGGAGAAAATACAATCTGTGAAACAAACTATAGCTTGGAATACCTTTGACTAATCACCAGCAGCAGGGTAGGAGAGAGAATATTACGAATCAGTTGCTATGGGCATGAAACTTTGATTTCTTAAAAGCTTTTAAGCATTATATGTAGTGGGCACGTTCAAGATTGGAAATTGACCATGGAACCTTCGCAAGAGCCACGACCCAGCAACCTATCCCCTCCCTCCAATCCCTTCCATCCCGCGCAACAGACCCCTGCAAGGCCACTTCCCCCAAGAAGCCACTCGTGAGCTCCCCTCTGCCACTTCACAGCCCTCCCTATCACAACCACAGTGCAAGCCTAGATTTCCATGAACCAAAACTTGACCGTATAGATCTCGTTAGCATCCTCGGAAGAAGTAGCTGCCGTCGTTGTGCCTCCCTCCCTCATGTCATCTTGAGTTGAAGATGCCGCTTGAATCAACAAAATGCCCAAATTTTCTCACCGCCACAACGCACACAATTGAAGGAGTTGAGGCTTTTTTTTTTTTTTTCCTCTCTTTGGGCTTGCTGAACGTAAAGTCCTCGAGCCCTGATTGAGAAAGTTTTTTTAAAGAAAAAGAAAAAGATTAAAATGAAATGTGAAATCAGTTGAATATTACTAGTGAGGGTATTTTAGTAATTTTAATAAAAAATCATCCATTTAAGGTGGCCGCACTTGACTCTGTTAAGTTTTTAACGGAATTCTATTAATTGTCAAGGGTTTAAGAGTTAAGGGATTATTTTGCTTAAAAAAAAGAGAGATCAAAATGTCACCTATTAAAGAGTTTAGGGACTTTTAGAGTAAATTAGTCTATACTTAAATTACTTCATTAAGAATCTATAATTTAATTATTTTTTAATTTTAATCTAGTTTAAACTTGTTTCTCAAGTTTATATTCAAACACAGTTTTAGATTTTATTTCGTTTCAAACTTAAAATTAATTATACATCTAAACGTCAATTCAAATTTAATTTTTAAGCTACAGTTTTCAAACTCTCTATCTCAAATCAAATAGTTCAAACCATAAAGATTCAAACTCCTAAGACAAATAGAACCATTCGGTTTTGTAAATTTTCAATCACACAAAATAAAATCAAGCACGGCCTAAAAAAAACCTAAAGAAAGAAGAGTTTTATAGCAAAAAATAAAAAAGTAACCATTAATATGTATTTTAGATTTTGCAGTGAAAGTGATTTTGATTAGAAGAAGTACAATCTGTTCCTTCTATTAGGTTTTGCAGCGAAAGTGATTTTGATTAGAACAAGTACAATCTGTACCATAAAAGGATGTAGAAAATTATTTATTCCTCAGGATCCAATTCTTCAAGCGTATACCTGCTGACCTTAAGTGTTTTACTTTTTGACACGTTGATTCAATTCTAATAGTCTATTGACTCTATTCCTACGATGAATTTGGACAAGAAGTTAAAAAAGGATAAATCTCAGATTCTTCCTTACCAAAACTCTTTCCAAAGTTTGTTACGGCATTGTTCCGCCGGTGAATGGTCAAAAAAATACAAACCTATTACGCGTTGTATCTGTGAGAGGCCCCGTCAGATATAAACAAACTTCATGATTTCGTTCTTGAGATTAGTCAATTTGTCAACTTATTTCAGTCGACGGTTCTGATTGCGGAATTCTTCCGCTTTTGGTGGCAATAAAATAGAACCGGACGTACCTGAAAGAAGCTCCACATCCAATAATGACATTCTCTTAATTTAAATAAACAAATAGACAATGGTCTTCTGCAACCGTTCCTAACATATAAAATCCACAACTTTTTAGACGCCTAATAATAATCCGATACGTATCTATTCTTTCTTGTAAGCCCAAATAACCACCCATCTCACTCTCTCTCTCTCTCTGTCTTAATTGTTTCATTAATGGCAAAGAAGAGAGAAGGAGAAATGGGCTTGTTCATGGAGGGGGTGATAGAGGCCATGCCCTTATTTGCTAAGGAGTTGGTGGCCGGTGGCGTCGCTGGTGGTGTCGCAAAGACCGTCGTCGCACCACTTGAGCGTGTCAAGATTTTGTTTCAGGTCAAGATTTTCCTCCCCATTCTTTGAATTCAATTTCGGTTCTCTTTTTTTTTTTTTGGGGCACTGTAGAGATTCCAGTTATTCCTGAATTTCTTTTCTTTCTCTTTCTTTTTCTTTTTTTGTTTGTTTTTTGCGTTTGTATTTCTGATTTCCTTGATGGGTCTTTGTCATAATTGGTTCTGATTAAGGAAGACTTGTAGTAACTGAATCGGAGTCAAGATTGCAAAGATTCTAGCGCATGGGTGTTTTTTCCTCCTTTTTATTGGATGCTGTATAAGCTGTCAGAGAATGAGAATAATATAAGATCAAGTTTGTTAGTTTTAGTGCTTTTTGATTTCCTGCCCCCAAATGTTTTGCTATAAGTTGTTTGTGTGCAGTGAAGCATTGGTAATTTTGAGCTAAATTAGTACAATATGCATGATGAATGTAGAATAGAATTAAGCTGAGAAGATTCGCTGTCAATACTCCTCCATTAATCGGATCAAATTAGAGTAGATGAAGAAGCTTGTGAGGTTTTTTTGTGAATGGTTTTGAATGTTTCATGCACTTGAAAGGAATTTGTTTGTTGGATAAAAGAATTCACAAACAAGAAGATAAGTCTTGAAAGTCAGAGAAAGAACTCATGCATTGTATTTCTCAGACAAGAAGAGCGGAATTTCAAAGCATAGGTCTATTTGGATCTTTTAAAAAGATTGCAAAGACAGAAGGGGTTTTAGGTTTTTACAGGTGAATCCCCAAGTCATTTTCTATCTCTGGAAGGTTGATTTCAAACTTTTTAAGTCACCGTTGGTCTTTTGGATCTTCGTTCAGAGGGAATGGAGCCAGTGTTGCAAGAATTGTTCCCTATGCAGCATTGCATTATATGGCCTATGAACAATACCGCAGATGGATTATCGACACCTTTCCCGATGTGTGGAGGGGGCCAATTCTTGATCTTGTGGCAGGATCGTTTGCTGGAGGAACGGCTGTTCTTTTCACTTATCCTCTTGATTTAGTTCGAACAAAGTTGGCTTATCAGGTAAATAATTGGACAGAGAAAAAATTTGTGCCCCTTCTTTGCCTCCTCTCTCTTTATTCCTCTTACAAAGAGTAATTAGCATGTTGATTAGTGCAGGTTGTTGATTCATCAAAATTGAGTGTTCAAGCGTTAGCGAAAAATGAACAAGTATATAAGGGAATTCTTCATTGTTTCTCCAAGACTTACAAAGAGGCTGGAATTAGGGGTCTCTACCGTGGTGTGGGTATGGATTCGAAACTGTTTACCTCGTGAATGCTGACATTGCGTGTTTTTGTGACTTGTTGACTTCCTTCTGTTTATCACACAAACACAACTGTCAGCTCCATCCCTCTATGGAATCTTCCCGTATGCCGGTTTGAAGTTTTACTTCTATGAGGAGATGAAACGTCATGTCCCTGAAGAACACAAGAAAAACATTGTGGTGAAACTTGTATGTGGATCTGTTGCCGGTTTAATGGGCCAGACGTTTACATACCCACTTGATGTTGTCAGGAGGCAAATGCAGGTAATGCACTTCCAAGCTCAAGCTCCTTGGAATTAAATTGCAATATTTGGTATCATGATTGTAACAGATGGCAGCCGTTTTAATAGGTCCAACGATTCTTGCCATCAAACAGTGTAGAGGTGAAAGGAACAATGGAGACACTTGTTCAGATTGCCCAAAAGCAAGGGTGGAAACAACTGTTTTCAGGACTTAGCATCAATTATTTGAAGGTGGTTAAACTCCATTTATCTTGGTTTATGGCAATATACCTTCTTTTCTGTGGTGATGATCAAATGTTAGCTTGTTTGATTTAGGTTGTACCATCTGTGGCAATCGGGTTCACGGTTTATGACGTTATGAAGTCATATCTACGAGTTCCATCACGGGATGAAGCTGTAGTTGAAGTGGTAACCAATAAAAGGAATATCCAACAATCGTCGCTTCAGTCTCAGTAACAATTTCTTTTCAAGTTCTACTTTGAGCTACTATCCAGCAGAAGATAATTCAAGCTTTGCCTTACTTTCAGAAAAGTCATTCTAGATTGACTAACTCTACCATTCGAGTTATTGCAAATTGAAAATTCCGTTCTTTGGAACTCCATAGTTGAAGACTGGGGTGTTGAGTAGACAACCTCATTACAAGGTCTCAATAAAGGACAATTTATTTGTATGTAGGCAGGAGTTCCTTGCACGATGTAAATACAAAAGGTGGAAGGGTAATAAAGCTTTCTGGTGCTATAACTGAATAATGAGTTTTGTTTTTCCTTTCTTGTTATGATCTTATAGGAGCAAGGCCAAGGTCTGGTAGTGATGAAATCTTTAATCTTGTATCATTTTTTTGTTTTTGGGTTTATTTTTGTGGTTTGAATTGCTAGTTTCAACCATGATCATGCATGTTTTTCATTCCTTTTGTAAATAAACACACCAAAAAAAAAATATATATCACTATTTCCAAAGTAGACACTCGGATCAGTTCAGATATTAGAGCATAGAAGCAGAGTGAAGACAGCAGCTGTGTCAAGTTGTACGTGGCAATGCACGATATAGAACTTGTTATTTTAGATAGTGATTGAATCAAGCATGAGAATAATTTACAAATAAACAGTCTTTGTTTTGCTAATACAACTACAGATTGTCGTCACTTACACGGCCGAGCTCCAGCCAAAGCTTCTGTTGTTCACTCTTTGCCCTGCAAAACTAGAAACCCTCTTGGAACTCACTCGAGGGAGGGCATGCAAGTCACTCTACCAGTAATCCCCGCACGAGCATTTTCCATCCTTAAAATGATGGAACCGCTTGTTATCCCTAACTATCAGCTCCCTACCAACAATCTTTGACATGATTTTTATCGCATTGTTTGCAGTCACCACAGATCCCAAGATTCTTCATAATTCTAAGAGCTGTCCTTGGTGGAGTGCTAATCAGGCTGTAAGCAATCGCCAAGCGCTCACTATGGTACTGCAAGGCCTGCTCTTTTGCTTCCTCATCAATGTCGTGAAGCACATATCTCGTATCAGGCACATAACTTGCTTCCCTCATCTGCCCATTCAAACCCTTCAATTTCTGATAAACCTCCTCCTTGTAAGGGTTCGGACACGGGTACTCACTCACCCTACACTTCTTCTCCATCATGTTATTTTCCAAATGTCTTATCCTCCGGGGCAATGGGATTTTGTTAGGATTGACCTTAGAAGCATCAAATGTAACAAGCAACTCCTCGGGATGGTCTTCGAGTTCGAGTTCTCCATGAACTCGGTCAAAATTCCTAAGTGCCTCCCATGCTTCAGTTGGAGGCTCAAATGGCAACTTTTCAATAAACTCCTCCGCTTTATTCAAGTGACCAGACATCCCGAGGACATCAACAACTCGCAAAGAATGTTCAATCCCCGGCCCAATCCTGTACTCATTCTTTATAGCTTCAAAAATCATCAACCCTTCGTCGAGATCTTCCGCGCAAGCACAAGCTTCCAAAACAACCAAAAAGGTCTCCTCATCAGAACTCAATCCCACATTCTTCATCTGTTCAAACAACAACAACCCATCATCTCCCTGTCCATTCACAGCATAACTCAAACTTCGCTCAGTCATTCTATCAAACACCTTGCGTGCATATCTCATATTCCCACATTGCCCGGAAATTTCAATCACCTTATTGTTCAACTCAACGTCGCCGCGAAACGGCGAGCGCTTCAGAAACTCATGGGCTCTTTTCCCAACTTCAAGCGACTTCGAATCCCGACACGAATTTAACAACGTACGAAAAACCTCGTAATCAGCAGAAACACCTTCCTTCATAAACTCCAACGCCTCTTCGATCCTACCCTTCTCGCACAAAGTCGTTAAATCAACATTTGGCGGAAAACTCCGTAATCGGTCCCTCTGATTCTGATTGTTCACTGGTTATGATTCGAATTCGGTTCATTCTTTAGTTGGAACTGGCTGTTCTTGGGTCTCTCTAAAGGTCGGTCTGGGATGGAGTCTTAGCGGGCCCACCACCGTGACGGCGGTAGACTCCGGGGCTGTTGGCGTAGGCGCAGAGAGAGAAAGCGAGTGCCGAGGTGAGAAAGAGGATGTGGGGTGGTTATTGCCATAGATTTGAAGTGGAAAGATGATGATCGTGTCGAGTTGCCAGAGCGCTGAAGCTGAAGAGATAGCGGAGGAGTCGTAGAAAAAGAAGAAGAAGCCATTTCCAGGGCTGTTCGCTGGAGAGCGAGAGGCAGGCGTGTCTGGGAGAGGACGGGAAGTACCTTTTAACTTCAAATACGACGTCGTGCGTTCGTTTGTTTTGCTAAGTTTTTTTTTTTTAATAAATCTTTGATATGCACTTATGTATGCTGAAAGTTTTAGTAGTACGGTCCAATCAATAATGAGACATTTGGTTAATTAATTGTTGTTGGCTAGTATTGGATCATAGTTTCAATTGTTTTTAAAGTAAAATCTTGTGGAATTAGAACCAATAATTTCAACATAAAAAATTGTAATCGCAGACATAACCTATCTATAAAACCACACTCGACTCCATTTAAGTTTGAATTTCTCACCCCAAGTTTGAAAACGGAAAAAATTTAGAAATATGAACTAAAGTTTGAATGGATATTACAGCATATAAATTTTATCTTGCTTGTAGTTCTAGAAATCTTTAAGGTACTTGGTTGGTGAATTCTTGTTCTGCAATTGATTAATGAGAAAATTGGATGTTGATGGGACAATTTTGTAAATCAAGAATCGGTCGTGATAAGTTTGAATATCAAGTATCAGTGACCAAAAATAAAGTTAAAAACACAAATTTGCAAATAACGTGGAATCACTAACATTGTCGTTTAAGTAGCAAGGTTTGTGTTGCAAATAGCAGAATGCAAAGAACAACATAGTTGATATTGGCTACAAGCATTGCGGCTACCAGAAAAGAGCAATATCCTGAAGCTAAGCTTCCACCAGCAAAGACTAATCTGCTGGGCTGCAATTCCTAAATACTCTGACGAATAAAACCAATTTGGGTACAACTTCACCTCTGACAAGTAAAGATAAAACACTCCATGTCCACTTCTTTTTTGAAGGAAACATCCTAGAAGCTCTTATGAAATCAGGTCCACTTAACTATTGAGTCCTGGTAGTACCTGTTCTTTAGAAATTTCTTGTGGCAAAAGTAAGCCCCTGACAACGAAACCGTCAATAACTCTCCCTTGAAGTGATTGAAGTAACATTCACCACAATAGGAAAGTGCAACCTTGCTTTGCAATACAACCAGCATGAACTACAACTGAAAGAGGTATATATTATCCCAGTCATTGCATTGGCAACAAGTTCTTTCTGCCAATGTGGCCTTTTTTTTTATTATTATCTAATTGCACAGTTTCAGATTTGATAGCCATATCATCAACAAAATTCATCAAATTATGTAGTCAGACCATTCAGAGATGAACGAAGTATGATCCATGGACTCCCCAGGCACATCCTCAAGCTTAGAAGGGCGTTCCTTCCCTCCAACAAGTCTGGCCGGGTTCCCTACTGCAGTGGTCCGCTGGCGGCACGTCGATGAGCACCACCGACCCAGCCCCGATCTTGGCCCCTTCACCAATCTTCACGTTCCCTAAAATGGTGGCACCGGCACCAATCAAAACCCCATCTCCAATCTTTGGATGCCTGTCTCCACCCACCTTACCCGTCCCACCAAGCGTGACGTGGTGCAAAATTGATACATTGTTCCCAATCACCGCCGTTTCCCCCACCACAACTCCTGTTGCGTGGTCAAATAAAATACCTTTTCCAATGTTCGCTGCTGGGTGTATGTCGACCGCAAACACGTCTGCTATGCGAGACTGAAGTGCCAGAGCCAATGGCCTCCGTGACTGAGTCCACAGCTTGTGTGACACTCGATGGGCCTAAAAATTGATAAGTTCATCCGAACATTCAATTCAGAATCAACTCGAGGGGGAAAAAAATTCCATAACATTGATCGAGACTTTAAGATTCTATTGCAAAAGTCAATAAAAGGAGAATAAAATTTCTAAGAAAACGTCTCTAAAGATTAACAAAACGTAAAATAAAGTCTCTTGGCACCATCATGTATTTGTCATCATATTCTTGAATATCCAAAAATCATTCAAAGTAAAAAGAATTAGAGAGAGCGAGAGACACAGAGATATATGGGAAATTGAATAAAATTGCTAAGAAAATGTCTCTAAAGATTAACAAAATGTAAAACAAAGTCTATTGGCACCATCATGTATTTGTTATCAGGCTCTTGAATATCCAAAAGTCAATCAAAGTAGAAAGAATTAGGGAGAGAGTGAGAGACACACACACAGATATATGGAAAATTGAATAAAATTGCTAAGAAAATGTCTGTAAAGATCAACAAAACGTAAAAGAAGGCCAATTGGCACCATCATGCATTTGTTATCAGACTCTTGAATATCCAAAAGTCAATCAAAGTATAAAGAATTAGAGCATACACACACAAGAAATTAAAATTCTTCTCGTAGGGATTTTATTTAGCAGAATTACGTGATAAGAAAAGAAAAATTTTTACGCGTAACCTCATATCAAAATCATATCAGATAAAGTTGAGCAAGAATTGAACAGAAGTCGATAAAAACCTAACACGTTCGAATTACCTGACAGGCCAAGAAGCCCTTGTAATTGAGGAGGCAGTGAGAAAACGAGGCGCAGGCGGGATCGCGCTCTCGGGTGGCGCGGAGGTCGGCGACGACGGCGGAGCGGAGAGCGGGGTCGGAGAAGGCGTTGAGGAAAAGGTCGTAGAGGAGGGTGGAGAGGAGAGTGGAGGAACAGAGCTTGTTACCGAGATGGAACGACAGCGATCTCTCCAGCGAGGAGTGAGAGAGGATCGTCGAGTAGAGGTAGCTGGCCAGCGCCGGCTCCAACTCGGCGTCGCGGCGGGCCTCCGCCTTTATCTGCGTCCACACCCACGCCTCCTCCTCGCTCTCCTCCGGCGTCGCCGCCTGCAGCGGGCAACACATCTCGCCCGCCGGCATCTCCGTCTCCGATTGAAGCCGAGCGATAGTGAAGGATAAAGATGCCTGATTTTTTATTTTTTTTTGAGGGAACAAAAGAAGAGCTTCTGCTTTTTTGTAGGCTGCCTTTAAAAATACCGATAGAAATATTGATATCCACGAGCAGTTTTACTTTGTTGCCTTTTGAGTGAGTTTCATTGCGCCACGTGTCCCTACAGTTCCGTAACTAATTAATTAAAATAAAAACAAAAAAGAAAAAAAGGCCATCTTTACAGACACTTTTTTATGACTTTTTATAATGGGTAAAGAAAAACAAAAATTCTCGGAAAAAGCACAAGAATTGTATAATGGGTAAAGAAAAAACATGTTAAGAAATAATAATGTACATGAGCTACAGCATAAATTCCATGGTAAGCTTGTTTGGCATAAGTAAAAAAACGTAAAATGATTATAATAAGAAAGGAAATTAAGTTTGTGGTTTTTTTATGATTTTTTAAAATAAATAACAATAATTTTTTAAAATTAGATAAATAATTCTTTATTAATGATAATCAAGTCTAATTAATAAATTTATCAAGTTTATTAATGTTAAACTCAATAAATTCAAGTTTATCACCAATAAACTTTTCAAGTTTATTAATGTTAAGCTCGATAAACTCAAGTTTAACATTTATAAATTATCATTTATGTAATTTTTTATCATTTATTTTAAAAATACTTTAAAAACGATTATTTATCTCCGTATCCATAACAATGATAATAATAATAATAACGACGACGACAACATGCGAGGGCATTTAAAACTATTCTCCACCAAACAAGAATCCCAAAATCTTTTTCTCCATCTAAATCCAAACATGAAAAACACCCAGGAGAAAAACCACGACTCACTATGTGAAAATCAGAGTTTCAATAACCTCAGTACACCCACAATCAATGCTTAAAAGTAGAGTAGATTTGAAACAAAGGCTTGCAAAAAGTTCAACATATAGTTTCCACATTGTTTCCACTAATCCCTCACTCCTTTCTTCCTTCCAATTTTCCCTCCTACGAAACTATTACAGACATGTGACCACAACATGTCTGTAAAACTTCCAATTGAATAAAAACCAGAAGGAAATGCCAGCACCTTTCCTTAAACAGGTCATCTTCTACAGAGAGAACCATAAGATGTGATTGCTCCACATGGAGGGAGTGGTTTGGGTACCTGAATCCTTAAGGAATGGATTAGAAACTTTTCTTACACAACCGGTATTTTGTTTCTCACACATTGGTGATAAATCTATTCACCCTCGTCCCTTTGTGTTCCTCACAACTTACTCTTCCCACAACGGGCTTCCTTGTACAGACCAATCAATCATCACCCAAAAATACGCCACATATTGTATCGTGGTTGGCATTTAAGCTCTTGGGTATTTTGAGCTTGCACTTCCCTAGAGAAGCATATCTCAAATGAATTGGATTCAGAAACTAGATCAGGCTGATAATAGTTTTGCTTTCGTAACTGAGACAGAAGTGGGTTTCTGAATTCTCCTTCCTTTGTGCTCATGACACCTTTTGTTTCCTTTAAGCGGCAGGCTTATGCACGGAGAGCCGTCAGCCAAGATAAATCCACATATAGGAGTGAAGCTCTCACTTAAAGCACAGTTGAATGTAACTGATTGGAGCCAGTCTGAGTCATGGCTTGAACTCGGCGCAGCCAAAGTGGATTGCACATTGAAATTGCTATTTGATATGGCAACCGCAGCTGAACCTTTAATCCTCATCCCTTTGTGTTCAGAACACCTTTTTCTTCCTTCAACTGGTGGTCTTCTACAGATAGTACCATGGCCCAAAACCACGCCACAAATGATAGTATTCTCCTGAAGAGTGACACTTCTATCCAGAACTAACCTGGGTTGTGACCCGCCAAACTTGAAAACCCGAGAAAAGAGACTATGGCTGTCCTCATCATCAAAAGTATCAATTTTTTCCTCTGCAGAAGGAAATTTGCTTGCTTTGATCCTAATACCCTCTGGCTTCTGACTGAAAGGTACAAGCTTCCGGGCAATATCAGAAAAGTGGATGTCTGATGAAGAAATCTTCTTCAGTTTGTTGAGGATATCATCAGGGCGTCGTGTACCGTTTATGCTTGTGTTCCATGCATAATCAAATGTGTTGAGCAGATCTCTTTCTGTTTTCAATGCGTCACTTTTGCTTTGCATCTGTTTGATCATCAATGAAGAATTGAAAAAGGAGATACTGTAAGTTTCCCGACTTACAAGCTTAAATTTCCATTTCCATGGAAAAACAATAATCACAATCCGCCATGTATCTCTCGCTATAAAACAATGGTCATTCACAGTCTCAAAATATGCAAACACTTCACAATGAACTCACACAACCAGTCCCAAAAAAATGTTATAGAAAATTAAGTAGACAGGATAACGACGTCTGCAGCACCCAGTATTACTAGACCACATCCTAATGTGACAATGGAAAGAGAAAAAACTTGTTTCTAAAACAACATAAAATACAATAGTATCTAACATTTGCGTAGCCTATTACTAGAACTATTCCCATATTAATTCATCTCCAAAACCAAGTCCATATTTTTGGCTGGCTAAACACCATCAGAACTCAAGTACATACATGAATACAGGATAACTAAAGTACATTCGCAAAATTAGAACCTTATTTCCCCAATAAAATCAGAACTTGACAACTCGCTAAAGCTCTAAGGTATTCGTGTGAGCGTTTTCTGTGCTATCTGGTGTAAAATTAATCAGTCTGCTTAACGTCTAGAGTTCAAGCCACTCATGAGATATTAAGGGAAAAAAATAAGGGATATACTCACAGGTGCCCATCTAAAAACAATAGGGTAGCCTCTTGAAAATATGTCCTCAAACAATCCAGGGCCTTTCTGCGGAGTGACTGCTTTAAAGTCAGCAGGGTAGCCATTGCCCAAATGAGCACCAGTACGGCCATAATGCTGAAGTCGAGTCCTCACATTGTCAGCTTGTCCAAGATAAGCCACAACTATGCTTCCCGGGTCAAGCTTCCCTATCTCACGGCCTAAACCAGTATGAGATACAGCAATGCCGAGTTCATACACCCCTGGACCTGAATTTTTGGGCAGATTATGGACCCTATACCTTTCAGCTCCTTCCTTTCCCAGCAAATAGTCTTCCCAATCAGAAGGGCCAACGAGAATCTGACAAAAATAGAGACCAGAAACCAGCCTTAGCCAATGATAAAAACACCACAAAAAACTTAGAACACACTCAAACATGTTCAAATTTTAGTTCGGTAACTGTGGTCATTTCCACCATTTTGGAGTAAAATCATCTGATTCTTGTTGTTGATATGCTTTAAAAAGGGGGAAAAAAAAAAAAACAACTAATATGTACGTACCAGGATTGAGAAAGTCAACTTTGAAATTGGGCAAATGACATTTCTGAAATTAGGTATTTGACAAGATAAAGCAAATAACTGAATCGTGACTAAACGAAACTGAGTACAGAATCGGCACATGCAACATATACACACACCAACATCAACCTTCCAAAAATCAAGAACGGAAATATTTATACGAGTACCGTATATTTGCCCAGATAAATCTCCTCATTCCATTCAACATGGTTAAAGAAATCAACTTGGACGATTAAAACCTCTAAAGAGGTCATTTCACTTCAATCTCAAAGTCTAATCAAGCATTTCAAAATCTTGATTTCCCCAATTTCGAAGAGAGACGTGCGGGAGAGAGAGAGGAGACAGAAAGAGTTCGAAATTTACCGCCCATTTGGAGAACTCACGGTCGTGCTTGGTTCTCTTACAGTCTTCCCTCTTCAACCTCGACATGAAGGCGACCGGATCTCCGGCGACCATGTCCCTGCTCCGGCCAAGAAATATGACCGTTACTCGCAAGTGACCCTACTTCGCAAGAAAAAAGGGACGGCGAAAATCTATTCCTTCGCCCGTTCCGAGAGGCGAATATTGGAAGATTCATGCCCCCATATTTGAAAGATCAAAAAAAAAAAAAAAAAGTCAATTATGTGTTCACTTCAGTCCACGTGACAACGATAATGTGCATTGTGTATATAAACATTAATCGAAGGGTAAAACAGTAAAATCGATAATATATTTGTGATCAATAATAAAAATTTAAAAAAATATAAAAGAAGAAAAACCTGAAAAACTATCTTAAAAAAAAAAACTGAAAAACTTTAAATTAATAAAACAAGCAATGTTAATTTTAATAAAGAAATGAGTTTTACCAAAAAGATTTAAAAAAAAAAAGTTGCAATGTATCTGTGCCATGCGATGGGAAGTATCGTGTGAGAGAAGAAGATTTGGGATCTATCTCAACACTGAAAAGCATTTTTTTTAATTATATTTTGATTATTTTTATCTATTCATTTACTATTGTTATGATCAGTTCAGAAGCACCATTTAAGGACTCACTATTGTTAATGTATTTGCAGACGGGGCAAGCCCTAACACGGGAGCAGATTAGGGTGTTTGGTAGAAAGTGATGTGAACTACTTTTTGAAATATAAATAGTATAAAGCTTTATCATGCTATAGTAATAATAAAAAAATACTATACTATTAAGCTTTTACATGCTATAGTAAAAACAGTTCCAATTATCTTGGCCAACACTTTACAATGAAGCGTGCCATGTAGATATTAATGCAAAAACGCTTTTCTTACAAGGTTACTATATGTATGTATGTATGTATATATATCTTATCTGCCCTCTGTATCTGAGTAGAATGACACGTAAGGTTCAATAAGAAATTTCCATTTTCCGCTTTCATTAAGGATGGTAGTTTGACTTGTGTTTGATTTTTTGATCCTGTAGTCCAAGCATGATTCGAAGGACAAAAGGCAACTTCTTTAGCTGGTTCGAAAATTTCCAGGGGGCATTGCTGCTTTTGATCTTAAGGATGCGCACCCAACTCTAATGGAGGACTTGCATGTATGCTTATCATGGAAGCGGTGGTTCTTTTTTCATGGAAAAAGATTAGTTATCATGTATTGGAACGGCTTATAAGAATTTGATATTATTAGAGTTTTCACCATTCTTTTTCTCTTTTTTAATTTAAGGTGTTTGGCAAAATAGTTAGAGCCGTTGGTTAAAGTTGCTTGTACTGTAACATATAAAAGCTTTACATTGTAGCGATTTTTTTTTAATTGTTACTATAACATGTGAGATTATTATACTGTTTATAACTAAGAACGTGATCCAGACCTTTTTTTGCCAAACATCTTATTAATCAGAATAAATGATTCTTCCTTTGTAAAGAAGCCATTGGAACAAGTCCTTTTTTCAATCGGATTTATGGCAAAAAATGAATGGAACTCCTCCAGTCCCCTTGGTTATTTTGGCCTTGTGGAATCTAAGAATTTTGTTCTACGGTATTGGTTAAGAATTTTGGTTACAGCGACCCGAATGGGGGGAAGGAGCATTTTATTTTTAGCGATCAATTTTGGTAAGAACAAAAAAGTGCGCATAACACTAACAAGCGACACGTCACACACTAGAACGACAAAAAACTCTATGAACAAAAACGACACGCCCTTGTATTGCAACGCCATTAAACATAATTGCAAAATACGATAGTAATGGTTATACTAATGCAGAAACTGATAGCTGGGCCTATTACTATATTACAGGTAGAATGACCGTCGTTTTACACTCAAAAGAAAGAAAGGTAGGTTTTTAAAACCGGCAAAAAAGATATAAAGGTTCAGTTCTCAAAACGAAAACGTCGTGTCGTTAGCGAGAGGACTAAGCAAACCAATGCCCATCTTCCAGAGCTTTCCCAGAACCTAAATAAATGGTTGCTGATTCGTCAACAAAGATCAGACCGTCATTAGAATGGAAACGCACTAGTCATCTGTAGAATTGTACAATGAAATAGTCATTTCTAATTGCAAATTTGGATACACAGACTTACTCGGCACAAGGAATTAAACCGTTCAAATGATACTTACATACAGAGATTAATATAAGATTAACTGATGTTAATGGTCTGCAAAATTAACTTTTCATGCTTAGAACTACCAGCTATGAAACTTTTTACCGGACAAAAAACATTGTACTTGTCATACTTTTCTAACGAAGAAGAAAAACTGCTAGAAAGTAGAAATGAAAGTTAGACTTTGTACACGATGAACCTGAGTATGATCAATCATCTCTACAGTCAAGTTTCTCCCCACTCAAGTACCGAAACCAAACTCTTCACGTCAATAACAAGATAAGGACGCACAAACCTTAGAATGATCAGCAAACTCTTGGGTGCGAAGGTTGTAGGAGATAATTTCACCATAAGCGGCTTCCAATAGACTCAATACCCCAAGAGTTCAATAGGCCCTGAATGTCCACGAGGGGTCCAATGGTTAGATGTTTAGTCCAAGAAGAAGAACCTTGCACGGCACCGGCAACACTAGAACAGAGATTCATTACACAAATATCCATGACCGTTGAGTGACTTTAAAAAAAAAAAAAAGACCAGAGAACAAGGGATTCATTCCAAAGTCCAAATTCTGTCCAAATTCATGCTTCCGTCGGGACATTACGTGGCAAAGATGTGCTTGAAATACATCATTACCACAGTCAAAAGAATGGATGGCATCATTATATTCGCCATCCTTATAATACCAGTAACAAACTCCATTACGATACACTCCCCCAAAATGACAGAGTTAATTTAAATTCTGCGTCCAAAGTGATTTCCTTCCAAGAATTGGTACTCAAGGTGTGCACCTCAGCTCTGAAGTTATCAAGGAAAACCCTGATGACAACAACTTTATAATCATTCTTTCCAGAATCGTAGCCAAACCCCACTTCCCTTACTTCATACTCACCACCAAGGCATGAACTGGGAAGAGTCTTGATTTCCCTAAGTTTTAAATCTTCCGTACCGAAATCATCTCTAGCATCATTATTAGCCCATATCAGCAAAAGATGTGCTTCTTCTGCACTCCGTTCTTCCCCTTCTTCACTGCAATTATCAGCCGTCGGCTTACTAAAATGCAAGGACTGAAAGGACAACATCTTTTTGTTCATATTTTCAAGGCGCTTGGCCACAAATGCCAGGTTCCTCATGAGAGCATTGATAAAAGCATACCATTTCTTACTAACACACTTGAACTGTTTCAGAGACTCTGGAGACAACAACGACATGATTTCTTCCACAGCCTCCTCTACCAAATCACAAATTCTCGCCATTCTCGCTCCTCATTAAAAAAAAGAAAAGAAAAAAAAATCATAACTTGTCTAAGCAAATAAGTTAACGAAATGTTGCTTTGATTTTTTTTTTTTAATTTTAACCACAATTAAAAAGAAAACAACGAATTTAGGGCAAGCGATTAGATCAGAAACCAAATACAATTTCGATTTCAAAAACCAAACCCTACACAATTCCATACATTTCCAAATCAAGATCAGAAGTAACTATATATGAAAAATCGCAAGTAATTTGAGGATGAAAAATTGATCCAAGAGTTACCGCACTTTAGCAAAAAGACCTCACTTCAGGAGTCCGTATAAGTTGAAGTTGCGATCAGGCTTTTCCTCCGTGCGCAACTAGTACATGAAGTGGAGATGAGTTGGAACTTGAACATACCACCGCATACAAACGTCATGGAATCGCCTCAATGATCAGACGTCAAGCACCAAATGACTTCCTTTTAACACTCCCTCGAGCAAAACACAAATCCAGCATTTTTTCTCGTAATGAAAAACAAAGTATGCAACTTGCTTGAGACTAATAAATAAACAAATTTCATTAATAAATAATAAAGGAGATGTTTTAAAAAAAAAAAAAAAAAACACCAACATTTTCATCAATCAGTTTTGGATTTTTTTTTTTTTAAAAAAAAAAAGAGTGCAGAGAAATACTAAGCGATATGGCCAAAACTCGAAAAAAAAGGAAACTTTACCAACAAAAACGATATGCCCTTTCATTGCTACGCCATTAAAAATATAATTCTAAAACACGATATGTCGTTTTCTTTTAGTATCTTTAATGAACTACTAAACAACGTCGTTGCTTCTAATTCTGAACAAATCCAGAGACTGATAGCGGGCCCTATTACTGCTACAATGACCGTCGTTTTACACCCAAAAGAGAGATTAGAGGTTTTTTAAACCGACAGTTTGGTAACCAAACGTCCGCCCGCAAGAGGACTGAGCAAACCAATCCAATCTTCAACAGCTTTTCCAGGAATATGATTCCCGATTACTCGACTTTAGATCAGACCCTCATTCAACTGGGAATGAACTAGTCAAATGTTGGCCGATAGTATACACAACATATTCTCTCATTTTTATTAAAGGGATTTTTTGATAGTTCGTTTTAATTAAATAGATTATGTAGATAGGAATCATGATTCAGTAAGTAGAACAAAATTGAATTTACCAAGAAGTCAGCTTGTCACAGATAATGTAATTTTGATCAAATTGGTGATAGTGGGCTAGAGCTACAAATGTATATACGTTTTCTTGTTTTCATCTTTGAATTCATCACGACATGACATGCCGCTTTTAAATTCTGTTGGAGAGTTGGAGAGACCTCTATGATGAAAGAGTGATTTATAATTGTCATTTGTCACGTTAGATGCTTAAAACATTCACATGCTATCCCACGCAATAAGATAAATATCTGATTTAATGATGTTAATGGTCTACAAAATAACTTTTTTCACGCTTAGGCACACGAACTATGAAACCTTTTACTCCACAAAAAACATTGCATTTGACAAACTAACCAATGAAGAAAATAAATGCTTGAAAGCAGAAATGAAAAACATAAGCATGAAAAACAAGGGCTAACTCAAGACTGGCGTTACATCATCTGCGCTCCATTCTACTGTTTTGTGCTTCTACCGATTATCAAGCCTATGGACATGATGAACCCGAGTGATCAATCATCTCTAAGGTTCAGTTTCTCTCTGCTGTTTTGAGTACCGAATCCAAACTCTTCAGCTCAATTAGAAGACAAGCATCTTCAGACATTCCGATATGAACATAATAATCAACAAGATCATTGATGTAAAGGTTATAGGAGATAACTTTACCATGTTTGTTTCTCAAGTAGAGTACATTACCCCAAAGCTTCAATGGTCGCTGTATGCCCACGAGGGGACCGATAACAAGAAGAACCTTGCACATCACCAGAAACACCAGAATTGGAATTCATCACCCACATATCGATGACCATTGAATCATTTCCACGAAAAAACAAGAGAACATGGTATTCGTTCCAAAGTAAAAAATTTGTCTGCCCGAGTTCACCCCCTTCTTGTGCTGCCCTCTTGACATTATCTGGCAAAGGTGTACCATGAAATACATCATCACCAAAATCAAAAGAATTGAGAGCACATAACTCGTCGGGATAATACCAACAACGAACTCCATTACAGTGCACCGGCAGGTAACGACAAAGAACTTCACAAACTTTTACATCAAAATTGATTTCCTTCCAAGAATTTGCACTCAAGCTGTATACCTCAGCTTTGCAATCACCAAGATCATCATCCTCCCGGATCGTAACAACTTTATAATCATTCTTTGCAGAATCATAGCCAAATCCCACTTCTCTTAATTTGTATTCATCGCCAAGGCATGAAGCGGGAAGAGTCTTGATTTCCCTTAGAGCTGGATTCAGCAAAAAAAAATAATGTCATTAAAGATCAATAGAGCGAAACAGATGATGCCATTACAATGACCCACCGGTAAAATGTGACGCAACAGCCTGCGACTAAATAAGGGAAGCAATAGATCTTCAGTAACACAAGGAATGCACGTCTCATCATCAGCCAATGTCAGCAAATAACTTGCATCTACTAAGTTCCCTGCTTGCTCAATTTCTGTGGGATTGAAGGCCATCAGGTTACGAAAATGCAAGAACCGAGAGGACGCCATCTTCTTCTTCATATTCTCAAGGCGTTTGGGCCACAAAATCTGGGTTCTTGATAAGAGCATTGATAAAAGTGTAATATTTCTTACTAACACACTTGAAATGTTTCAGAGACTCTGGTGGCAACCACGACATGAGTTCCTCCACCATCTTCTGGCAAATCACAAATTCTCTCCATTCCCTCTTCTGATTAAAATAAATAAAAAGAAAAATAAGTACAACTCGTCTGAGCAACCAAGTTAACGGAATGTTGGGGATCAGAGACTGAGTGAGAGCATGTTCAATTCTCATGGGCATTCGTTAAAATCACGATCAGCAAAAGAAGTAACTAAACATGAAAAATCGCAAGAGATTTGGGAAATGAAAAATTGATTGAAGATTCCAAAGTTACCATACTTAAGAAGTCCGCGAAGTTGAAGCTGTTATAGTTGGGAATTTCGATCGGATTTTTCCTATATGCTCCACCAGTACATGGAAATGGGCTTACTCTCGAGTCTTGTACGAACAACAGTCGATAAGTACATATAAATATAACAACGGAAGAAAAACAGAGAACACTTGAATGGGCAGAATGGGCAGGGTTTGAACTTTGAAGGCGAGTAACTAAGAGAGAGAATCTAAATGGAGCCATTGATGTCAGAGAGAGAAACTGAAAGCATTCCCTCTCGGTCTTCCTGACGTGGGAACTTGAAAAAACATTGAGGGTGTGTTTGGTACGAGTATTTGAGTATAATATTTAAATAAAGATTTAAATTTTTGTGAGAGAAAATATTATAGCAAAATAATTTAAACCATGATTTAAAAACACAAACAAACACACTCTGAGTATTGTATCGTCCCATCTGTGCTTGTGGAAAAAGGTCTAAAAAGGCTACTTATTTTTGTGGTTTTTTCATTTTGGTAGGATGTATTAGAAGGAAGGAACATTATATTTATTTTTTTCCCCACTAAATTTAATACTTTGTTATTTAAAAAATATTAAAATAATATAATTATAAGTATAGTTTAATAATAAAATTATATATAATTTTATTTAAAGTAAAGAGTTTAAATTTTTTTACTTTAAGTTCAAAAATAAAATAAAATAGTATTTTATAATTTTTAAGAATATTTTTTTAGTACTAAAAATCCATACAATTTAATATTTTCAACCTACCTTTTTATTGATCAACTCCAAATTATTTTAAAAAAACTATAAAAGAAAAGCACAAATAATATAAAAAATAAATAAGTCTATGTATATGTTTTTCTTTAATAAGTTTTCTTTAATATTTTATTTTGTTTTTCTATTATAGTTTTATAAAATTAATTCATGATTTATTAATAAAAGAATAAAAAGAAAATTTCACGTTAAAAATACAAATTAAGGGTATCAAATTTAGATTTTTAAGAACTATAAGATATTGTTTTTATATTTTTTTTTTAGCCTAAAAGACCGTTTATAAGTGAACCACTTGTCTTTTTCTTTCTTTCTTTTTTTTCTCCTTCTTCTTTTTTCCTAAGGTAATCCCACTACTAATGCTCAAAAATAGCAAAAAAAAATTAAATTATTTCATAAATACAAATAATTATTTTCACTTAATGTTATCACATAAAATATAGAATTATTTACTTTTTTATACCTTCTGCTTTAGGTTTATTTAGAATGTATATGTTTTATTTTTGATCTCATCAAACGTATACCTTAAGATTACATTTATTATATAAATCCATACCCTCTCTGTCAACCCTCAATTACGATCTAGAAAATACCAAAAATATCCTCAAATAAAAAAATAAAAAAAAAACTAAAAAGAATCGTGAAGTTATATATGAAAACACTCAAACAACCTTTCAAAGTCTTTTCTCAAAGCTAAAAAACTATCAACCTCTTTTTCTGTAAAACAAGACATAATCAGAGCCAAAACTCGATTCTCACGACGGAGCAAGAACATGGAATACACTAAAAGTTTTTTTTTTTTTTTAAAAGGAAAAATATGAAGAGAAACGAATATTGGATTGACAAACCAATATCTCTGCATTCAAATTTATAGTTGCCCATAAATTTCCCCAAATGTTGGCTGATAGTGGGGGTTAGCTGTGAGATTAAGGATTTTTTTCCTTCTTGTATTTTAAGGGGTATTTTGGACATTTGAAAAGTCAAAATCGAGCATTGGCACAGAGAATAGATAGATTTAGGTAATAGATGTTGAGGGTGTTTGTCAGTAGTTTCTACAATTCAGTTACTACTACAAACTTAGTTATGAATAATATAAAGCTTTTACATGCTACAATAATAATAAAAAAAGGTGCTACAATATAAAACTCTCACATATTACAAGTAAAAGTGGTTCCCACCACTAGCTCTCACTATCCTTCTAAACTCTCACATGCTCCAGTAGTATGAAGGTAACTTTTTAATGAGATTAAAAAATTAAAAATATAATCTCTAAATAAATCTAAAATAAAAAAAAAAAAAGATAAATAACCCTGAATTATAAAAACTATACGATGACAATATGAGGTTGTGGAGGCCCTGTTGGCATTTATTAGGATCCAATATTTTATACCATTCAGTGATTGAGAGAGGTGAGAAGGGATTAGCGAACGCAGGAACGATAATTTTGAAAGAGAGAGGCATATAAGGTGCAGTTCTATTAAGAAAAACTATATTATAATGACATCATATAATTTTATCATTGTTAAAATTATTTTAAAAAGTGTGTTGTATTTTGTTGATGTTGGAATTAATCAACAATAATCTTCACGATAATCCTCACAATTATTCACGGTATATGTCGTTTAGTGCAGTGAAAATTTTAAAGGTAAAAAATAAAAACGCGGATTTATAGTAATTCACTCTAAAATAAGCTACTTCTACTGTAGTGATTCTCTTTCTCTTATATTCACAAACAACACATCAAATCTCTTGAAAAGGAAGAAAAAAAATAATTTGGAAGAGGTTGAAGTGTGCTCTCTGAGATTACAATGATCCAACATCCCCCCTCATTTGTCTCTATCTCTCCCCTGTATAGCCTTAAGGCATTATGTGCAGGTGATTAAAATAGTGATGATGAATACAAGAATCTTCGTGTTTTATGCCGATCTATAATATTTAGGTATGGTGTCTTTACAGGCTCAAAAGCGTTTCGAAACTTGTGCTAGTGACTTTCTTTTCAGGCGCATTGTCTTGACTGTCGGCCTTACCCTCATTCTGTCTGTCTATCTAGAAATTGGGGTGCACAAAAAGGCAATAGACACGTGGTCATTGTAATCTTAACCTATCTATACAGGGACAAGCTATGAGGGTTATCTCAACTTCGATCCTAACTTCGATCCTACTTAGACCGCGCTAGGCATTTACTTTGCTACATGGCCCTAGCCGTCGAGATATCCCCAACATATTTCAATCCCAGTATGTCAGGTATGATGTATCACAGTTGTTGTCATCATCCTTGAGCTAGGTGAGCAATTAAATTCCTTCTTCACTCCCTCTTTTCTTCCCTTTGCGTAGTTGATGGCTATGATATTCTACAAATACTAGCTTGGGGAGACGTGCCTCAGGCACGGCTGTTGTTTTATTTGGTTAATTTCAAATAATTACGTATGATTAATGATATTTTAATATTAATAACTATTGATATTTTAATATTAATAACTATTTTATCTGATCTTATAATTTTCAAGTATGTATATTTTCTTATAAAAATATTAATAAAACTATATAATTGCAATAAAAAAACTAATTATAGCAAAAGTGGAGTCAATATAAATGTTCAACTTTCTTATTTTGATTATTTTTTTATGTTCTTAAATATAAAGTATTTGTATATTTTGAATGAAGATAAGAAGATATTTTATAAAATTTTGGTATTGTATTTTTCTTGGCTAATTTTTTTTTTTTTTAAAGAGAGAAGTGCCAAATATTAATACCATAGTATTCTAAGACATACATAAGTTTAGAACTTGGTCTATTTCTAGAAATTCTTTCTAGAGGCCATTTTATTCAATGTACTGGAGCGCTTTATGGCATTAAAATATTGGCATGAGTTGTTTAAACACACACTCTTAAATAGATGATGGAAAATATATGTATCAAAGTATAAAATATCAAATAAATTAAATTCATTCGCTCTCGTTACTCTCTTACATGATGTCTTTAATTTCTTGTTTTTTTGTTTAGTATGTATGTTAATATTTATTTTCTTCCTCAATTAATTTCTTTTCTTTATATTCATTTTTAGAATTGCTTCATTTAGTTCATGTAATTGTATTGTCTCCGTTTGTTAATATTTTTTATTTTTCTATAGTAGTTCAACAATTCAACCTGAAACTCATGCTTAATAGTTAAAACGCCATGGAACTGTTCTTTGTAGGTCAATTCAGAGATTGAATTGAAGATGAGCTGATTCTCTGTTCTTAGAGTATTTTTCTAATAGTTAACATAGGTTATGTATCACGAAAGTCACAAATCAGATTGTCAAAATCCTAATATAATGGTTCAACACCTTGTTCTACAGATGGAGCAAACTTGGCTTCTCCATCGTAAGAATTCTTCTACTTTTTTGTCATAATTTATATGTACTTTTCTTAT
Source organism: Artocarpus heterophyllus (assembly GCA_025403435.1). NCBI lineage: Eukaryota > Viridiplantae > Streptophyta > Magnoliopsida > Rosales > Moraceae > Artocarpus > Artocarpus heterophyllus. The sequence continues at coordinate 5,993,768 of CM046330.1, read as the reverse complement.
AACCATTAGGCTTTGAAAGTTGTAAAAGTCAAACTTTAATATTAAAATGTTTTAAAAATACTATTTTTTAACCATTAAATAAAAAGGTAGATACATCAACCAACAAAAAATCAATACAAAAAAATTCAATATATGCTATACTTGGTGTCAAATTATTCACTAAATATAACACGAATCAAATTTAGTGATTTCCTACTCAAGTGTTAAAATATAGCATTAGCACATTAAGACCATTTGCAATCCGAATATCTATGCCAATACTATACTTGACATTAAGAAAAGGTAAAAGAACATATTTTATATACTATTCTATTTTTTGCTTCAATGCCTAACTTCTTTTCAAATGCTATTTCCACTTTTTGGCATAGTTATTCAGCTTTGGAATTCGTAAGTAAGAGTTTGATTCTAAAATAATTCAAAAATAGTTATAATGTAATGATAAAATTAAAACGTAATGCAATATCTAAAGCCAAAATTTAGCATATGTAATTAGTAGCATATATCAAAATTTAACACAAAAAAATGACATTGCATTTTAGAGAGTGATTTTGCTACTGAAATGCTAAAATTTAACACTAACACACTAATTTTACATTGAATTAAAGAGGCTCTAGAGATTCTCGTGCAATGAAAATTTTAAGCTACTTGTACAAAAACACAGCTTGCAAAAGAATAACAGCGCAAAGAATAAAGTAGTTTAGACAAATGATGCCTTGAGAGGATGTCTATGCTAATGTTTGAAAGAACAGATCAAAAAAATTTAGATCACTACTTGCAACCCATTTAAGTGAGTCAAAAGAAACAAAGGAAAATTTTCGTAAATGTTATTTTTTAAGATTTATTTTTTATAAATGTCTCGTGTTTATTTGTAACACAACTTAATATAAAATATGAATGATAGTGTGACATAATTTTTTTAAAATATAGCATGAATAAATATAACTTTTAAAAATATGATATAACATGTACTTTTCTCAAACCAAAAACCCACAGAGTCCAAACAATCCACGTCTTATAATTGGGTGACAGGTATGAGAGAAAGGTGGAGTCTTGGGAGAGAAATAAAATTAGCCTAATTTTGTGACACCCGTATTTTAACGAGCATGATTTTATAAAATTTAATGAATAAAATGTGACAATTTAAAATTTTATAGTATTTAAAATTATCAAGTTTGTCTATGTTGTTTCAATCATAAAAAAAAAAATGTCACTTTAGTATTTTCTTACCAAGTCTTCATAGGAAACATTCAAAATTTACCAATACTCACTTCTCTCAATCTTGTCTCCCTAAATTAATGCTCAATTATGTAGCATTCTTCTCATTTTGCTAAAAGTCTCCGAAGGAGACATGGAATTAATTTTCCCTCAATTAATAGAAGACATGGAGATATTTTCTCAACCACCTATTTAATTCTTTCCTCATCTTCTTCCATAACTCACTCCAATTGTCCTCTCAATTATGTTGGCATTACTTGCTAAAAGTCTCCATGGGAGACATGATGATATTTTCTTTTAATGTTCTTTTGTTTCTTCTTACAACTTTTCCCGTAAACTTCCCCTTCCTCTCAAGCATTTTGATATCTTTTTATTTAACGATCACCACCTTCTTCTCTAGTTTCTCATTCTCTCCCTTTCTCACTTCAATTTCTAACTAAAGACATAGAGCACAAAGCTCTCTTTGTAGCCAAGACAATTATAATTCCCAACCATGATCGAGGCAGTTTTAGAGTTAATTCAAGCTTAATTTTTAACCCGAACTCTGGTGCTTTTCAAAGGAGTTTTGAGGTAGGTTATCTTTAATCTAAACTTGGTTTTTAGTATGTGTTTTCTCCATATTTAATGTATAATTTTTGTGTTCAAAATTCATTGCAAAAATTCTAGTTATGTTGACATGCATATTGAACATTTATGAACAAAAACATGAGTCTTGAGTTGAAACCAACAACTAACCTTTATTTTAGTTTGATAACAATATTACAAACATGCTAGGAATGTTTAAACCGGTTTCCATAATTTTAAGATTGATGTTTTAATGTTTTGAACTTAAAAGCAAACTTAAGCATGTTTTCATCATTATTTACAAGAAATGCTAGAGATATAATTTGATAATGATTTTGGTATAAAACTCATAAGGATATGTTTATTATGATTATATAATGCATGTTGCATATTTTGGAATGGCTTTGAGATTTTGAACAAGGATAATATGCTTTGAGTTAAAGAAAAACTTGACATTCTATGAACTTTGTAATACCTCTACGAGCAGTGGCTCTTTCTTAAAATTCTGGAGTTAAATGAAAGTAAATTTTATAAATTGCTTTGCATATTTAAAAAGTAGACATCCTAAGCTTTCCAACGAGTTATCATGAGCCTAAATCGGAGTTGTATTTTAATTTCTATGAATTTTTCAATTTTCAGATTAGAAACTAGTAAACCTGCCAGTGGTAATAAATCACCCGTCTACCTTAAGTAAACCACCTGTTAACTCGTGTGTTGATTGTAGATAGTGAACCCGCCTTTTTGCAAAAGTATACCACCAATTTGCCATGGTATACCAGCTGTTAACTTAAACCAAGAACCTAACTTTGCTCACCTTCTAGTCCCTTAATGTCTTGCAACCTTTCTAATACTATCCTAAATGATTTATGAATTCTTATTAGAGACTAAAACATATAGATTACTTGTATGTATTTTATATTATGTTTAAGATAAAAATTGTTTACTTGGTATTTAAAGAACAATTGCATAAAAAACTTGAATGGCACTAGTGAAATGGGTTTACACATAATTCACTTATGAATGTGATTAAACGTTGTGTTTTAGTTTTAATTGTCCTTATGCATGCCTTAGGGTCAAGGATGTGTGGAGCTAACGTTAATTAATTCTGAGATTAAAAGATTGTTGTTAAGCTTTGAAGGTAGGGATTCTATTACTCATCTTTTGTGAGGATTTGGTAAATTAAATTTGGTTGTTTTATGTTGTAAAATATGTATATTGTATAGCGAGGAATATAATGATTTGACATATGTTATAAATTGAGAAGCGTGGTTAAAAAATTGACTCTATAAATAAAAATTAAATACAAAGGAATAGTGAGATGTAAAAAGGGCGACGGTTACGTCCTTAGGCACGAATACCCTAAAAGGTAAAATAGGGGAAAGGTGATGACGCTTCCTTGGGTTGAAAGTCTCATAATGCACTGTACAATAATCGACTTGGTGAGGACTCGGGGCTTGATGTCCCCTCACCAGAACACCCTTGGAATGTTTAGAGGGTGACCAAGCGCGCCCATTTAGGTTTCGATGAGTTGAGTGATACTCTATTTAATATGGATACCTAGAAACAATGATGAATGGTAATATTTGTATAAATGTATAATTATGAAACTTGGTAATGATTAACTATGGTATCCATGAGATGTGATCATAATAAACCTTATAATCTAGAATATGACGTAACTTAACTAACCATGCAGTTTTAATATGGTAATGGATAAACCATAAGGTGAGTCATGATTTTTCCTACTGGGCATGTCGATGCTCATCCATATCATATATTCATCTCTCAGGTGGAACTCAGTGCAACATATCTGAAGAGGAATAGGCAACAACAACCCTGTTGTTTTCGTGTTAGAAGATCTTGTTTATTTGTAACTTGTCTAGAACATGTAAGATTTATATTATATTTTTTTTATGATGGCTGTGTTAAGTTATTTGAGAATTGTACTATGGTGATGATGACTGTATTATATATATTTGGTGCTAAACTAAAAACTGTGGTTTGTATTTAAACTTTTAGTTTTATTTTTGTTTAAAGACCCATGGGTATTGTTTAATTTATTTAAATAATATTAAATTTAAAATTATTTTTATTTATTCAATACTGTTAACCCCCACATAGGGGCGCTACAAATTTTTTAGGTTAAAAGAATTTTTTTTTTGGTATAATTGATAAAACTAAACTGACTAAAATAATTGTTAAATTTGAGTAAATATCATAGTCACTGACCAAATTAAAGGGTAAATGCAAAGCATTGAACCATAAAGCTTTGAACTTGACAAACAATTACAATGATCAAGAAAAAAAGATTGTAACTAGAGATTAAAGTATGACATGAAAATGAATGCAACTCAAGTTCTTTTTAGTAATGAAGCTTTTGAAAAAGTGCTTCTCTTTTCTTCCCTTTGAGTACTGAAACCAAACTTTTCACATGAAAAACAAGACGATCACCTGCACTAAGTTTCAATCTTCCGCAACTTTCACCAAATTTTTTGGTAGAAAGATTGTAGGAGATAATTTCGTGATCCTCGGTTTTCATCAAGAGCCGATCTGTATCCCAAAACCTTAGCGGGCAGGTAATTCCCCACGGGGGTCCAATTTGTTAGGTATTTAGTCCAAGAATAAGTGCCTTTACACCATCGGACCATGAATCCATCACCCACATTTCAACAACTATCGAGACTCGTCAACATAGTAAAACAAAACAAGGGATTCGCTCCAAATCCCAATTGTTGTCCAACTTTCAAGTTCTTCCCTCCTTTTTGCTACCTTTTTACCTTTTTCGGCACCAGTATGTTGCGAAACACCTCGTCAACAAAATCAAACGAAGTGATAGTCAACACCTTACCATTCCAAAACACCAACAGTAAACTACTTGGTTATCAGTAGGAACGTGCTTAATAATTTTATTATCAATTTGGATTTCTTTCCAAGAGTTGGTGCTCAAGGTGTGTACTTGAGCTTTGTAAGAAGCATTGGAACGTTCTTGATCAGAAGGATACATATGACGACCACCTTATATTCATTAGCTCTGGAATCGTAGCTGAATCCCAGTCCCCGGATGTCATAGTCATCGTCATCAAGACGACAAGAATTATAAGAAACAATCTTGATTTCCTTGAGTGTCGGATTTAGTAAGCAAATTCTGTCATCGCGTGACCAAACTTCTATGAGACAGATGATGCCATTGCAATGAGGCACATATTTTCAAAAATTATGAACTTACAACAAACTTTAATAGGCCGTTTGGTATGCAGGTTTAAAACCATTTAAGGCAGTTCAAACTATAAACTCGGTTTAAACTGATATTTGATTGAGTAATAATTATGGTCAATTCAAACCATAGAGGTGGTTTTAAAACGGTCTAAACCTCCAAAATCTAACCTTTATCTCTTTAATTTCTTATAGTTTGAACCATTTTCTATAGTAAAAATTATTCTCATTCTTTTTTTTATGTAGTTTTCAAAACATCAGTTCTAGTTTTAAACTTAATGTGATGTTTTATTCTCGTTTTAAACCTTTATATTCTAAAGGTCAGTTCAAAACTATCATTTAAAACATATAGTTTAAAACTCATACAAACTATGAAGTTCTAAACCACACCATTTCAATCCCGTGCACCAAACGAACCATAAATCTACAATAAAACTAGGCATGAAGTTCTTTTCATCTAGATCATCCTTGACCAATGTGAGGAAATTATTTCCTACTGAAACATCCCCATTTGGCCGTTTTGCTGCGGAACCAACGACCATGAGGTTTTGCACAAAGAATACCGACAACGACGACGTCTTGTCCTCCATAACGCGAAGGTGCTTGGCCACAAAATCTAGGTCATTCATGAGGCCATTGATGAAAGCATACAATTTCTTACTAACGTACTTCAACAGTTTTAAAGACTTAGAATACAACCGCAGCATGGTTTCCTCCGCCACCTTCCAGCTTGGCATTCACAAATTCCTTCCATTTTCTGCTTAAAAAAAAAGAAAAAGAAAAATTGATACAACTCGTAAGCAAAAAAATTAACAAGAACAAACTATGATGAAAAACATTTAAGACTGCAACAAAATGCGCAAGTAAATTGATAATGAAAAATTGATTTATAGGGTGTTTGGTATAATGGTTAGAACCATTAGTTAGAACTATTTTTATTGTAGCAAGTGAGAATTTTACACTGTAGTAACTTTTTTCTTTTTTAATGTAACATCTGAGAACTCTATATTGTTCATAACTAATATAGTGGTTAAGACCACTCCTTGCCAAACAGACCGTTAATAATTATCGTATTTCAGCAAAAGACCGTATGTTAAAGCCATGGTTAGGGACTGCGCTATTTGAGTTTGCTCTCTAACGAACAATAATGGTATATACAAACATAAATAAAAAAATACATATATAGAGAAAGAGAGCCTTAATGATTCACTAACTAAACTTTCTAGAGAGAAAATATGTTGTTTCATAACCCGAGTCAGGTCATCTAAGCAGCGATGAATATGTCATCTTACACAAACGACAATAAAGTTATTGAACACAAATGAGACGACAGCAAACAATACAGGTAAAGGATGTTAGTAACCAAATCAAACCAAAATTCTACCAAGATCGTTCATGTTAAATGATTGAGAGGAATAATTCTAAATTGCAGAAACGTACCTTGATTTATGATTTTGGATTGTTGTGGGTTATTATCTTCCAATCCAATACGTATACCTTTTGAAACTTTAATAAAGATGGGATTTTAGAGAAGTATGATGTCTGTAAACTTTCTGAATTGAATGATACGTTTGAATTGGGGACCATAACCAGAATAAATAACTTTAGTTATTTTAATATATTTTCAGTTTTGCCCATCATAAAATCTAGAAATTACAAATTGTATCTACACATATAATATTAATAATAGTAATAACCCATACATTATTTTAATACCCTAAAAAGCCTTTTAACTTTATCTTGATTATATCACTTTAATTTAGGCTTTACCTTAAGATAGCATTAAACAACACATTTAATTACATATGTAGGCCCACATGAAAAATTATATTCCAACAATCTCCCACTTGGGCCATATATGTTTCTTTGCTAAAATGTGCTAATCTTAGTGAGCTCAACCTTTGCTATCACACATAAGGGTATTACTGAACAATCTCGTCCATTGATCATACTAACATAGAACCAAAGCGGTCTTTGTCACAAATATAATGTGACTAGACCCATCAATGATCATACATATCGATATAATCAAATGACATAGATCAAGTATTGATGTGTAGCATGAAAATTACATGCAAAGTGATCTAAACATGTCTATTTCTAACTGGTCCAACCTTATACCTGAATGAGATCAGAACTGTACCAAAGTCAAAGTGTAAGTAAACTCTATTCTTTATTTCTACAGAAAACATATACAAACACACAATGTCTATATATAAACAAAAGTAGCATTCTAAATATAAACTCCCACTAAAACTGTATATCATCAAGTAACTGAACACCCATATGAGCAGTGTGCACATGAAAGACCTTGGGTGGAAGCCCTTTTGTAAGCGGATTCGCAATCATGGAGTTCATACCAATATGCTATATAGACACCTGACCACTCTGAACTCTTTCTGTAACAACAAGAAACTTAATCTCTATATGCTTTGACTTTGAAGAGCTCCTGTTGTTGTTGAAATATAAGACTGTAGATTTATTATCACAAAATAACTTAAGTAGTCTTTCTATACTTTTCACAATTCATAGCCCAATGACAAAGTTTCGCAGCCATATTTCATGATTGGACGCCTCATAACATGCTATAAATTCTGCCTCCATGGTGGAAGAAGCTGTGAGTGACTGCTTAGCACTCCTCCAAGAAATAGCTCCTCCAACAAGCAAATAAATATAGCCCGAAGTAGATCGACGACTATCTTGACATCCAGCAAAATCTGAATCCGAATAACCAGTGATCTCGAGTTGGTCTGACATTCTATATGTAAGCATGTGATCTTTTGTTCTCTGTAAATATCGCATAACCCGTTTGGCTGCTTTCCAATGATCCACTCTAGGGTTACTCAAATATCTGCCCAACAATCCAACAATGTATGCCATATCCGGACAAGTACAAACTTGAGCATACATTAGACTCCCAACAGCTGACGCATATGGGATCTTTTCCATTTCCTTAACCTCAAGGTCGTTCTTAGGACACTGACTTAAACTAAACTTGTCTCCTTTAGCTACAGGGGTATCTCCTAGTTTACAATCCTGCATGCCAAATCTTTTAAGCACCTTTTCGATATAGCTCTTTTGTGATAACCCAAGAATAGCTCGAGAGCGATCTCAGTGTATTTTAATTCCTAACACAAAAAAGGCGTCACTAAGATCTTTCATTTCAAATTTCTTTGATAGAAATCTCTTGTTTCGTGCAATAAGCCTATATCATTGGTGGCAAGCAGTATATCGTCAACATACAATACCAAGAGAATACACTTACTCCCACTAAACTTATGGTATATACAGTCATCTACAGTGTTTATCTCAAAACCGAATGAGACTATCACTTGATGAAATTTGTAATACCATTGACGAGAAGCTTGCTTAAGCCCATAGATGGATTTCTTTAATTTGCAAACCATTTTCTTTGGGTCTCCCGACTCAAAGTTTTCCGGTTGCGCCATATAGATTGTTTTATCAATGTCACCATTTAGAAATGCCGTCTTAACATCCATCTGATGTAGCTTAAGATCAAAATGCGCTACAAGTGCCATAATTGTCCTAAAAGAGTATTTCGTTGAAACCGGAGAGAAAGTCTCTTTATAATCAATGCCTTCCTTTTGAGTAAAGCCCTTAGCAACAAGACGAGCCTTATATCGCTCTACATCACCCTTCGAATCCCTCTTGATTTTAAATATCCATTTACAACCAATGGGCTTCGCACTTTCAAGTAATGGAACGAGATCCCAAACGTCATTGTCCTTAATAGACTTTATCTCATCTTTCATGGCATCCATCCACTTTTGAGAGTTCGAACTATGCATGGCTTGACGGACATTGATCAGATCATCATCCATCAATCTAACACTTTCCTCATGTTCTTGGAGAAATACTATGTAATCATCCGGAATAGCACTTCTCTTCTCTCTAGTGGATCTCCTTAATGGCACAAGTTCTTGAGGTTCTGGTTCTTGAGGTTGTTGAGTTTGTACCTCAAGGGGTTGAACGACTATGTCTAGTTATTCTTGATATGCAACTTGATCAATGTCAAGGATAGAAACCTGAACATTATCAAAAGCAATTGTGGGAATAGGAACCAATCCCTCTTGAACAAGAGAAACATGATCAAATTCATCCTCAAAGACAAAGTCTTTAACCTTATTTCTCCCCCCAAACTCAATATCCTCAAAGAATGTTGCAATTTCCATCTCAAAAATAGCCTTAGTAGTGGGATCATAAAATTTGTAACCCCTTGACCATTCAGAGTAACCAATGAAATAATAGCTTACTGTCTTGAGTCCAATTTCTTTTCATTGGACCTATAAGGCCTTGCTTCTACTGGACAACCCTAAGTATGTAAATGCTTCAGACTAGGCCTTTTACCAGTCCAAAGCTCATAAGGTTTTTTAGCTGCTGCTTTTGTTGGTACTCTGTTGAGAATGTAAGCTGCAGTCTTGAGTGCTTCACCCCAAAGGGATTCAGGTAAAGTGGAATGATAAATCATACTCCTCACTATGTCCTTAAGTGTCCGGCTTCGTCTCTCAGCTACACCATTCATGCTAGGTGAACCTGGCATGGTATATTGAAGGACTATCCCTCATGCCTCTAGGAATTTAGCAAAAGGTCTTCGACGTTGTTCACCTGATCTGTCATATCTGCCATAGTACTCATCACCATGGTCAGATCTAACGCCCTTAATTCTTTTACTAAGTTGAAGCTCAACCTCAGCCTTATATGACTTGAACACGTCCAAAGTCTGTGACTTCTCATGTATGAGATATAGGTAGCCATACCGAGAGTAATCGTCTATGAACGATAAAAAGTGTCATTGACCATTCCATGAAGCCACAAGAAATGGTCCACAAATGTCCGTGTGTATCAATTCTAAGGCATCCGTAGTTCTATTGTCACCCAATCCCCTTTTGTTTGTCTGTTTCCCTTTAATACAATCAACACAGGTTTCAAAATTTGTAAAATTAAGGGAATTAAAAATTTCATATGACACAAGCCTTTCCATCCTTTTCCTTGAAATATGTCCCAATCGCTTATGCCATAATACAATGAAATTCTCATCGGTTAATTTACGTTTTATGCCACGAGAACTAACATGTAAGGTTTCATTATAAGAAGCAACTGTATCAAGCAAATATAGGTTATCTTGAAAAAATAAAAAACCGGTACCAATAACATTTGAATTTAAGGAAAGACTAAATTGACTATTTTTAAATGAACAACAATATCCAGATTTGTCCAAAATAGAAATAGAAATTAAATTTTGCCTAAATGACGGTACAACAAAAGTGTCTTTCAAATCCAAATAATAACCAAAACTTAATAATAACCTAAAATGCTATATTGCTTCAACTTCTACCGATTTGCCATCTCCCACATAGATGAATCTTTCAGCATCAATTGGCTTTCGGTAGCTCAGGCAACCCTGCATAGACACACTTATATGAGTAGTGGCACCTGAATCAATCCACCAAGTGTGTCTTGGCACTGAAGTTAAATTAACCTCAAAACAATCCAAATTGAGAAGCTTACCTTTCTTTGTACGCCAAGCATGATACTTGGTGCATACCTTCTTCATGTGTCCAGGTTTACCACAAAAGAAACAACTATGATTTTCATCCTTATCCTTATGTTGTTTCTTTTGTGCTGGATCTTTAGCAGCTTCATTATTTTTCTTTCTTTTCTTCTTCTTGTCCTTAGAGGTGCTAGCCAAGTGAGCACTTTCAGTCTACTCTTACTTCAGTCTCTCTTCCTCTTTCACGCAATAAGAAATTAACTCAATAATAGTCCATTTCTCTTTCTGGCAGTTGTAACTAATCTTGAATTGACTGAATTGTGCAGGAAGAGAAATCAAGACAAGATGCACTAGAAGGTCCTCAGAAATTTACAGATTTAGTGTCTTTAATCTTGAAGCCAGATGAAACATCTCCATAATGTACTCCCTTATGTTTCCTTTTGCTTTGTACCTCATTGAAATCAGGCTCGTCAAAAGTGTGCTTGTTTCAGCCTTATCATTCTTTGCAAAGCATTTCTCAATGGCCTCAAGGAAACCCTTGGCTGTAGTGACCTCATCAGGCACAGTGCCCCTGAAAAACTTCTGGAATACCTCTCTTAATGATCATCAGACTCATTCTGTTAGAACGATCCCATCTTTCAAGTTTCTTTTTATCCTCAGCGGAACTAGAATCCGTAATAGTGGGACGTTCAACCCTTATGGCTAAGTCCAGATCTAGGCAACCGAGAACGATTAACACATTCTTTTTTTCAGTCCTTGAAGTTAGTCCCATTCAGCATAGGAATGGAATTAACACTTGCAGATATCGAGGAAAATGATGCTACAGCTGAACAAAGAACAAAATCACATATTCACATAAAAGTTCACGTAAAACAACAAATAAAATTCAAACAATGATTAATCTCATCACAAGAAACCTGTAACAACATTAATATTTAGTCTTTGGATATAAATATTAACTTGTAAGTGGTATTCTTGGTGTAGTGATCAAATATTAACAATAAATTATATCAAATAATAAGTTAATCATTGGATCTACTTATTATTCATATGCTAAAAATAACCATATAATTGTTACATATTTATCACCACATGTATGAATTTAATTTGGCCAAATATTAAATTTCCTTTGGGCCGATTAATATTCGCATAAATTAAATTCATACAACTATCTTAATATCACAAATTAATTAAAATCCACAAAAGAGGCTACTTTGGTAGCTTATTGGTTCAATTAATTAATTTGATAATATTAATAATCTAAAAGCACAATTTGAATTTTAAAGTTGCACCCAAAAATTGACCCAAAAAAATTATCAAAAGTCAACTAGATCACAGTCAAAGGTCAAAGTCAACATTGACAGTTGACCTTGACCGGGTCAAAGTATGGATCGGGTCAGGTTAACCCAACCCAGATCCATTCCAGCCCCCCTCCTCTTTTTTTTTTTTTTTAATCTCGGGTCACCTAGGGGTTGAGCCCCTGGGATTCTGCCTGGTTACGGGCCCAGTTGGCCTAAGAAGCCCAAAAGCAAGTCTGGGCTTGCTGCACACCCAGGGGTGACGACCCTTGGGAACCGTTACCAGGCGGTTGGGAGAGCCAACCGCCAAAGATGCTTCGCCAGGCGGCCGCTGCTCTGCTCGTCGGCGGGACGTCACGGCCGTACCTAGAGGGAGTTGGCGCCGGCGGCAGAACAACAAGCCGCCAACAAAACCCAAGAACAACCCCTCTTTTTTGCCGGCGAAACACAAAAAGCCCTTTTTTTTTCTGCTTATTCAGAGGCTTTTGGCCGCCATCCTCATGCCCCGCCGTAGCCAGAGGCCGCGTCTCACCCTCTCCGGTCAGGCCTGAAGGTCTCTGCCAGAGTTACTTGTCGACGGCAGTGAGATTGTGGTTGGTAATCCCACGGGTTACTTAACCCACTCACACTACGATTCAAAGAAATCGTATATGGCAGTAAGTAATTTTTTTTAATTCAATGCAGCCTCGATTCACGAAAGAAAGAAAAAACAAAAGTTCAACAATTTAATAATAATTATGCAGCAGTAATAATTAAATGAACGACAGTCTCAATTAATGCACATCGGCATGCGTGTTCAATATCGTAAATGAGAGAAAGTTTCTCTCTTGCTTCGTATAAACACGCAGACCAAAAAATTCATGTTTACATATAAACCGAATAATGCAATACATCATAATCTTTATCAACGTAAAATTCAACCAAAAATTTAAGAAAATATTTATCAATGATTCAACATGAAATCGCTTTGATGCCACTTGTTAGTAACCAAATCAAACCAAAATTATGCCAAGATCGTTCATGTTAAATCATTGAGAGAAATAATTATAAATTGCGAAAGCGTACCTTGATTCATGATCTTGGATTGTTGTGGGTTATTATCTTCTAATCCAATACGTATTCCTTTTAAAACTTCAATAAATATGAGATTTCAGAAAAGTAGGATGTCTATAAACTTTCTAAATTGAACGATACGTTTGAATTGGGGACCATAACCCGAATAAAAAACTTCAGTTATTTTAGTGTATTTTCAGTTTTGCCCATCATAAAATCTGGAAATTACAAATTGTATCTACACATATAATATTAATAATAATAATTACCCATACATTATTTTAATACCCCAAAAAACCTTTTAACTTTATCTTAATTATATCACTTTAATTTAGGTTTTACCTTAAGATAGCATTAAACAATACATTTAATTACATACGTAGGCCCACGTGAAAAATTATATTCCAACAAAGGACACTTCGTCGTTTGTAGTTCCAACGACGTCAGACTTTGAACATCAAAACGACAAAACGTGTTGCCGTTTACCTGTATTCGTTTATATCGTATTCTATTTCCATGGAAGCAGGGCAGGCTGTCGAAGTTTATTCGTCGTTTTCGTCATCGTTGTTATTATAATTTCTAAGGGTCCTGTCTCCTGCACTTTTTTAGATGTTATTTCTGCTCGTAAATAGTTATCAGTTATAGTGTACATCCACTAAATTTGGTGTCAAGAGCCCTACCAAAAACTTTTGGTGCAAAGAGTTTATTAACACTGCCATCCCTCTAGTTAAATGCAATTTTCACATTTTTCCTTGGGGAGCAAACATTAAGGGAGGCTGTTCCTTTTCCTTTTAATTTCTTCTTTGATTTTTGTATATATTTGTATTTGTATATAGTTTGATGTCACATATCAGTCCAACCGACAAATGGAGTATTTTTTTCTATTTACAATTTAGCCATTAAATTAAACAAACAAATGACATCGGGCAACTAGGTGACATCAACGAAAAATACTTTTTTTTTTTTTTATTGGCATCCTAGCTCCAGATTCCTCGTTTTCTCAGCCGTATCACCGACTAAAATTATCCTATTTCTTTTGCATTTTTTTTTTTTGATGTTATTATAAATGAAATCAATGTTTCTATCAAGATCTACTAAAGAAAAAGTCAAAAGAAAAAGAAAAACCCACACTGAGACTAAGACTATGCGAAAAGTTAATTGATAGAGTGTTTGATAAGTATAGTTAGAATCAACTTTTTAGTTTAAAATACTAAAGTATATGAGAATTTTAAGTTATAATAACTTTTTACTTTTTACTGCATCATATCAAAGCTTGACACTATTTTATAACTAAAAAATCGATTATAACCATATTTATCAAACACAATAAAGCCTTTTTGAAGTCAAAGTGGGATACAGAACATTGCATGGGACAAGAACGTCACATAGGTAAATGTCTTTAAAAACCCTAAAAAATATAGTATGGGGCCGATAGGCCGTGCTACAGCACCACAATGCCAAATAGAGTTATTCATTTAAATCAGATGATCTTTAACAAAAAAAAATACACAAAGGAGTTTGTCAGCATTGATGTTCATGTTATAGACAAGGCGCTTCTAAAGCTTAGGACACCTAATTATGAAACTTTGAACTTGACAAACTTTTCCAGTGAAGAATAGAAAAAGATGAAACTAGAGATTAGACAGCAAGCATGAAAGTTAATGCAACTCAACACTAGCATTAAGCCAAGAAGATTTTCACAAACTATTTGCTCAGCCATTACTACTCTCTGGTTCTGGTTCTTTTAGTTATGAAGCTTGTGAACAGGATGAAAAATCTCTACGGTTGAGCTACCCTCCCCACTCTCTTCACTAATGAAACCAAACTCTTCACATAAAAAACAAGCCCATGGCTTTTAAACCGTTTCAAGTAGACAGAACAATCACCAAGTTTTTGGGTAGAAAGGCTGTAGGAGATAATTTCACCACCCTCGGTTTCCATGACGAGATGATCTTTACCCCAAATTTCTAGTGGCCGGGTGATGCCCACCAGGGGTCCAATGGTGAGGTATTTAGTCCAAAAATGAGAATCTTCAACATCATTATCACTATCACTATCACCACTGGCGTAGGAATCCATCACCCACATTTCAATGGCTGTCGGAGCCTCGCCAACATAGTAAAACAAAACAAGGGATTCTTTCCAAACCCCAATTTTTGTCCAGTCGGCTAATTCCTCCCAGTCTTTCGCTTCGCTATCAGCATTGTCTGGTACCGGTATGTTACAAAATACCTCATCACCAAAATCAAAAGAAGTAATTGTCAATTCGTCATTCCAATAATACCAATAGCAAACTCCATTACAGTACACTGCTTTATAATCAACAGCAAAGTCGAGAATTCTCTCATCAAACTGGATTTCTTTCCAAGAGTTGGTACTCAGGTTGTACACTTGAGCCGTACAAAGGCCCTCAATATCTTCCATATGAGACCATATGACAACGACTTTATAATCATTACCTCTGGGATCATAGCCGAATCCCAAACCCCATATGTCATATTTACCAGCAAGGCATGACGAGAAAGGAACAATCTTGATTTCCTTTAGTGATGGATTCACTAAAAAGAAATTTTCCCTTTCACAAATTTTAGAGAGACAAATAATGCCATTACAATGACATACCTCTATCTTATCAACACGGGTAGGGTCTGTAAAAGTCTTAAGTTCTTCCCTAACATTAGGAATGTAGTCCAAACTGTCACGATTATCATTGGCCAATGTGAGCAAATAAGTTCCTTCTTCCACACTCCCTCCTTGTTCTCCTGGAGGACCGGCGACCATGAGGTTCTGGAAACGCATTTCCAGTGCGGAAAACATCTTGTCCTTCATATAGTGAAGGTGTTTAGCCACAAATTCTTGGTCCTTCATGAGACCATCGATGTAAGCATACCATTTCTTACTAATGCACTTGAACAGTTTCAGAGACTCTGGAGACAACCGCAACACGATCTCCTCCACCACCTCCATTGGCAAATCACAAAGTCTTGCCATTTCCAATTCTAATAGGAAAAAAATTGATATAACTTCTCTCTCCGAGCAAATAAATATAAGAAATAATTTATCAATGAAAAAAACCAAACATTTTCAGCTCAGCAGATGATGAAAAAACTTAAACATTTCAGCTACCACAGTACAAAAAGTGAAAATCCAACGTTTCAGAGACCAAAGGGGTAAAGCAAGATTCCAGCTAAACAAGTGATGATTCAAGATCCAACGAATTTGAGAGAAATAGATAAAATCCAAAGAAAAATGTGTACTTCAATTCGCAAAGTCTGAACCCCAAAAAACCGCGTATATTTTCAAGAAAATTGAAAAGGAAATAGATGGTTTGAACAATTTACCGTATTTAAGCCAAAAAGATGCCTTTCAGAACTCCATAGGAATGAAGCTAGAACTTGAAATGTGGAGTTTGGGGGGCGAAGCAGAGAGCTTGAAAATGGTGACGTATGATGTTTGGGAGTTTTAGGGCTTGCGGTTGTGGGCGTCGATCAAAGTGGAACATTTAACTTTGGCGCTAAACGTGTGCTCCTGTGAAAACGACAGGAAACTTTCCAGCAGAACTACATGTCGTTTTGTTGTGTTCGATGAACTACTCTAGGAGGCAAAATGACTTGTCGTCTGACTCTCAAACGAGACTTTTTTGCAGGTTTTTTTTTCGGCCTTTTTTTTTTTTAATATTGTACTTAAAATTATTAAAAATGTATAACTTTTTTGTGTTCAATCAGATTGTATTTAATTCGTAAATGTGTGCCTTCTCTCACTCAATTGTCTCTTTTAACTATCAAAATGATCAAAATATTCTCAATAGTAAAAAAAATTAAAATTTATAAGGTAATTAAGGTATACATTTTTTATTTTTATTTTTTATTTTTTATTTTATACATATATATATTTATATGTATATATTTCTTTTCAAAGGTGTTTTTGTCATTTCGTTAGTCAAATAACTTGCTGACCGAGAAAAGGAAATGCATTTGCCCGTTAAGTAAAATCTAATGTTGTACATCAGCAACGATATACTTTTTGAATAAGCCAAAGTAAAGGGTACAAAAAGTTTTTTTTTTTTTTTAAATAAACTACAAACGACATACTGGTTAGGTAGACAAACGACAAACGTCATGTCGTCTTTCCCGGCTTCTTCTACAAAGTACGAAAAACAACCCAAATTCTGAGAGAAACCGCATGTCGTTTTTTTTGGACGACAATAAAATTTCACGCCTAAATATTATGACGGCAAACTTTTTAAAGGCAGCGACAAGTTAATTCGTAACTGGAGATGGCTATCATCTAATGATCTAAACCCGAACAATATGTCGTTTTACACTTGAACGCCAATAAACTTTTTGAACATGAATGACGTCGTTTTTCTAGGTAAGCTTTGACAAACTTAAATCTTAACGGCGATGCAAGCAAACAGTATTTTGTGTAACTAGTTGAACAACATCAAACCTTACAGTTTCAGCGTAAAAAAAAGGAAAGGAAAAAAAAGGATGTAACCAATCTTAGCAAATTTAATGAAAGAAATATTTAAAAAAGAATAAAGAGAAATTCTTTTTTTTTTTTTTTTTTTCTCTACCAGTTTGGTAACGGTCATATAGATAAATGCTTACAACATATATCATCCCAATTCCCAACGGCCAAATGTCGACAATTATTGACGATTTGCAATTTACTATCTAATATTTAAGTAGCCTGATAATACCATATATTCAGTTATTCACTAAAAGATAACGCACACAGATGATTTTTTTTTTTTTTTTTTTTTTTTTAACAATAGGTTCAACTCAAAAGCAAGAATCTAAAGACAATAATAATAATTAAAAAAAACAAAATATGATATTTATTTGTCTCTTGGACAACCAGGTGACATCATCAACAAAGAAAACTACTTTTTTTTTCCCTGGCAGCCTAGTTCGTC
The DNA here is from genome assembly GCA_025403435.1 of Artocarpus heterophyllus. Classification (NCBI taxonomy): domain Eukaryota; kingdom Viridiplantae; phylum Streptophyta; class Magnoliopsida; order Rosales; family Moraceae; genus Artocarpus; species Artocarpus heterophyllus. The sequence continues at coordinate 5,975,995 of CM046330.1, read as the reverse complement.
ATTTGATGTGCCCCATATAGGCATATACCATACCTCTTTTCTTTTTTTTTTAATATTCTTTTATTTTATTCATTGTTTTTTTTCTTATGTATGATAAATATAACGCAATCAAAGGACCCTTCAATTTATTATTATTATTATTATTTTCAATTTTCTCGTTAGGCAAGCCAGTATTCATGTCACTATCCTCCAAGGGCCATATTGCTTACCCAAATCTTCCAAAGGAGTAAAAACAAATATATATAAATAAAAAGATGTAGCCATACAGAGAACCATATAACAGTGCCCAAAGATCAAAATCTTTTAAGGAACAAGGATTGCTCAAGTCAAAAGAGAATAAAAAAAAATAATGGGTCCTTTATTTTAAATGGTGAAAAGATAAACACAGCTCCAATCATTGATGTACTCATTCAACTTTCAGACTATATAATTACTTGAGCAATTTTGAAAAAAAGACCCCATCCGTAATTTTTTAGTGTCGTTTTGTTTCTTTTCTCCTGCTTTGGCGGTTTCCGTTTAGCTATTATGCCTAAATCTGAGGTGAGAAGATGCCAACCAAACAGCAACACACAAGTAAGTCCAACTTAGGCCAACTGCCTCGTTCCCACGAGAGTCTCAATCAATTTCCTCTATTGGGCACGCAAACTTCATGAACCAAAAAAAACATGTAAAAATGATTTATAATTGTAGGTCCATTGTGTCCATGAAACACATAGAAGAAAATTTTAAAGTGAAAATGAAATGAAACGATCTTTGTGTTTGGAAAAAAGTTGGTCCATGTTTTGTCCTAATCCCAAAGCTGGCATATTCAACTGTTGAGAAGAAAGAAAGAAAGAAAGAAAAAAAAAAAAGCGTTTAGACTTTTTATCTTCACATGGATGTTTAGGTAGCTAGCTCGCCTTGGAGACAGTGCTTGTCTCCTAGCTCCTCATCCTCCTTCTTCTTCTTCTTGTACTGCTTTTTTCCTTTTCTTGTGCTTTGTGTTGGGTTGATATGTGATATTTGATATTGATATACAATGCATTTATTGTAACTTTCTGCTTATGGGTTTTGTTTCTTTTGGCGTTGTACGGCCTCTGAGGAAGGAGTTTAGAGATGGGTGTGTTTTGAAATTTTGAATCGTTGGGGTTTGAGGAATTGTTGTTGTGGGGGTGATTTGTGGAATTTATTTTTTGATGAGTATGATACAGGAGAAGGATGTGAAGGATAATAGTAATAATAATGATAACAACAAGAAGCTAAGTGGTGATTTTGATTTGGATGGGAAGGTGGTTGTGGTTGCTGTTAGAGCGTCAAAGGAGATTTCAAAGACGGCTCTTGTGTGGGCTTTGACTCATGTCGTGCAGCCTGGCGATTGCATCAAGCTCTTGGTGGTCATTCCTTCTCATACCTTGAGTAATCCTCTCTTTCTCTCTCTATCCCCTTTCAATGAAAAAGTTTTAGTCGTTTTAGGTCATAAATGTTTGATTAGTTCTGGAAAGGTTGATAAAGTTTGGTTATTGGGGCTAAACCCAAGGATTGTGTTGTGTTTTCTTTATTTGCTTTTATGAACTTTCTTGCACTCAAAATGAATCTACTAGCATTAGATTATTCCTTACTAGCGGCTACGGACTTTAGTTTGAGACCCTTTTTAGTGTGTTAATGAGAAGTGGCAATACAATTTGTAGTAGTTTAATCCAAATGTGAGAGCTATATCCAGTTTCAGCCGTCACAAAATGTCGCTATGATTGAGAAAAAGATTTAGGTCGATTCATGTGCTGACTGGCAATAATTAGGCTCCACATACTCAGCGCTTAGTTCTTGACGTGATTTATGTTAAGTTTCATGGCTAAGCTGAGACAGCGGTATGAAATGTTTGGTGACAATGACTGCTAGATTTTTGTCATTGTGAACTTTCTTATTTTGTAAGATTCCACATGGAACTAAATTGTTGAGAGGATTAGTTTTCCTTCTTCTGTATTTCAGTGTGCATTTAATTGATAATCAAATTGCAATTTTTATTTTTTACCTGTAATGTATTTGTCATTTTATTTTAGTTCATTATAATTTTGTATGATTTTAGGTAAGAGGATATGGGATTTCTCCAGATTCATAAGTGATTGCACCACTAGGCACAATGCTTTCTCGGGAAACAGTCCAGATGAGAAGCATGATATTGTAGATTCATGCTCTAAAATGGTGGGTCAACTCCATGATGTCTATGATCCAGAGAAGGCAAGTGTAACAACTAGTTTTCACTATTTGATACTTAGCTTGTTTCACTGTATCTAATACTTGACCTTTTCCACCTTTTATACCATTCTCTGCAGATAAAGATCAGGATAAAAATTGTATCTGGTTCCCCTTCTGGTGTAGTTGCTGCTGAAGCCAAGAGAATACAATCAACATGGGTTATATTGGATAAGTAATATATAGAAGTTAAAATATATTTTTTTCAAACATGATAATATTGGACATAGATTCTTAAGGCTTCCCTTAGTGCTGTTTTTCATATCATTGTTTTGTGAAATTCTGGACAGACAATTGAAATGTGAAAAGAAGTACTGCATGGAAGAGCTCCAATGCAACATTGTGATTATGAAGCAAGCTGGGCCAGAGATTCTTCGTCTCAATTTCGTCAATTCTCCAAAGTTGGAACTCAAGACAAGTTACTGTTTATCGCCCAGATTAGAATCTTCTCCAAAGCACTTGAAAGACAAGTTCGAAGAGTCCATTGTGATTAGAGGGCCAGCTGTGACACCCGCAAGTAGTCCAGATGAAGAGTCGCCTCTTACTAGAACTGATGTCGGAACAACATCATTGTCGAGCTCATCAGAGCCTGGAACTTCACCATTTTTGTCCTCTAGAGTCCACCGAAGCTTAAAGAAGGACCGTTCATTCATTCCTGAAGAGAGGAAAAGCTTGATAGAATCTGACTCCGAGACGACAAACAGTGAAAAACCGAGTTCTTATTTCACAACCTCATATTACCATCCATGGATGACAGATTTTTTCAGTACTAATGGTGAATTCTCAAAAGCAGAAGGCTCAGAGAGATCCTATGACAAGTCCCTGATGTCCTCATATGGAGCTTTGCTGGAGAATTTGTCCAAACTAGACCGAGAACCCGATATTGGAATGCTGAATTACAGGCTTGATTTGAACTTAAGCAGAAGTGTGAGGGAAGCAATTTCCTTGTGCAGCAATGCCCCTCTTGGTCCTCCTCCATTATGTTCTGTATGTCGGCACAAGGCACCTGTTTTTGGGAACCCTCCAAGGTGGTTCACTTACGGTGAACTAGAACTCGCCACAAGTGGATTTTCGCTAGCAAATTTCTTGGCTGAAGGTGGATTCGGTTCTGTATACAAAGGTGTCTTACCAGATGGACAGGTAGTTGCAGTTAAACAGCATAAATTAGCCAGTTCTCAAGGTGACATCGAGTTTTGCTCAGAAGTTGAGGTTCTAAGCTGTGCGCAACACCGTAATGTTGTGATGCTTATCGGGCTTTGTGTGGAGGATGGAAGAAGGTTGCTGGTTTATGAATACATTTGCAATGGCTCTTTGGATTCCCATCTTTATGGTAAATCCTCCTTCTCCTTGTTTCTGCCATATGCATGTACTGCAATAATGGAAATATTCTGCACAGCAAACTTTTGAATATTTATCAACTTTCCTTGAATCTTGAACACTCATTTTGTTAAAAAGGGTCTGCTTTGTGCCTGTGTAAGACCCTTTTTATTCCTTCTCTCACCTCTATTTGCATAATGTCGGAGCAAGCTAAGTGCAATGTTCAAAACTTTGCAGGACAAGATCAAAATCCCTTGGAATGGTCAGCCAGGAAAAAGATTGCCGTTGGGGCAGCCAGAGGATTGAGATACCTACATGAAGAGTGCAGAGTAGGTTGCATCATTCACCGTGACATGCGGCCTAACAACATCCTGCTCACCCATGATTTCGAACCATTGGTAAACACCTCTTGCAAAATGCTGAAGTAATAATCACTTCACTAGCTCTACAATTGTTGCGCAATTGCTTGTGTCAAATAGAACGTGTTGCAACGCTCTAATGATGTTGATTTTCGGGGTTCCAGGTTGGAGATTTCGGGCTGGCAAGGTGGCAGCCGGATGGAGGCAAAGAGGTTGAAACGAGAGTGATTGGAACATTTGGGTAAAGCCATGACTCAACAAAAACAAAAAGGGAAAAAAAAAAAAAAACTTTTCTTATCTTTTGTGTTTGCTTTAAATGACTAATCAATCAAAGACCTGCCTCTAATTAGGTACTTGGCTCCAGAGTATGCTCAAAGTGGACAAATCACAGAAAAAGCTGACGTGTATTCCTTCGGAGTGGTACTTGTGGAGCTTGTCACAGGAAGGAAAGCTGTGGACATAAACCGGCCAAAAGGACAACAATGCCTTACAGAGTGGGTATGAATTAAACAGATTTCAAGATATATACTTCCCATATTGTACATTCTATGTAAATACATATCTCCTCAATTTTTATTGACTTAGCTGAAGTTTTATTCCTTGGTCATTGTTTCAAACTCGAATATGGTGCAGGCAAGGCCTTTGCTAGAAACACTTTCGGTCGAAGAACTTGTAGACCCGCAGCTAAGAAACCATTACTCGAGGCAAGAGGTTTGTGATGTGCTGCAATGTGCTTCCTTGTGCATTAGAAAGGATCCTTATTCGAGGCCTCGCATGTCTCAGGTATGAAAACTGTATGCCCACAAGTAGAAAAGACTCAAAACTTGTTCATATTGATGAGAAACACCACTTAAAGTTTGCCTTTGATTTTTCTTGAAACTAAGTTCGTACTCTCTGTAGGTGCTTCGAATTTTGGAAGGTGACATTGCCGTCAGTTCCTTGATCAACTGTGAGTAACTCGCAAAAAAAAAAAAAAAAAACAAAAAACAAAATAATACAGTTATGATAATATTGTCATGAGGATGCCCCCCAGAAAAAAAAAAAAAAAAAATCTTTATCTGAAAAAAACAAAGGGTTTATGAAGGTCATTTTCTTAAGCAGCTTATATAGGAAATGACCTCTTGGCTTCAACCGTGTTTGTATGAATTTTGGTCTTTTTTGAGAGAGGTGTGACTGTAAATAAAAATTGGTTTCTTTGTCTTGAGTTACGTGTGTAGTAGTGGGAGCCAGTTGGTCATTGTGGCTAATAGTGTTGCAATGTAGTAATGCTCCTGCAATTTTGTGGTACGGAACATATTATGATATACTTTTGTATTATTTGGGAGATATACACACAGTTATGTAAATTTTGTCTCTTCTAGTGTCGAGCTGAATTTTGTTAATTATTCTTTTGCTCCTCTCCCTCTCTCCTGTTGAGATGTTTATTTGACCATTTCCATGTGAATTTCAAATAATTGACTTTTTCAAAGTCAATAAACGATTTGTCCTTCAAACGGCATATCTTCAAAAGCCAACAAACGACATGTCGTGTATTAGAAACGACTTGTTTTCTTTACATTAAAACAGATCACATGTTGTCATTCGAAAAGAAGAGTGGATTTTAGATGGAAAAGTGAAACTGCTGGATGTAATATAAGTAGCTTTTCAAAAATAAACAACGTTAGTGAGAAACCACTCCAATGAACAAAATTTAGATGGAAATATCATGAACATTATACCAGAAAACGACATCATTCTTTTACCAGAAAACGACATCGCACTTTTTACACGTTAAAAGCGGATAACTTGTATATTAACGGACGACATGATGTAGATCGTAAGCGACGATGAATATATGATAATGACGCACTCCCTTTCGTGAACGACAGCAATCCTTTGATATCTGAAACGACAGCCAACTTAAAGATCCGTTCCGTAATATCATAAACGACATTTAACTTAAAGACAATGACATGCCTTTTCATCCAACGACAGCAATCCTTTAATATCTGGAAAACGACATCATTCCTTTACAAGAAAACGACATCGCACTTTCTACACATTAAAGGCGGATAACTTGTAAATTAAGGGACGACATGCTGTAGATCGTAAGTGACGATATATGACAACGACGACATTCCCTTTCATGAACGACAGCAATCCTTTGATATCTGAAATGACAGCCAACTTAAAGATCCGTTCCATCATATCATAAACGACATTCAACTTAAAAGACAAAGACATGCCGTTTCATCCAACGACAGCAATCCTTTAAAATCTAAAACAACATGTACGACAACTAACTTTTAAGACTCCTCTCGTGAAATCATATTTTGTTCTCTTTTGTTTAAACTTTAATTTTGAGTGTAAAACCTAAATGATCCTAAATTTCTAATTTTTGGAGCGTTTCAGAATAACGTCCACGAAGAAGGTTGTCTTATTTTTATCCCTTATAACTTGAAAGGATATAAAAATCCTCTTTGAGCTTATATAAGTTATAATTTTAATACATTTATCAGTTTAAATCACATGTAAGGATACGTGTTGACTTGGCAGAGGAAAACGGATGCTAAATTTGAACAAATTATACTTCAATATTTTGAAAATTAAAATAAAGTTCACAAATTATTCATAACTCTAACTAGTGTTGGCTCCTCTTTTACTCCTTAACATTGCATTGTCATCGTCCTCCTATGTTATCTTTTATGACTCACATGTAATTAAAAATCAACAGAAACACTTTTTTATTAATAATGCACCTTATGTGCTCTCAATTGTCCCTCTTAATTCGAACTTAGAAAATCCTAACCCCTACATAAATACTAAATTTGCAATTTATATTAAGCTCGGAGACAAATTTTATGTTGCTTAAATTAGGGGCTATAAAGCACCGGTGGTGCTAAGCACCATCCACCAATAGAATGTAGGTTCCGTAGTATAGGGCTCATCTTTTATTAGTGAAGGTGCTCAGTACCGGTGATGCTTCTAAGCATTTTTTCTTAAATTATAATGGGTAAATTAAAAGAGAGGGGCTCAAGGGGCTATATATATATACATACATAGGAACTAGAAGGGTAAATAGTTCGTTTGATCCCCAACTTTTTTAACAATGTACAATTTGGTCCTCAAATTTTTTTATTTAACTGGGTCTAACCGTTTAAAAAAGTACAATTTGGTCCCAAGCCGTTAAGTTTGACCGTTAAAAAAATGTTTTGACCACTTTAGTAAGGGTATTTTAGTAAAATATTTAATGTGTTTTAAATAAATTAGAATTAATACATATTTCTTTAAAAACTTAAATTTAAAATGTAAAAAATAAAAAAGCAAAACAATAAAATAAAACTAAAACAAAAAAAAAACTTAAAACACTGAGGGTCCGTTTGGTAAAGGTATTCGAATTATGGTGATTTGGATCTGTAACGCCCCTATATGGGGGTTAACAGTTTTTAATGAGATAAAATAAAAATAAATAATAAAAGTAAAACCTTAAAAATAAAATTTGCCCGGGACTTAAATGAAAACTCTCAACTCAAAAATAAAAATATAAACGATAAATAAACCACAGTTTTAATGTAGCACCTTAAATTTAATAATATAAACTGTTGTCATCATCATTTTATCCCTCAACACATTGTAATACAGCCACAGAAAGTAACAATTGATGCTTACATTATCATGAAGAACATTCTCAACAATTGAAGCAGTCCCAATGTAATATAGCTACATCACTTCCTCAACTATATTTCTCGTAGCCACCTCACACTTAGTGAGTCCTGAAAAGATATAAACATAAGGGTATGAGCAACACTATGCTCAGTAGAGAAAGCCATTACTCACCTTCAGGTTTTTATCATTACCACATTAAAATCTGCATGGTTAGTAAGTCACATCATATTCCAGATTATGAGGTTTATTATGATCACATCTTATGGATACCGTAGTTAATCATTACCAAGTGTCATAATTACACATTTATTCAAATATTACCAATCATCATTGTTCATAGGTATCCATGTTAAATTGAGTATCACTCAACTCATCGAAACCCAAATGGGCGCACTTGATCACCCTATAAACATTCCAAGGGTGTTCCGGTGAGGGGACATCAAGCCCCGAGTCCTCACCAAATCGATTCCTGTACAGTGTGTTCTGGGACTTTCAACCCAAGGAAGCGTCATCGCCTTCCCCCTACTTTACCTTTTAGGGTATTCATGCCCAAGGACGTAACCGTCGCCCTTTTCATGTCTCACAATTTCTCTATATTAAATCATTATTAATAGAGTTAATTTTCCTAACCATGCTTCTCAATTTATAACATGTGTCAATTCATTATGTTCCTCGCCGTACAATACAAGACGAGTCCATGTCATAGTTTCATATGTGATACACATATAATATCAGTTCAACATAGATATATATATATTGCGGCAAAACAATCAATTTTAATTCTATAAAAACCTCACAAAAGATGAGTAATAGAATCCCTACCTTTTAAGCTTATCAACAGTCTCTTAATCCTGGAATCAATTAACGTTAGCTCCATACTCCCTTGATCCTAAGGCGTGCATAAGGACAATTAAAACTAAAGCACAACATACAACTACATTCATAAAATTTATTTTAATTTAATCTTAGAATTTCAAGAAATAACCACTGCCCATAGAGGTATTATAAAGTTTAATAATATAAATTTTCTGTCTAGGGCATATACACTTAGACTTCATACATATGCTCCAAAATAGCAACAAACATATACTTAGGTTTAAGAACGCAAATTTGAATAATCCTTTAGTATAAAAGAAAATTTATAAATGAAAGACTAAATTTGTTCATAAGATTCTAACCTCGGATTATGGTTAGTTGGAAGCTTGAAATGGCTTCAAAACAGGTTCCTTTACTTCGGTATGACTGAAATTCTTACTCAAATGGAGGTGATGGTGGCTGATTTTTATGGCTGCCTTGAAGAAGTTCTCTAAGTATTTTGCTTCAGCAAAGAAATGAGAAGAAGAGTGTGGGAACCGTGGAAGAGAAAGGAAGAAAAGATGAAGTCTTTGAAGAGAAGTGATAGAAACAATTATAGAGGAGACATGTTGAAGCATGTCACGGAGGAAATAAAGAAAATGAGGGTCAAGAGTAGTTGGAAAAGATATCCTTATGTCTCATCTAAAGACTTTAACACACATAATGCCAATATGACATTTTTGAGATTTATTAGAAGTTCTAAGGCTTTTTAGTAATCATACTAAATAAATATAGGAGAATTTTAGAAAATTTAAAAATAGATAAAAATAAATATTATAAAATAAATTTAAATGAAGCAATTTTTTTTATACATTAAAAATTAATTTAATTACCTAAATACCCGTTAGGAGAATAACGGGTGTCACAGCTCTACCCCCCTTAAAGAAATTTCGTCCTCGAAATTTCAATTCTAGCAATACTAGTAAAAATTTTAATTCCATTATGATTCCAATTCCGAGTCTAAACCGTTAATGTTGTTTGTCCTCCAAATTTAAGTTATCGTATCTCTACTCATTTACTTGCATAATAAATCTTACTCCTAAATCCCTCAATGAGAGTATTTCTGACAAGTTTCAACTTGTAACACCGTATAATAGTCTAAGAATCTGATTAGGCATACATATTGACCATACCATGATTCCAGTCCTTCATTGTCCATGGACTGTGATTTACAATCACATTTAAGGAGATTGCCAGAGAAATTTTATATACTTCATCTTTAGGTTCCTTTTCCTTTTTAAGTAAGGAAAAGTCAAATATATTTGATTTCATACCTCAACTAATAAACTAAAACATAATCATAAAACATATATCACAAACACTTATATTCAAAACCATACATTAAACTTACTCATAGAGATATTAAACGGAATCTCAGAGTTGCAAACATACCCGACATATTTTTCATTAAACAGCTATCCTCATGACACAAACATTCAATCCAAATAATATACTCATATTTCATATGGAATATTCCCATAACTGACTTTGGTACTTCTACATAATATTAACAGAATATTACACATTACAAACATAATACGGATACGTTTCGAGAGTACAAGGCACTCCGTATACCAGCTATCCATATCATGCATGCTTAGAGGATATAAAAACATCGATAAACAAAAGATCGGACCTTAAGAAGGATGCGTTTCGAGAGCATCAAGTACTCCGTATCCAGTCATCCCGGCATTAGGCTCAATGAATCTAAAAGATTGAACAACAACGTACCACAAGAAACACAGAATACAAGGCAAACGGTTATTCGTAACACACGAAATACGGACACACATGCCTACATGCCAAAGATAAAACAAAAAGATTACAGATGGAGATTCAAATCAATTGGCCGCTCCCGGCTTTCCCTTTCCCATTCAAGCTTGGATGTTGCAGTGTCGGATTCTGGATGTATGATTTGCATTTTATCTATCAATTCCTCAGCTGTTGAAGCAGTGACAAAGATTTGTCTCTCTGATTCTGTAGTGATGTTTTCTTTCACAGCGTAATCTAGAAATTTCAAAAGACCGTCATAAAAACCCTTTACGTTCAGCAGACCCAAAGGTTTGGAATAAAAGCCCAACAATTGCCCACAAGCAACTATAAATATTTCCTCAAGAGTACCTAGACCACCAGGTAATGCTATAAAAGCATCAGAATTATAGATTATGTCTTTAAAATTTTTAGGGATACTCCTGACTCCTTCTCCCTTACCTATGGCTTCCTTATAAAGGTTTCCTTCAACTGGAATATGAGGCCAAATTCTTACATCAGTAGCGTCGCTAGACCTAGCTGCTAGTGCCATATTTACCATCATTTTTATACTACCACCCCCATAGATTATGTTAATCTTCTTGCGTGCTAGGACTTGCCCTAAGTGATTTGCAGCTTCTAAATAAGCTTTATCTTTTCTAAAGCTGGAACCACAAAAGACACAGACATTCTTTATTTTCTTCGTGGACTAGGAGGTAGACATATTTGGTTTATAGAAGTGGTTGCTTAATGTCTGCTCCACTTAGACTTCGGGTTCTACATGAGTTTTTAAAGATGAGAAATACACAAAAAGGGCTAAAGAGATAGACGAGTAGGTAATGAAAAGGTAATCCAAAGATTTAAACAAAATCTTGTGCGGATAAGAAAGTAAGATAAGGTGATTGATAGTTTACAGAAAATCTGATTCACTTTTTGAAAAAGATTAGACTCTAATTGTATAACTTTTGACAATTGAGAACAATTCGACAAAAGACCCTCATGACACAACTGTAGACTTTTTGACAAATATACACCAAGTCTAGAAATTTAATATAAACGACAAATACTGTATAACTTTTGAAATTTGAGACACAAATCTTGAAATATCTGGATAAGTTTTTCAAAATTCAAACATATTACTGTACCGTATGTAACGTGTCTGATAAGATAATATATTTTATTATATATATATTTAAGAAAATCATAAATTAAATAAGATATTAACACTTACTGTATCAATCTAATAATCACAATTATTTCAAACACAAAAGCAAATATTCTGAGTAAAAGAAAAACACAAACTGTTGAACATCAGCTAAAACTGCTTCAAATAAGCAAAGACTAAATAACCTTTATAGTGCGATGACTTATTCCCCATCCAGTTTTCTTATGGCTTGGCAAACAGGATCTAGAAATACCATATTCCTGAGGCGTTGTCTTTCTGTATAAAATTTAGGCCAGAGTTTAAAAATAGCTCCTTGAACATATCCACTAGGGTGACCGTGAAGAGGAGGATGGATGCTATCCAAGTTCTCCTTTGAAAGTCCATCCCTACAAAACCTTATTTTATCCTCTCTATTCGTAGACATATAACTAGGTGAAGTACATTTACCGTTACAATTTTGTCTTCCACATTTGTTACAAGTGACCACGATGGCACGAGCTCTTCTTTTCATTGCACTACGACTGGTACCTGTTCCTGGTAAACCGACATCTTGACTAAAGTCACTCGGACGGATTTTCCCCTCTATTAACATTCTCACATCACAAGGGATGCCAAAACGCATAAGAATCCACAACCGAGTAATTCTAGCCTTGTATTTCTTTCTGAGAATCTTTTGGGAGAGTGATGGGAAATACTTTCTCAGATGTTGGTACTTTGGGTCCATGATGAGATGAAAGAAGAGTAAATAGAAAGGAAAAATTAAGATAGTAAATTGCAGAATCCTAGAATTCCTTCTTCTTTTAGAGAAAAAGAAGAATTTTTAATGAAAAAGAAGAGGATTTGCGATTTAGAGAGAAAATAACAAATTAAGAGAGAAAAAATGAACTCGGAGAAATAAGCTCCTATGCACAGTAAACGTATATGTAAACAATGATTAAACCACTGTATATGACACGTATAGAGACCACGTGGGAGAGACAGTGTGAATCAAACTGATTTAAGATTTGAACTAGGCCCAAATGTTCTAAGTTGAAAATGGTCAGGTTGTTTCGGGCCTTAACACATTTAGAACAAGTTAAATAACAAACATAAAATTGAAAACCAATTCGTATGAATCTTAAACCCAATTCAAAGTCCACTATAGATAAAGTTAACTATAAACAACAAATCTAATTTAACGACAACAAGGATCTTCCTGAATGATCCAGCAACTCAAATAATTTTGTTTTAATCAAAACCTTATTGAACAATACATACACTCATATGTTATTCATAATACTCAACATCTATCAATGGATTCATCATCATTACTACCAAGGGTTTAGAATGTGACTAACCTTGAAATCAATACGATTTACGTCTTTCAACGTAGACCATATAAATGAACAAAGGCACTTGATGTTACTACTTAAGAACATCTATAATCCCCACAATTCTACTCATACAATATATAATTTCCTCATATAACAAAACCTTAGGTAACCAAAAGATTCACTGATACACTTAAATACAATGTACGTAACGAAATATTCCAATTTTGAGATTCATGTATTCTAGACTTTACACAGTCTCAACAGACCAAAAGTCTAACATTTATCTCTCTCAAGATTCAATACCATGATTCCCAACTTATATCATATTCCTCAAATATATAGAACTTTTAAAAAAAGTTATTGACACTTATGTGCTCTATTGAATCCACACATAATCATTACTTAGGTTTGAATCAATTACGAAAAATTTGGCATATCTATGCCAAACTTTAAAATCAATAAATCAAGCCTTATATTTCTTATTGTTTTTCACGAGATAAAAGGCTCTTAAATCCTCGTATCTACACGAATTTCTCATCGTTTATACGAATTAGATATGCTTATAGATCCAAATATTATACGAATCTCTCATAAGCATTTTACTTATAAACTCATTCCATATAATTATCATTCCCTCATAACTATTAATACTATCCTTCTATATAATTATTGTACTCATATAACCATTAGTATTTTCATTCTATGGCCTTTCCATGTTACATCCTTCTAGACTGTATAAATCAATGTGAAGGTTCATTTTGATGATGACAATGAAAATTCAGCTTCAAAACCATCTCAAAAATATATTTTTTAAAGTGGTGCTACACTCCCTAGGTTAACCGAACCTAGGCTCTGATACCAAAAATTCTGTAACGCCCCTATATGGGGGTTAACAGTTTTTAATGAGATAAAATAAAAATAAATAATAAAAGTAAAACCTTAAAAATAAAATTTGCCCGGGACTTAAATGAAAACTCTCAACTCAAAAATAAAAATATAAACGATAAATAAACCACAGTTTTAATGTAGCACCTTAAATTTAATAATATAAACTGTTGTCATCATCATTTTATCCCTCAACACATTGTAATACAGCCACAGAAAGTAACAATTGATGCTTACATTATCATGAAGAACATTCTCAACAATTGAAGCAGTCCCAATGTAATATAGCTACATCACTTCCTCAACTATATTTCTCGTAGCCACCTCACACTTAGTGAGTCCTGAAAAGATATAAACATAAGGGTATGAGCAACACTATGCTCAGTAGAGAAAGCCATTACTCACCTTCAGGTTTTTATCATTACCACATTAAAATCTGCATGGTTAGTAAGTCACATCATATTCCAGATTATGAGGTTTATTATGATCACATCTTATGGATACCGTAGTTAATCATTACCAAGTGTCATAATTACACATTTATTCAAATATTACCAATCATCATTGTTCATAGGTATCCATGTTAAATTGAGTATCACTCAACTCATCGAAACCCAAATGGGCGCACTTGATCACCCTATAAACATTCCAAGGGTGTTCCGGTGAGGGGACATCAAGCCCCGAGTCCTCACCAAATCGATTCCTGTACAGTGTGTTCTGGGACTTTCAACCCAAGGAAGCGTCATCGCCTTCCCCCTACTTTACCTTTTAGGGTATTCATGCCCAAGGACGTAACCGTCGCCCTTTTCATGTCTCACAATTTCTCTATATTAAATCATTATTAATAGAGTTAATTTTCCTAACCATGCTTCTCAATTTATAACATGTGTCAATTCATTATGTTCCTCGCCGTACAATACAAGACGAGTCCATGTCATAGTTTCATATGTGATACACATATAATATCAGTTCAACATAGATATATATATATTGCGGCAAAACAATCAATTTTAATTCTATAAAAACCTCACAAAAGATGAGTAATAGAATCCCTACCTTTTAAGCTTATCAACAGTCTCTTAATCCTGGAATCAATTAACGTTAGCTCCATACTCCCTTGATCCTAAGGCGTGCATAAGGACAATTAAAACTAAAGCACAACATACAACTACATTCATAAAATTTATTTTAATTTAATCTTAGAATTTCAAGAAATAACCACTGCCCATAGAGGTATTATAAAGTTTAATAATATAAATTTTCTGTCTAGGGCATATACACTTAGACTTCATACATATGCTCCAAAATAGCAACAAACATATACTTAGGTTTAAGAACGCAAATTTGAATAATCCTTTAGTATAAAAGAAAATTTATAAATGAAAGACTAAATTTGTTCATAAGATTCTAACCTCGGATTATGGTTAGTTGGAAGCTTGAAATGGCTTCAAAACAGGTTCCTTTACTTCGGTATGACTGAAATTCTTACTCAAATGGAGGTGATGGTGGCTGATTTTTATGGCTGCCTTGAAGAAGTTCTCTAAGTATTTTGCTTCAGCAAAGAAATGAGAAGAAGAGTGTGGGAACCGTGGAAGAGAAAGGAAGAAAAGATGAAGTCTTTGAAGAGAAGTGATAGAAACAATTATAGAGGAGACATGTTGAAGCATGTCACGGAGGAAATAAAGAAAATGAGGGTCAAGAGTAGTTGGAAAAGATATCCTTATGTCTCATCTAAAGACTTTAACACACATAATGCCAATATGACATTTTTGAGATTTATTAGAAGTTCTAAGGCTTTTTAGTAATCATACTAAATAAATATAGGAGAATTTTAGAAAATTTAAAAATAGATAAAAATAAATATTATAAAATAAATTTAAATGAAGCAATTTTTTTTATACATTAAAAATTAATTTAATTACCTAAATACCCGTTAGGAGAATAACGGGTGTCACAGGATTCTTTTTAAATAGTGTTGTAATTTGGATTGTGATTTGAGAAATGTGATTTAAGTTATAATTCGAGTTATTGTTTGGTTGACAGAGTATTTAAAATTGGATTTAGATAGAATATTCAAATATGTGTTTGGTAAGTTTTTGAATCCTGATTTGAGTTATGAATCAGTGTTTGATACATGTGAGAATTAGATTATGATTTTTGGTGGCCCTTTTGTGAAAATTTAAATTTTTTTTTTACAATTTTTTTTTGAGAGAACAAAAAATTAAGGTGATTTGGGTTGGACAAGCACAAACGTTGGAAATGGGATGTTCATGGCAGAGAAAAAATTTGGAGAAAAAAAATAATAAATTCAAGATTTGGGGCCGAAGATAACTTACTGTGTTTGACCCTCAACGGTAGAATGGCAAAGAAGAGTCACGCCAGCAGAGAATCCTCACTGTAGAGAGGAGACCCCGAGGTTGCTTTAGCAGGAGTGCGCAGAGAATCATCACTGTACACACAACATTCAAGTCTCAAGAATACAATCCCGAGGTGAACTCGGGAATTTGGATTCAAATGCCTGAAACAGTAATCAAAGATATTTGAACCTTTAGGGCACTAAACGTGTTACTTGGATGACTCTTGGTACTCGAGTTTGGACTTGAATCCATTCAGTCCAAAGAGACCTCCAACCAAACATCTCCTGAAAAACTTACTCCTCCATTGGAGGACGCCCTATCTTTTTCCTTCCCCAAATCTCCAATCTGAAACTCTGAAGCCCATTTCAAATTTCAATACCAAACACTAAGGGCCTGTTTGATTCATGCATTCTTTAAACTCAATAGACTCAAATTTAGATTCGAATATCAAGAATCCTTCGAGTACATGTTTGTTTCCCCAAAATCTAAATTATTTGAGTATCAAGAATCCAAGTTTTTAGAATTCTTATCTCCCTATAAACTTTTGATACTTGGATATCTTTACTATAGTAAAAACTAAAATTCTCTCTCTTACATTTGAGGGGAAAAAATCATAATTTCTTCATTTGATATCCAATTGAGATGATTCTTTTTTCATTGTGTTCCTAATGAAGAGATGAATAAATCAATATCCATATTACATATTTTTTAAAATCATTAACATTAAGATTTTATTAGATTTATTAATAAATCAAAAACTATCTTCACTATCTTTCTAAACACATATTCTAATTTTATTCTATACTCAGATTAAAACTTACTGTACATCCAAACGTCAATTTGGATAACACTTCAAATCATTAACTCAAATCCTAATTCAAATCACATTAACTCAAATCAAATCACTAATTCGAATCCATTTACTAAACGGACCCTAAAAAATGAAGGGCCCATTTATTTGGCATATAAAGACAACTCTTTGGACTTTAGTTCAAAGAATCATTTGAATAGATTGAATAGATGTTTATTTTTCTCAAAATTCAAATCAAATGAATCTTTTGAATTCAAGTTTTCAAAGTCATACTCTCTCTTAAACTCTTTAGACTCGGATTAGTTTACTATAGTAAAATCTCATATTCTCTATCCTATATTTGTAGAAAGAAAAACATAACTTATTTGTTTGATATCTTATTAAGACGATTCTTCTTTCATTGCGTTCCTAATAAAAAGAGAAATAAATCAAGATCTATATTGCATATTTTTTTAATATCATGAACATTATAATTTTGTTAGATTTATTAATAAATCAAAAACTTTTTCTACTATCTATCTAAACACAAATTTCAATTTTATTCCCTATCCAAATTAATACTTTAAATGCATATCCAAACATCAATTGGAATAACAATTCGAATCACATAAATCAAATCACACGATTCAAATTAAAATAATCCAAATCAACATAATTCGAATCTATTTACCAAAAAGACCCGAAGATTTTTTAAAATACCCAACAAAGATATTTCCTTTTCTATCCTTTTTTTTTTTTTCTTTTCATAATCCTAAAGACCCATTACAATACCAGAAAGGATCTAAGAAAGAAAATGATTATAGAAATCTTTAGATTGTGAATAGCTCAACTGAAATTGTCAGAGCTGTAAATTTTATTATTTATATGTCAACTTACAGAGAGAAGCAGAAAAGCTAATATGTGTGAGCAGTTGTAACTAACTAACAACCTATCAGCTAATTACAAACTGTATCCTAGCTCAGCACAATTGACTAGTCTCAATACTTCTCCTCAAACTGGACGGGGACTTATCCACAACCAGTTTGCCTCTAAGATATAAAAACCGAGACTCAAACAAAGGTTTAGTCAAAGCATCTGCTACTTGTTTTTCTATTGGCATGTAACACACATCTATTTCTTTGGCAGCAATCTTCTCACGAATAAAGTGAACATCGATTTCAATGTGCTTAGTCCTTGAATAAAAGCTGGATTGGAGGCAAGAGATCCTGCTCTTATGTTGTCACGCCATAGGACTGCACAAAATGAAGCAGGTTCAACATGTAACACTTGTAGCAATGATTGTAACCAAATAATCTCAGTAGATGCCAGAGCCAATCCTTTATACTCTGACTCAGTACTAGACCGAGCAACAACCTTTTGCTTTTTAGCACTCCAAGCAATCAAATTGTTGCCAAAGTAAATTGCATAGCCTGTAGTAGATCTTCGAACATCAACGCAGCTTGCCCAATCTGCATCAGAATAACGTTCTAACGCAAACCTCTTAGCTGGTTTAAAAACAAGACCAAACTGTGGACCCTTAAGATACTTAAGTACTCTCTTACAAGCTTTCAAAACAGCTACTGTTGGAGCTTGAAGATATTGGCTGAGCTTATTTACTGCAAATGAAATATCAGACCTGGTCATAGTGAGGTACTGAAGAGCACCTATGGGACTTCTGTAAACCGACGGCTGATCAAACAATTCATTATTAGCAGCTGACAATTTCTTAGTTGGAATCATAAGAGTTGTACAACTCTTAGCTGAAGCCTTATTTGTCTTGATCAAAAGATCTTGAGCATACCGAGTTTGAGTTAAATAGAGACCAGTACGATCTCTATAAGCCTCAAAAACTAGAAAATAGTTGAGAGAGCCTAAAACCTTTAAGGCAAAACACATTAGTAACAACTTTTTTGACTTGAACAGGATCACTTCCTCTAATAAATATGTCGTCCACATTCACTAACGCATTCAAAACAATATTACCAGCTTTGTAAACAAACAGTGAACTGTCAGACAGAATTTGTAAATTCCCAATCAAGTAATGCAATTTTTAGCTTCTCAAACCAAGCCCTTGGGGCTTGTTTAAGCCCATAAAGAGCCTTATGCAACTGACAAACATAAGATGGTTTAGAAGCATCTTCAAACCCTTCTGGTTGTGACATAAAAACAGTTTCTTTCAAATCCCCATTTAAAAATGCGTTATTGACATCAACCTGTTGAATATCCCATTCATGTGACACTGTAAGAGTTCGGATTACCTTGATGGTTCAAGGTTTAACAACGGGACTAAAGGTTTCAAAATAGTCAAATCCAGGTGTCTGCTGAAAGCCCTTGGCCACTAAGCTGGCTTTATATCTTTGCACTGAACAATCAAAGTTTCTTTTAACTCTAAAAACCCACTTGTTATTAACTACATGCATCTCAGGAGAACAAGGCACTAGACTCCAAGTTTTATTTTCATAAGAGCATCATATTCTGCTTGCATAGCATTTTTCCACTAAGGACTACTTAATGTTGAGGAAACTGTACGAGGTTCTAAGAGCTCAGATGATAAAGAATGATCTGTATGAAAAATTTTAGGTTTGAAAGCAACTGTTCGAGGTGTAGTGATCATTGGATGATGAGAGGTAGAGCAAGGGCGATGCATGGTGGACAATATTGGACATTGAGTGAAGGCTGACTGAGATTGGGCAGATGCAGATGACATGTGAAAAATCAGGAGGTAAAGTAGATGTTACAACAGGAGATGGACCAGGCGGTACAGCATTTTGAGAAACAAAGGATGAGGGAAAGAATCTTTTGGAGCAGATCTATCAAGAGGAGCCAGAACTTGGAATAAGAGGTGACACTGGGACAGACATAGCAGAACTTGAAGAGGTGGAACAAATGACAAATTCTGTGGAAAATCTTTTGCAAAGGGAAAATGCTTTTTATCAAAGATAACATCACGAGCAAATATAGACACGTCCAGAAGAATGCAAACACCTATAGCCTTTATGAGCTGAACTATATCCGAGAAAAACACATAAAGAATACCTGAATTCCAGTTTATGTCTATTATGGGGCCTCAAATGTGGATGACAAGCTACTCCAAACACCTTAAGAAAGTGAAGATCAGGTTTCCTGTGAAAACCAGCTCAAACGGAATTTTATTCTTAACAATTGGTGTAGGTAATCTGTTGATAAGAAAAACTGTAGAACTGAAAGCTTCCCACCAAAACTTAAGGGGCATAGAAGCCTGTGCGAACATAGTCAAACCCATCTTAACAATATGATATATTCCTTGTTATGAAATATTCATGTGATATATTTATGAAAAATATTTGAAAAATATTTTAAGATAAATGTTTATGAAAGACATTTTATGAAAAATGCTTACAAAAAATGTTTATGAATGACGTTTTATGAAAAACGTTTAAGAACTATTTTATGAAAAATGTTTATGAAAGACTTTTTATGAAAAAAGTTTTTAAGATAAAAGTTTTATAATGAATGTTTTAATGATTTGAGAGATTAAGTTTGAATCACTGAACGAAAGCTCATTATAAGTTCCTTCATGCTGTAGGTAATCTTACAGGAGACGAATAAAATTAGTTGAAGAGCTCAATGATGTGAAGGATACATGCAAAAATTAGGTATGGATACTACTACAGTATGTTTTCGTTGCTCAAAGAAAAAGTTTTTCACTATTTGATATAGTGTTTTCAAAGTTTTAAGAAAGTTAATGTTTAAGAAAATGTTTTATAAGAAATATTTTACAAAAATAAAATTTAAATATATATTTACAAAAAACATGTTTTAGTTTACATTGCAACATAAAAGTAGTAAATATTTCTTAATAAGTTAAGTTATGTCTCAACTTTAGTTGCAACAGAAGTCGTAACAGTTTTAAAGTATGCTTAAGAAAAAAAAAATTTCAATATTTTTTTACTAAATAAGTAAGATTAATGCTTAAGAAATGATATTTTAGAAAGTTAAATGACGGCCTGAAACAGGAGGGGCGTCACAGCGAGCCCAGCCTTGTCATTGCTTCGACGACCTCCTCATGCCTCCGATGCCTCGCGAGCCCAGCCTCGTCACCGGATTTTTTATTTTTTTAATCTTTTTTTCCTCATTTTTTGATCTAATCAATAGGAGTATGAAGGTTTGTCATTTTCTGGGTTTGGGTTAGAAAATGAACAAAGAAGGGTTTTTTTGAACAAGATTGTATATCAGATATTTTAATAAATTTTTGTTTTAAATTTTATTAATTTTTAAATATATCAATTATTTTAAAGTGTAGTTTAATAATTTTAATTAAGAATAATGTCTTACAATGTTTTGTCCAAAATTAAACGGTAAGAACTAAATTATATATTTTTTAATTAGATAAAAAAAATTAAACACTAAATTATATTTTTTGAAAAAGGTTGAGAGCAACGGAGCTATCCACTCGAAGGAAAGCTTGTTCGAGTATTATGTCTGTTGGCTATTACATTCATTGACACACAGGTGTTGGAGAAAACAACAACAACTAGAAAGTAGAAACACAGAGAAAAAGCAAAACCAGAAGCAGAAGCCATGTACCGCCTCTCGAAGCTTCGCAGCGCCACCTACGCACTTTCCTCTGCTTTCCCTCTCCCCCGCTTCTCCTCCTCCTTTTCCGGTAATCTCTCTCTCTCTTCCCACCATTTTTTTACGTCTTATACTTCGAAGGTGAAAAAACAAGCTTTCGTTTATTGTGATCGTCTGCAGAATCTAGCTTCGTACATCCCACTGCCGTTGTTCACCCCAATGCCGTCCTCGGTCAGGTACTTTTCTAGCTTCTACAAAAATAAATTCTTCATTTTTTTTTCTTTTTAACAAAAAATTTGTAGAAGAAATGGTGTATTTTTGTTTCGTTTTTGCTGGGTCCCGATTATTATCAGGCTTTCTTTGCTCTGTTTGCTAACTAATACAACCGATTAGCATAGAAAACTTTTGAGAGTGGATTGTTAAATTTCAGTGGCGACACCAACGTTGATGAACTTTATTAATCAATAATTTTTTTTTTAATCTGGGTTGCTTTTGCTTGCTTAGTTTTTTTGTACATTGGTAAAGCTCTCTTAAAAAAAAACTCTATATTTATTAGTTATGGTGCAGGATGTGGGTTAATTAGTTATTGATGTTTGGTAATGGAAAAAAGGGCTTTTTTTTTTTTTACGTGACATAGAGATCCCTCCTGGGAAATTGTGCTTTCTCACGTGACGTATCAAATCTCTTGCGAAGTGGATTGCCTATATACCCCGCCTATCTGATTCAAATCAAAGACGTTGTCTAGTTTTAATGTGATGTGAGTTATTTGGATGGGAATGAATGGGAGAATTTTTGATGAGAAGGAGCTGAACCTTATGTTTGATTTTGAAAGAGCTACTTATATTAGCTTTACTAATCATTACAATTTAGTGATTGCTTATCTGGGTTTCTTTTAATTTTGTTTGTTGATTATTTGTATACATCAGTAAAATTATCTATATGGTTCAGGGTGTTTCAATTGGTCCCTTTTGTACTGTTGGATCATCTGCAAGGCTTGGGAATGGTTGTCGGTTGAATACGGGAAGCCATATATATGGAAATACAGAATTAGGGGACCGTTGCATTCTCATGACGTGAGTTTGGACATTGATATTCTCTATTCACACATTCTTGGTGCATAAATCTTCTCTTGTTTGAATATTATATTTGCTTAACTTTGCAAGGCAGTGGTGCTGTGGTCGGCGATGATCTTCCTGGGCGTACGGTGATGGGGTCTAATAACATTATAGGACATTATGCTATTGTTGGTGTTAAATGCCAAGACTTGAAATACGAGGTTAGTTTCAAATTGATTTGATGTTAACCAATCATATTTACACTCTGGAATGTGATGCAAATTCCATAGATTCTCACATTTCCTCACACATGATAATAAGTAGCACAATTTGTAAAGAATTTACACAATAAAAGTACAGTATTATTAAGATAATCTACATCTATACTGAATTCCTGATAGGGTTCTTTTGTATGTATGCATATATGTTTGTGAACATAAGTGCGTGCATAAATCCCTCTTCTGTATGAGTGCTATTACATGAGACTTCTCTCTCCCTCTCTCTCTCTCTTGCTTGAGCTTGCTATTTACTCCCCATTACTATTGTTCTACTTGTATTCATCATCCTTGTGATAATCAACATTATATCCATAGACAGTACATAATGTGTCAGCTTATTCATATTACAAAGTCATGTAAACTGCTTTAATTCTTAAACCGTGTAGCTCTTCTACTTAACCACCTTTTCCTTTCCCGTTTTAGCCAGGTGATGAATGTTTCCTTGATGTTGGGGACAACAATGATATCAGAGAATATACCTCAATCCACCGATCTTCAAAGCCAAGTGATAGAACAGTATGTGAATGGGCTAAAAATGTTCTATTTTGTTGAAGTAAGAGACCTTATTTAGTTTGACTTAGATTATCTTGCCTCTCATTATGCAATCAGGTTATTGGAAGTAATAACCTCATTATGGGATCTTGTCATATTGCTCATGATTGCAAAGTAGGGAACAATAATATTTTTGCAAACGGCACGCTTCTAGGTGGACATGTCGTGGTTGGAGTAAGTTTCTTGCTTATTCATTTATTTTATTTTATATTTTTATAGTTCTAAGTATGATGACATTCTGGACTAGTTGTAGAGGAAACTCTGATTTGGAATTAATTTAAGTGCGTCAATGTAGGACCATGCTCACACTGCAGGGGCTACTGCTGTTCATCAGTTCTGCCATATTGGCTCCTTCTCGTTCATTGGTGGTGGTTCTGTGGTATGATCGTGAATTCCTCTTATTATTACATTCATAGCTGCTAATCTCTACACGAACATGGCATTTCGGAACCACTAGGTGGGGACAATAATTACCCTTGTGCCAGTACTTGATATGCCGCCTACTGCACATATAATTCGTGTTCTTTTCTAAATACAATGTGTGTGTGAAACTAATAGCTTGTTTGTTATATGACATTTTACAATTGTGCAGTATCTATCACCTTTACATATTTTTACTCATAAATTAGATGATAACTCTCAGTTTCTAATATTGTTTTTATTGTTTTTATCTCTGAAGGTTTCACAGGATGTGCCTAAGTATATGATGGTTTCAGGAGAGAGGACTGAGCTTCGGGGTTTGAATCTTGAGGGCCTTCGACGTCATGGATTCACATCTACTGAGGTTTTATTTGAACAAAAATCTGCTTTAGTTTATCAATTGTAATTTGTAAGTTGTTTTAGTTTTCAATGCATGAATGAGCTTTTATGACTTTGGCAAGGACCTAGATCACAAGCCTAAGAACAGCTTATAGAAAGATTTTTATGCCTGTTGACGAGGATGTTCGAGGTTTTGAAGAACGTCTTGCTGAAGTGGTCTCTCTCTCTCTCTGTCTCTCTCTCTCTCTATTTGTTACCCTTGAATGTTTGTTGATGGGACCTAAGTCTATAATACAGGAGCAGGACGAAAAACTGGCAAATGTTCCTGCAGTAGGTTACATGGTGCATTCTATTCGTGATTCTTTTGAACAAAACAGGCGAGGAATATGCAGATTTAGACATTGGACTAGCTCTTAAATCCATCCAATGGTGCGTTATTGTATCTCTTTTTGAATGGAAGTCTTATTCTCTAACAGATAAACAAACTAAATAAGCAACAACTTTATTTCCTTTAATCATTTTAATTAAAAAAAAAAATTTCCTTTTACGCCTTTGGTCCTAGAAATATTTTGCTTAGAACCTGAACACGAGATAAGAGGAGTGAATTTATTCAAGGTAACAAACATCTATTGTTTCCCCCTCTAATATCTTCCTTCTTTTTTAATAAAAATGGACAAATAAAATAATATGTGTTTTTCCCTTTGCATGAAAGGAAAAGAATATGATGTAAATTGCACATACACATACATGCATTATTGTGCTTGTTATATTTAAGCTCTTTTATTTATCTTTTAACCTTTGATTGATACACTTTGTTCTTGTAAAGGTATATTTAAATGCAATGCCTTTATTCTCCATTTACAATTTTTCCTTCTGGTTTTCTTTTTTAATTGTTTTTTATGTCATGTGAATCTCATACCAGTACCTCAAGGTTGTATTAGCGCTTTCTAGAGATTGAAAGAGAGAAATTTAACCATGAAATGTTGCAGTCACGGAGTGATTTTTGATGTTCTTTTCTTCTTAGCAGATCAATCCTAGTTTTTGTTATCTTGCAAGATGGTGGAGGATTTGGACCTGATAACGGTACAAAGACTTTAACATGCAGCTCTTTGGTTGAGTTGTTTTGAAGGTTGATTCTTTAGCACTTCCCATTATTTAAGGGAAATAAAAAAATCTGTGTTGTTTAAGGCTGTAATACACACAGAATTTGCAACGTGTATCATTACATGAAGAATTGAATATTGAACTTCTTCTCTGTTGTTCAGTGTGAACAAGCCAAGCATCTTAGTTGAATTGTGTGTTCAATAGTTGTATTGACCATAAAGCACTACAAGCTTATTTTTAGAAGCAAATTAAATTTATTGATTTTGAAACTTTCTTTGGAATTTTAATTTTTCATGCACTTTCAGTTGCATTACATGGTGGATATCTCTACCCTATAAGACTACTTGGATAATATTTATTGGACATGGGATTTTGATATTTGCTTTCCTGATAAGCAAGTCTATGCTGGATCTTTGGCTGACCTAGACTTTTCACCTCATTATGAGTATATATATATATATATATAGACACACATATGTATCATTACTATTGCTTCTTGATGCCGCTTGGTCACTGCCTTGAATTGTTTGCTCAGATTGCCAATGAACCACTTCGACGTCAAAAATCAATGTTGACTCGATCAAGGAAATTCTGATCTTCAACCTTTCGATAATATTTACTGGGAATTGTTTGATTTGGGAACCCAAGTCCCATCAATAGAGTTGACCGCTTTGCTCTGTTGTTTTGTGGTTTGAAAAATTGCTCCATTCACACTAGTGCGTGTATTTTTGGGCAAAAGAAATTATATGTTTTGGAAATAGAATGTCTTTTTTGGAGCGTGTTTACTTCATATGAAAAGGATAAAGGAAAAGGATGAGTGTTTGCTTTTTATATTTGATCATGTGTCTTCTTTAAAAAATCAGAGACAGTAGTTTAGAGTATGCCACATAATACATAAAATGAGAATAGAGAATGTATAAATATATTCATTAATCAAAACAAAACATGTGCACATAAATAAATTCGTACCTTCTAGTTTGATTTTTAAATTTAGTTATATAAATTTATGAGTTCGCTTTTTGTAAGCAGACGTAGTAACAATTACATTGATAAGATTTCTATTCCTAAAGTTGCTGCATATTAGCCCACGACGGCAAGACCCTTTGATCTAATGGCATGCGAAAGAACTTGGGTGGCGCCCGCGGGTTGTGGGTTTAATCTTATTTGTAATCTTTATTTCTTATTCATAGAATAATACATGTTATAATATGTATTATTTAAAAAAATTAAAAATATATATTTTTTCTTATTGTTAAATTCTATAAACACTAGGAAGGGAACTAGTTATTTCTCATTCCATTTTCTAATAAAAAAAGTCAATATTATAAAAGGAATCAATGATAATCGTTCTTAATCCTCCACTTTTCAAACCCGTTACTTTTCACATTACATTTTGATTATTGTTTGGTAAACTTTTTTTTTTTTTTTTGGTCACTTATTGCTTGGTAAACTTGACCTTATTTCAGTTGCTACTTGGACAGGTCGAATATTGGTTCCTAGATTGCACAAGAATATTTACTGGTAGTAGGAATTTCTTGTATTTTTCCTGTAAAGCAGTCACGTCCATGACCATTTTCATGCCCAGGTACTCATTCAAATGGAGAACATCTTGCAAAACTCTTTGGACTCTTGAACAAGAAACTTACATTGCTTTTACTACATAGGTTTCGACCGTTTTGAACCTATATTCTAGTGTGAACAGATGTTTAGCAGACGCAATAAACAAATCATTTAAAATAATAATGATAGTTTAAAACTGGTTAAACTATCAGTTTTAAAATTTAACCCTCTTAAATTTTAACCATTTTGATTTATTAGTAAAAACCCTTCATATTCTTGTTTTTTTTCATAAATTATAATTTTTCAAACATTAATTTTTTAGTACGATATTTTGTTTTCGTTTTAAACTTTTATATTCCAAACGTCAGTTCAAAACTACAATTTAAAGCATATAGATTTAAAACTACCAGTTCAAATTATAAAGTTCAAAACCACATCATCTGAACCCGCGTATCAAGCGGATAGTCAATCTTAATCATAGTGCTCTAAAAAAAAGCCAGGACTAACTTTTTATTTAACATAATTGACAATCTGCAGCAAAATAAATAAGCAAATGAGGAAAGAGCAATAACCGACTTTTAATAAACTGCCAAGTTATTTGATTGAAGCTTAAATCTACTTTCCAATTTTGCTTAATAATTCCTTATTCCTCTGAGTCAGAAACGATGATTTAGAAAGCTAACCTTTTCTTCGATAATAAAGACAATACGTTGTGGATTACAGAATTATTGTATTTAATAATGTAATTAATCGATAAAACTTCAAGTACAAATGTTCTTTCGCCTACTATTGCAATCATTCCCATCAACAAATCGGTATCTTTAGATTAAGATAATTATAAAATATGAGAATAACTATTACTCTTTATGTGGGTTCTGGCCAGATCAAATGATCACTGAAAATTAAATTGTTTAAAAAAAATGCTATAATGCTGGTACATTGGACATTGTACATATTCTAGTTCTAGATTGGATTATGGTAAGTGATGTAATCTTTTCTTTAATCTCAAGTGGCATGATAGCGATATATATATATATATACACACACATATAAATATGAGGATAATATAATATTATCAGCAAATAGAATAAAAAAGCAATTTGCCTAGTTCATACAAAGCTAGCTGTTGTAATCCTTGATTTGAATATGACCCATGCAATAACGTTGCCTGTTTTTTTTTTTTTTGGAAATTCAAATGTTGATTGGAAAGTGCTACATTTTCATGCTGCCCAACAACTAATTATCAAGCAGTTAGAATATTATATTTTTTCCTAATTACTTTCTAGTTTTAGTAAGTAAGAGTGAAAATTTTGAACTTTTTTTTATTAACCAAAAAAAAAAAAAATTGTAAACTTATGGCCATTTGCTTCTCATAAAGTTGATACCTTTTGGGTTCGTGTAGAAGCAGTTATAATAATAAAGAAGGATTTCCATAAAATTAATCAATCTTTCACAAAGTATTTTATCATACAATGATTTAGGAACTACACTAAAGTTGCTGTTAGCAGCAATATTTTTAATATTCCATGCTTTTGTAAAAGAAAGTACTATATATTCTAGTTGCGTCAAAAGTCATTTTCACATCCAATCTCACACCCTTTTTTGCATACCAAAAATCTTAGCCTTCTCATTGGATAATACCGAATTGCCCTATTCCCAGAAAAACTGAAGCATCATCATTTAATTAATGTGCTGTTTTCAGGATTCCAAAAATCTCAAATCAATTTGGAGATATATGGCATGAAAAGGCTAACAAGCACGAAGTTGGATTTGATCAAACTCTTCTTTTATGATATGAGGAAAACTTTTGACGAAGCCCCAAGTTTTAAAGTATTTGAACCATCAATTCTGATGGGTCCCTTGGAGATAATGCATATATCAAGCTTTGACACTGATTTATAAGGAATTATAATTAAATAGGTTTTGTAGCTCTAAACAAAACTGAAATGTCTTATGATAAGCTTAATTAAATCACAAAATGGAGCTAAGAGATCAAAGACAATCACCAACTTCTTGCATTTATTATTTATAAAAGAGGGGAAAAAATAATCGAAGTTTTTTAATTCCTAGTCAGACAAGATTAGCTTAAACTTTTCTGGGCCATTATCTACTGGTTTTATATGAGAAAAGATTCCATGGTGTAATAATGCCAAATGAATCCAAATAAAATAACCAGTCTTTCCTCGTTCAGACAAGGAGCAAAAAAATTACTCAACTTGGCTTCTAGATTCATTGAAATTAAAATTAAAGGAGGAAAAAACCCATAAGTTTAAATTTAAAGTCAATGACAACGTAAAATAATAACATTAATTAATAAAAAAATTATGCAATATATTACATCCAAGTCCCTATCTTTATTTCAATTTTTAATGTATTTTAGTTTACCCAATATTGGAAAGAGAATATCCTGCAGCTCCTTTCTTTACTCAACCTCCAGGATTCTTCTTGGGACAATGGTACCTTAGTCAAAGTCATTAGCCATAATTGATTGGACCAAAAGAAAACTGACGTGACATTTGAAGTTATATTGTATGCAATAGTCTCTTCTTTGCTTTCATGATTTTTTTTTTCTTTGTCCCTGTGTATATTGATTGGAATGGTTATAATTTGATAAAATTCGTATGGTCTAATAATTAGCAGCCAGAAAATAGCTACGGCTACCAAATCTAGATACTGCTACAAAATCTAGAAAATCCCTATCTAAGTTGTTTGGAAGTGATTTTAATTATTCGGTAATCAATCTGGGTTTTTTGCATTTAGTCCATTTGTTTTCAGGGTTAACCTTTTAGAAAACATTACTTTTTATTTACAAGTTAAATTTCAGAGCTTGTGGTACGACGGACCATATTTGACTAGTCACACAATACAATGCTTTTTCAGGTGTTAAATTATGGTTTTAAAAAATATTAATCGTTTATTTTTTTATTAGGTCACACCTAATAAAAATAATTTAAATTTTAACGGTCTATAGTGATTTATTCACCGAATATTTTGCATGTATTTTGTGAAGAACTGGTTGTACCGTAGTCCTGGCGTAAATTTCAGCTAGGACAATTGACTTGTTTCGGAATCTACCCAAACTTTGGTGGAAAACTAAACTATGAAATCAAAACTTTGAAGTCTAATGCTAATGAACTTCTCTTCAATTGGCTGCAAACTTATTTGTCTTCATCAGGCCTTGACAATTTGGCTGCAATTTTACTAAATTTCCAAGAGAAGGGGTTTCTTTGTTTGATTAATATCAACTTTCAAAGTTCTCAATTTTCTACCATCTTCCATAACTCTTTTTTAAAGATTTTTTTTGGTGCATTTTTTTTAAAGATTTTTAATAGTCACCTACCTACCTCCAAAGATTTGGAGGATCACCCCTCTCTCTCTCTCTCTCTCTCTCTTCTAGTATAATACCAAAAAAGGTCGCAGACGTATATATTAAACGGTTATATACCACTCTAAATGGATATAGTGTTCAGTTTATACGTATATACAACTCTATATATACAAATACACAAGACACGTATACATATGCATAAAATACCATAAGTGCAAATCAAATAATTGTGAACAACTAAATTCAAGGGTATGCAATATACACCAAGAAATGTGGTATGCCACCAACTCTAGAGGACAATAATTTCTTGCATGGGATAACTAGATAAGCCTTATAAGAGAGAGAAAGGGATTGAGGGTATACACCAATTATACTTCCATTTTGTTTAAGGACACAGTCCTTTAAAGGACAAAATACTTTCCTGTATAAGATAAGCTTTTATGATATTTTAATAAAATACACATTTATATGAATGTGTGTGTCTACAAAGCAAGAGAGATAGAGAGAGGCTGTCTAGTTTTTATTTTTTATTTTTTTATTATTTATTTTTTTTCCGTGATAGAAGAGAGGAGATGTACTCGTACTATTATTTTGTAATTAAGCAAGCCAAGTGGGAAAAAATATCCAACAAATCACTTATATACATATATCCAATCATCTTCTCTTGGTGTGCGTCCATTTTCAAGAATCCCACCTCACCCCATCATCATATATACCACCAAACACATAACTCATTTGCTCTCTCTCTCTCTCTCTCTCTCTCTCTCTCTCTCTTTGAGTTTAGAATTGTAGGTGTGTCGGCATTTAATTTCAGCAAGAAGTTGAGCTGAATTTCTTCTGTCTACAAGAAGATGGGCAGAAAGTGCTCACATTGTGGAAACATAGGCCACAATTCAAGGACTTGCACCAATTATAGGGCCTCTGCTAGTTTTGTTGGAGGATCGCTTAGGCTCTTTGGTGTCCAACTAGACATATATTCTGCATCATCTTCTTCCATTTCCATGAAGAAAAGCTTTAGCATGGACTGCCTTAACTCCTCTTCCTCCCCTTCTTCTTCAATGTCAACTTCAAGAAATATTGCCCTTGATGAAACTTCCCATCTTGACAAAAGATCTATTGGATATCTCTCTGATGGTCTCATTGGCTGTGCCCAAGAAAGAAAAAAGGGTGAGCAATAAGTACCTTACTTGAAACTACATATGTTCAATATATATATATATATATATATTGCTTCAACTTCTTTTAATGCTTAATTTATGTTGTTTTTGAATAGGTGTTCCATGGACAGAAGAAGAGCACAGGACATTTCTAATTGGGCTTGACAAGCTAGGGAAGGGTGATTGGAGAGGCATCTCTAGAAACTATGTCACAACAAGAACACCAACCCAAGTTGCTAGTCATGCTCAGAAGTATTTTTTGAGGCAGGCAAGCCTCCACAAGAAGAAGAGACGATCAAGCCTATTCGACATGGTATGTACATACATATATATTTCTACAAGAGTATTTGAACTCTGCACTTTATGGTAGAGTCAGGCGTGGAATTATTTACCCTGGAACCGCATATGCCTCTACATACATGCGTATAATTGAACTTTTGTTAATGAATTTACTAAAATGTGATGGCAGGTTGGGAGCAGCAACAACATGGTGAATGGAAGTAGTCCCCTAAATAGTTCTAACTTCAAGCCTAGTGATGATTATCCAATTCCTAATAATTTCTCTCAACCAAAAGTTCAAAATCTAGTTTCATATAATCCAAAAGCAGATGATTGTGCTCAAATAGCTTCTTCTTCTTCTTCTTCTCCTCGTGATCATGATCATCATCATTCTGTGCCTTTTTGGATACAAGGGTTAATCAATCCCCAGATGAAATCTAATCCAAATGCAGCAAATAAACCGATCATCACTTCCTCAAACGCTTCATCAGCGCCAGATCTAGAGCTCAAGCTGGCCGGGTCAAGGACTAATTTGGAACAAAATAAGTCATCTTCAGGTCACCTCCTTGTTGGCCCTATTACTGTTACATGACTTTGATGATCATGATTAATCTCTCATAAAAATAAACCCAAAGAGAAATGATAATGATTTTTGCAGTGTCATATTATTATTCCCAGGGGGTAGAACATGATCAAGGAAGATGCTATCATGCAAATTCGACCGTATTATATACTGGTATAGTTAGTATGTCTTAACCAAGTGGAGAATAATCTTTCTTTTTCCTTTCCTTTTCTTTTCTTTTCTTTTCTTTGAATAAACAGATGTATGATCAATGACAAATGTTTTATGGAAGTAGTAATTGTCATGACCATCAGAAAAGTATATTCTGTTTCCTCTATGGATGACTGCAAATCATGGGCTAGTTAGGTTGCCATGCAATGAGCTTGTTTGTGACCATTTTAGCAACCTCTTTATTACCTACGGTTTAATTTCCAATAATATATGCGTTTGGTGTTAATCATGAAATATCGTTTAATCATTAAACTTGCTGACGAAGTTTACTCACGAATCACAGGATTAAAAAATGTAACTTGTGAATATGTCAGACCATCATTTTAATAATGATCTTGTTTGGACCATGTATTGATATCTTCGTTACAAAAAAACAAAAAAAAAGGAAAAGGGAAGGATTGGGAGTTCAGTTCTACATACGTTTCTGCTTTATTCACCAATAAATTTGGAGAGGTGTTTGGAGAGGGAGAAAACAAAAATGATTTTCAGCTTACTTTTTAAGTGCTAGCCGTGTCACTAGGGACACATGTGGAAAAGGAATGTTAGAGTATGGTGACTTAAATTCAATTTGGCTCGATTTAAAAAGCTCACGGTGTGACAATTGTGGTGAAAGAAAAATATAGGATTTTTAGTGAGATCTGTGGTAGTAGTGGAGGGATCGTGCCGATAGGCTCAATCTCGTAGCCTCCATTTATGTTTTGGGCTATTTAGTTTATGTTTTTAGGCCCATTAGGTTTTGTTTATACTTATAAATATAATATATTGCGTTAGGGTTTGACATTATCAAATTTAGCCTCTGTATTTACCATCATCTTGTAATATTTTTGAGTTTAGTAATTTTTCTTTTTCTCTATCTGTGGTTTTTTTTCATCTTGAGTTTTCACGCAAATCTCTGTATGTCTTTGTTCTCTATTTCTATCGCATTATTTTCGTAACAAGAAACAAGAGTGAGGGTGAAGGTTCTTTAGTGTCTTTTGTTTTAGACTTATTTTTTTCAAAGGAAAAAGAAAAGGAAAGTATTCATATTTTCGTCATTGGGCTGCTAAGAGATGAGAAGGAAACAAGGAAGTTGCCGAATGCTAACTAGGTAACCAAGTTGGAAATATCTACAAAGCGTACAAAATATAAAGGCCTAGCTAGATATCTTGAAATATGCATATACAAAAGACTTTCATGAAGAAATGAAAATGAGATCAATTCAACAGTTGGGTATAAAAAAAATATTAATTTTATTGATAGGAGACATTTTAGCATAATTGTATCGCATTAACTAATCTAATTTTGATGAAACTTAATAAAGATTTGACGATTCGGAATCGTTCACTAGCCCTACTACAATGGGCTATTTTGTTTTTTAAATTCTCCAAATACAACTTACTTGATATTTGGATTCCAATTTTGCATGCATCTACCACTTCTATCCCACTACACGTCTCTATGGGAATGAATTTTTCATTCTTATTATTCACAAGGATATTGATTATTACTTTGCTTTTTCATGCCCCCACTGCTACAAAACTCCAAATGTTAGCAGAAGATGTTTTGGGAGAAGAGCTGCACTTTTTGGTGAAAAGAAATACACCAAATGACATGGTTATTTAATGCACCCTGAATGTAAATCATACACAGATAGATATAGACATAGAAAGAGGCATATCTAATTTGTCCTAGCATATTTAAGACATGGGACCGCCCAAGTTGTTGTTTTGGTAGGTTGATATTCAGGTTCTATTATAAATCTTAGCCACTTACACCCTATTCTTTGGACCTACCCCAGGATAGAAAGATTGTATTGCCAAACTTGAGGTAAGCAAAGCGAGTTCCTAAGACTTGCTTGACAAACACCCTGTCTTTGACTTTTTTACATTCTGTAATTTCTGTGCAATTTCATCATGTTAGAATGTCTAGGTAGTAAAAGACAAACAAGTCAAAAGAAAAAAAGGTACTAAACGACAGCAACAATAATAAAAATAATAATAATTTAGAAGGATTAACTTGACCTCTCTAGGTCAAATTTGCAGGAGGAGGGAAAAGGATCAACAAAGATCCAAGATTCAAGAAGAGAAATCAGAGAGAAAAATAGTAGTGTCATAAAGTAAACTCATGCTTCTTAAGACGTTTATTGTAATAGTTGTATCTAATTGTTTTTGGCTCTTGTTGTGCTTTGGTCGGGGACAAAAATCTTTGAATATGATTTCCTATATCTTCTTGAAGGCATAATTGATGGCATATACTACAATTTACCATTTGGGAGAATTCCAAGGAATCCATTGTTATATACATACATACATACATACATATATATATATATATATGTATGTATACATAAAGGACAAAATATAGTTTGTATGACCAACAAGCGTTATGACAATATTTTAAAGATAAGAAGAAATGAAGCCTTGTCCACAACGTGTGAAGGGAAATAGAAACTCCAATAGCACCTTCTAGGCATTTTCTACACACCAATGGAGTTTATTGGTTCTGGTTGGTGCATTTTTGTATGTTTCTTTGGAAACACTTCATGCATGTGGGGTCAACTCCATCCTTTTTTTTTTTTTAATGGAAGTCACCTCCATCTTTCAAGGGCTTGAATTATTCAATCTCTATAGTTCTTGCAACTTCACCTCCAACCTCTTATCATGGAAAAGGAAAGGATATTATTCTTATAAAGATTCAAAGACGTGTATGAATATATATATATATATATATATAGCGCAGGAAAAAGAAAGTAATTTGCTGTTGTATATAAGAAAGTGATGTTCTTTTTACTGGTCTTGTTATGAAATAACTTGAAAACAGAAAAGTTTCAAAACCATTTTTGAAGTAGAATCCTTCTTTGGCAATCACTGTTTCAAACTTTTTTTTACGGTTGCAACCATTTTTGCTACAATATTTTTTTCATAAAATTTAAACCAAAAAAAGTCCCAACCATTCACCCAAATAAACTATAAACCTTACCAAGTATTGTATTGTTTATCACTCAATAATTAAAGTCTGAATTGTATAGTTTTATCGATATAAAAGAAAGAACATTTAGAGACATTAACAGTATTAAGCACTATAATTAATAAAAAATGGGTTTCTTGCCATGACCGATTTCTTATGACATTATTCATATAGAATGAATACTAACGTATAATATGACGATGGGAAATAACTGAAAGGTATTATATATTACTAGTATAAACTCAGAAAATAGTATAAATTAGTCTTGGACATTTTGTGTCTGTATTTGTGTGTTTTGTGCCCACTTGGAAGGGTATGATTCGGCAGATTTATTAGTCACTTTTAAGAAATAGAGACCTCTCAACTAACACTAACATGTCATCTTTACCACCTGTGACTATCAATGAGGTGTCCAAATATTTGGATTCTTTTACTCAATCAAATCCCTATAAACTCGATCAACTTTAACGTTCACATGAAATCCGTGGTGGATAGAATTTTGTTGTTTTATGCCATGAAAAAGAGAATCCATTTAACGTTTTTATAATCTTCAGATCTACACATTTATGTCCTAACGACACATTCATGTAAATTAAACAGTATAGATGCACAATGTATTAGGATATTTTTATGCTTAAAAGAAAATATCTCCTCCTAATTGCACTGTTTAAATAAGAAAAATACAGTTTTTGTTAAAATTAGACTGCTAAAATGAGACATATTGTCTTGGGTGTACTTGATCTAATCCTTAATGGACCTCAAAAATTGTGCAAAAATCACTCCATTTTTCCCTATGAAATCCAAATTCTCGAAGGGGTGTTTGAGCAAAGTTTTCTTGCAAATAAGGCCCTAGAATCAAGCATTATAAATTCTTAAGGGTCATGTTGAAATTTCATTTTTTCTTTTCCTCCAAGAAATGTTCATGAAGCAAAATTTCCTCTCTTTTTCCCTCTCTAGAAACCGAGCCCTTCTAGCTGAAGTTCTCTAAAAATTTTGTTGTTCCAAGCCGCCAAATCCTTACTAGAAGTAAGTTTAAGAAGTTTTAGTGCTGACCCAAGGTGGTTTCAAGGTAAAAATACAAACTTTTCTAAGTGGGTTATTGTCAAGTTTGGAGTTTATCCTAGATATTTTTTTCTATGTTTTATTATTGAGGTCAAGGAGTCTTAAAGGCTTTTTGCATCAAGGAAAGTGGCTCAATATCTTGAACACATTAGGTGTAAGTTCTAATCTTAAATCTTTACTTAAAGTTTGTGTTTTTATGCTCTTATTGGTTGTAAAATTAATATGGACCATGGCATGATTTGTTTATATGTAACAAACTTAACAAACAAAACTAAACAAACTAAAATAAACATATAATAATATATTACAAACTATGTCTTTTAAATTCAAATTCCTAAGACTTTATTTTTATTTCAAAAGTCAAAAATCGTGCTTTTTACTCAGATTCTTCAAAATACATCCCAAGAGGCCATAGATAGAAATTATTTGCTAATCTTAATCGATTATACAAAGTATTGGCATTGAAATCCTTTGAAAAGATTCATTTCTAAATTTTATACCAATCACGGATATTTTAGTCATAAACGTATTTTTTATGGTTTCGGACGAGGTTTTAAGGCATTTTAAGTTTATACCTGGATAGGCCGGACTACACATGGTGCAAAAATTGCACTTTTCTGATCGGAGGAATCGTCGTAGTATTTGCTAGCGATAGCCTAGGAATATTACATGCTAGTAGGGACACAAACTCCATTGATGGCATATCTGCACGTTTGTCGTTTCTGCATTATTTACTATTTATTTATTTTTATATATTGAATTTGAGGAATGGTGATTTTGAATTATTTGTTAACATTTGTATTTAAGCATATTTTTTTTTAGTTTTTAAAACTGTGATGTTTTTAAAAGAAATATACTACAAAGCCTTTCGCTCACGGTTTATTGTTTTAAAATTTTCCATACCAAGTGCTGAGCAACTGAATGGTGACTTTGATAGTCTAAGGTTTAGCAAATCTTGAAAGATGATTAAAGAGCGGTGTTGCTCAGATCAGATGTCAAAAGTGGTGCAGGTTTAAACTTAAGTAAATTTTTTGTTATTCTGTATTTGTTGTAACTATACCATATGACTTGTCCCGAAGTCAATTTTGGTGTTGTAATGTTTTCGATAAAAATTTTGTACACAAATTGTTTATATATATATATGTATATATTTATTCATTGCTGTCATCATGACTGAAAATTGTTAGATATGTATGCCTTAAGGAGTAAAAATGTAATACGTTTTTTTGGAGACATTTTTATCAATAAAGAATTTATTCATTTATATATACCAAATCTTGTCATATTTACGTTCATATTTGTTGAATGAATGTTAAGCAAATATTAGTCTGAGACTGTCGGTCTAAACCTATAAGAATTAGGCATATGATGGACTGATTATGCAGAAGACACGATTCTTGAGGTGATGGTCTAAAACATATGATCTGCAATCGAGGGAATAAAGTTGGGCGCTTTATTCATGCAAAGATTGTTATGTTGTCTATATCCCTATTAGGAGATGGTTTGTCTTGACCATCGGAGTTGGACTCCGTGAATAGAAACATTGGCACGTTGTCATAGGTGACGATGTGTTGGATCAGGACATAAAGTGAATTGATTTGGATTAATAATTCTGTCTCGTCAAATTGATTCACTTTAGACAATCATTTGTATTGTATCTTAATCTTGAGATGAATAGTGAGCCCGTTATCTTGACTTATGTCTTTTGATGTACCAAAGGGTGACACCCACATCTTAATAGTGGTATGCATGCCGGTACGTTGGAGGCATGACTCTTGATGGCGTAAACTTGTTATTCATAGATATGAAATCCATAGCTCCTCTTTAGGAGTAATGATATCCTCTTATATGCGTTATCTTGTAATTGAAAAACTGGAGCGCTCAACCATTTGGATACGTAGGTGTAACCAAATGGTATACTATCTTTTGGTAAGTTTTTTAATGGTGAGATGATAGAACGTAAGATAAAAATAATCGAAAAGGTAAGACAGAATTTATTCTTAAGTCGATTATGGATTATCATATGGGGATACGATACACTTTGATATGTCATAGAGACTTAGCTATACGGGCTTCGTAATTCTATAAGTTCAAGAGTGCAGCTCCAAGCTTTTAGTGGAGTAGCGTTGGAGTTGATAATTGTGAAATGTATATATGGGATATTGGGTTTCATAATTATCGTGAGCTTGAACTTTATAGGTCCATTTTGGTCCCCTTTGCTAGCTCATAAAATCTTGTAACGATACGGCGTGTTTTTTCAATAATTAGTGACTTATGTCGGATTTATCGGATTGGTTTAAAATTTGAAAGAATCAAATAATTCATGTCTGTTTATTGGTTGAATTAATTTTGTAATAAAATTAATTTAAGATAAACTTGTTGAATTATTGGGATCAGATAGTTCTTGTCTGTTTATCGGTTGATTTAATTGGATAAATTAAATCAAGATGAACTTGTAGAATTATTGTGAATTGATTTATTTTCTTAGAGATTATCTTGATAAAGTTTTTTTTGATCAGATAACTTCTCTATTGGGTTATTTGAATCAAAACTGAGACTTTATCCTATAGAATCTCGGGTGAAAAATAAAATATTCGTAGAGATATTTACGCGACAGTTCGGCCTGCCGATTAGCGAGAGATAAGATTACGCATTTTTACGTGGATCTTATCAGATATTGATCTGAACTTGATTCTGTTTCGAGTTTTTGAGACCTAATCTGATAAGGACTGACCTCAGGACCAATCGCTATATAAAGGGAGTAAGTCTCATGAGTTACTCAGATCAATTGAGAGATTAAGAGTAATACTCTTCTAGTGAGCATCTGAAAACTTCCAGAGAGTTTTAGTTCACAAATCACGAACACTAGCTTTGGGTTCTCTCGATTGGTTGGAAGAAGAGTCACCGGTGGAAGAGCTGTACGTGTGAGCCCACACTCACTCCAGTTGTGGATAGAGAATAGCAAAGAAGACCAGTTGGTTGAGGCTCTTCTGGAACGTTACTTCACTTCACAGGTTGCGGAGGTTCTTTGGTATACAAAGGTTAGTAAGATCTGTTTAATTTATATATATAGCATGTCAAACTTGTGTTTTGAAAAAATACTCTGATTTTAAAATTTTAAAAATTTTCGCTACGCACCTCGCACTTTTTTTTTTCCAACAATGTCTTTGGATTAGCCTCTATTTTCCCTTTTCTCTCTTGTTATATATATATATATATAATATGTAATGATAGAGCAAATTCTTAGATTAAATAATGTAAATTATATATTTAAATCAAAGATTTTCCTAAAAATATCGTGTATGAATTTTGTGACTGAGAGATTTACAGAATTAATATAAGAATATTCTAAAAATTCTATTGTGAATTTTAAAGAAATTTAACTTTCGTGATTAAATAATTCGGTTGATAAAATTCTACCATGACTTAAGAAGGAAGAAATTTCAATCTATAAATAACCTGAGAAATTTATTAATTATAAGAATTTTCGAGTGCAGTACGAAATTAGTAATGTACTGAAAAACACTCTAACGAATATTAGATCTTTGATTGTCAATTAATTTAAAATCGAAACTATGCAAGTAGCAATTTTGAAAAGTGACACTATCAAAATATGTTATTATCGAGTCTAGATACTGAAAAAGTCAAGTATAGATTTTTATTAAGCCTAAAATAAATTTCAAGACTCAACACAATTAAAAATCGGTATGCAATTAAACTTATATCGATATTAGTTTATACTACGATTGGCGTGTCACTGTTTTCAAAAAATAAGAGGAGACCCGTCAGATATAAAATCTCCTGCCAGCTAAGTTAGTCATTGTTAACAGTATAAAGATTTATCTGTTTAAGAGGTAACTTGCAAGAAAAGTCTTGAGATGAATTTCCTTAAATTAAGTTAACCACCATAATGAGTGTACTTAGGCAATTAAGAGGACAAAAACCACACTCCACTCTACCCTAAGAATGACGCCAAAATTAGGGGTTCCAAGCCAAAAATTAAACCCATCTAAGTCACTTAGAAGCTTGACTAGGCTTGGGTTAGGTGGAAAAAATTAATTAAGGTGGGTCTATAAATAATTGCACCACTTCAAGAACACATTTTTGGTCTTATTTTCTCTCTTACTTCACTCTAAAACTGAACCTCCTCTCTAGAGAATCCCCAAAATTTTTCTTCACCATTTCTCCTAAATCACCTCCATTCAAGACAAAATCAAGCTCAAGAAACTTTTCTTCCATTTCTTGCCCAAGAAAACCGGTTTTG
The DNA here is from genome assembly GCA_025403435.1 of Artocarpus heterophyllus. Classification (NCBI taxonomy): domain Eukaryota; kingdom Viridiplantae; phylum Streptophyta; class Magnoliopsida; order Rosales; family Moraceae; genus Artocarpus; species Artocarpus heterophyllus. The sequence continues at coordinate 5,935,640 of CM046330.1, read as the reverse complement.
TCTAAGCAAAAACCCTTCAAAAATTCCATCACAAAGATCATAAATCAGGCAAGAAGGGGAGAGTATCTAGCAAGAGATAGAATAACAAAAAAGAGGAGGATTTAGAGTATTTTGATTAAGATAATTCTTACACTTTTCTTCTCATTTCTTAGCTGAGAAAAAGAAAGTATTTTCACTTAGATAGCTGTGTATAAAAACCAAACAAGGTTAGATTTTTATATGGTTATGTTTGTGTTTTCAGTTTTAAAACAAGAAGGAGCAAAGGAGGAATTAGTAGCACTAGATCAACTATCAAGAAATTGTCATCAAGGGTAAGAATTCTAAACTCTTTTTCTCAAATTTTCTAAGGTTCAAGCTTATAATTTTATGAGTGATTTAATGATTGGGTGAGAAAATGGTTTGTAACAATTATTTATGTGTTGGTTAGTCTTGTTTATATATGTATGATATAAAAAAGTTAGTAGTAGCATAATAGGCTTATGTTTTTGCAAGTTTTGGTTTGTGGAAAAATTTTCCACAAACTTTGAACGCCTAAATGGAAACCTTAGAGTCTGTTTTTAAAACTTTTTTGAACACAGAACTTTTAGTTTTTGACATTTTGAACAAAATCTCGTGACAAGCAAAAATGCAGTTTTGACTCTAAATAGGCTTTCAAAATACTTTTTATGGACTGCCGAAAACAATCCTAAAAATTGCACTAAAGCAGTTCCAAAATTGTCAAAAACTGCCAAAAACAGTTTAGAGTGTTGTTACTATTTTGACGATTTCAAATCCTTTGGGTCCTAATTTCACATTTCGCTGAACACAAGATTTTTAGATTTTGATGAGGCAGACAACTTTCATGAAGAAACTTTTTCCAAAGTCTGCCTCTAAAATACAGTTATAGATAGTTTTTCAAAACTATCCAAAAAAAACTGTATTTTTGGGCTAAAAATAGTTTTCAAGTTTTAGGTCGTTTTGAGACCAAGTTGCAATTTTTTCCATATACAAAAGTTTTGATTTTTGATGTAATGAAGAACTTTAATGAGGAAGGTTTTGTAAATATCCACCTCTAAAATGAACTTTAATTGAGATTTATCAAAACAGTTCAAACTTTTCATTGGTAAGTTTAGAAAATTTAACCAGAAAATAAATATGCCAAAGACAGTGATCCGGACTTTAAAATGAGCATAAAAATTATTAAATCATATATTTAAAACAAATAATTTTTATATAGAAAAACTTTAAATAGAAAAAAGAACTGTTTTTAACATGTAATTTCACGATAATTGTCTAAAACTAACCGAAAAAGTAATGTCTGGTACTAGTTTTTATAAACAAAAATTACGTGACCACAGAATCCTATTTGTCAACAAACCAAGAAATTATAGTGCTCTAGATAGAATATACAGGCCCAAGATTTAGTGTGTTACTAATTTCGGGTACTATTTTATAGAGCAATTTTTACTCAAAACTTTAAGTTACACAAATAAAATTTCCTAAAGATAAGCTTCAATAGTTTTTAATTTGACACCAAAACAACTATCATGAAAACCCAATATGCTAGAATGCTAGTACCATAATGCTAGACACGGGTCCAATGCCCGTCTTAGTCTAAAAAACCACTCGAATCATAATTTCAACAATACAGTGTATAGGACATCATAGGATCATTTTTGGGCTTAAAAAGCTTAGAACCAATTACTAACCCATTAATGGATTAAGAAGATGGTTAATTAGAACTTAGTTTAAGAATCATGAATTTACCAAAATGTCTAATTTAGTAGATTGAGGTCATATAGATTTAGTGACAATTAATAATTAATTAATTTTAAAATCAATTAATTATCAACTTTGATATGAACTAATACAATTGAGGAAAATTTTAAATATTATGAAGATTTAATAAAAAAATTAATCTTTGTAATAGAAATAGTTATTGTTATGATCCTTTGATAAAAGAATTACAATCTAATAGAGTAATCAAATTCTTACGATTATGCTAAAATTAAAAATAGCATAAAATAGGTTATCCTTACACACTCTTAATGGGTGTCTTATACAGAACGGTTCTCTATAGAGTGTAAGGAATTTCAAGCAAACAGAGAAACCTATTACGAAAACAAACAAGTAAGTAAAAATCTTGCCTACAGTACGAATGGTTTAAAATAAATTTTTTTTTTCTAAAGGTAGTAATTATATTTAAATTTTAGTTATAGTATGCTATGTTATGTCATATTGTATGCTCACTAAATTGATTAGTGAAACTTCTAAGGATGAACTAACTAAGAGAGTCGTACCAACCTCTCGACCTACGAGGAGGCTTAAGATTTAAAAATAAATGATAAATTAAATTATGTCAGAATGCTGTTGGGACCTTGCAAACTCTAACATCTTTAAATGATAAATTAAATTAGGTCACGGTGCTGTTGGGACCTTGCAAACCCCAACATCCCATTGATTGCGCGTAACCGGTACGATTACTCGGGCCTGATAAATAATAAGACAAGATCATAACTGAGCATAATTGGTACATGTATTTTTATTGTTATTACATGCTATTTCAAATGTTTTGGAGTTATTATTCCTATTTACTGAACGAAAGCTCATTTAAGAATATTCATATTGTAGGTAAACAACCTGCTAGTAATGTTTAATAGACAGTGGCGAAGCAACAGATGATTAAAGTGGAGTCATATGAAATAGATATCGTGCGCTTTATTTTCCGTGCATAATTTTTGATAATTATGACTCTTTTGATTATACGTATAACAATATGACTCTGGAATTGGGTTTGTTTTGAATAATTGTTAAACCTCTATATTATGTTACTATTTCTATTGCAACAAAAAGTTAAAATAGTTTTAAATTAAATTTACTAGCAAAGTAAACTTTTAAAAAAATAGTTATAAAAAAATATTTCACAAAATTAAGTAATTTAAATTAATGTATGTTAAATAATTAAGTAATAGCTACATAGATAGGGTCGTTACAGATCATCCTACATAGATAGGGTCGTTACAGATTATCCTTCGATTGATTGAACAATACAATGATTCGTAAGTCTGGCATGTAAATAACATGGTCTGGAAACTTAAGAAAAAAATGTGTATGACATAGTAGATACAATTTCAATTCCAATGCCAAATTCAAAACAAACAACAAAATTATAGTACTCTGAATTCTACGTTCCTTTTTTTTTTTTTTTTAATGCTTGCATTCTCTTTCCTGATCAGCAATAAGCTCTATTTGGTAATTAGGCCTTGAACCTTTTTTTATGGTTCTATATACTCACTACAAAAATTAAAACTTTTAGTCACACCAATTTTTAGTAAAATTTTTAGTGATAATATTTTTACATTTTGTCACAACCTTTAGTTCAATTTTTGTTGTGATTAAAAGTTTTAGCCACGGGTTTTTTATCACAAAATGTTTCTGTGACTAAAAACTTTATGGTTAAAAGTTTTAGTCATAACAAAAATTGAACTAAAGGTTATGACTAAATGTACATTAGTCACAACAAATGTTGTGACTAAAAGTTTTGCTAAAAATTGTTGTGACTAAAAGTCTAAACTTTTATACCGAGTATTTTCTCTTATAAAATTTAAATGAAAAAGTGGTTCAAATCATTCTCTACTAGGTTTCATAGATTTTTGGGTTTCTTTGGTTCTCATAATTCAGTGGAACATAAAAATTTAAAAAATTGCCATGATCAATAAGCAGGGTCCATGGTTCTGCCTCCTATACAAGCATGAATGAAGGGTGAGGCAAAAGATTAAATGATAAGCGGCAAGAAATAGACTTGACTATTTCTGTATGTTTGAAGCATTTCTTTGGCATACATGGCACCCACAGAGAGTCAATTATCAGTTACAAAGAACGAGGAACCAATTTTGGGTCCAAATATAGTTAAGAATGCAAATAGTACGATCTAACCTAATGGTATCTTTTTTTTAATCTTTTTTGAACACAGGAGGATGATTCCCACTTTATATTAACAAAAAATAAAACCATCAGAATTTGAACTTAAATATAAACAATTCAAATTTAAATATAAATACATACTCACATACTCAACCGCCTGAGCTAGTCTTAATAGCCTCTTCTTTATATAAATAAACTTTAATTATGTGTACAAACATATATATATATAGTTGATGAAGTTTTTTTTTTTTTTTTTTTTTTTTTGCCTTGCTTGTCTTCTCATAAGTGATGATGTATTTTATTTTCTTCCAGTTATCACACAAAATAATAGGACCTTCTAGATATATTGTAGTAAATAACCAAATTTTTTTTTCTTGTTTTGGAAATAATGAAGATAACGACTGCATTAATTACTAAGTAAATATAGACTTATCAATTGATTTAGTTAGGAAATATAATATTTATTCATTTACCTAATTTATTTACTAAATACATATAGTATTTAGTCAAACTTATTAATTTAATAAAATGCCGTTCTTTTGTAGTTAAAAAAAAAATTCCATTATTTTCATTAACGTCCTCCTTAAAATCTATCATTTTCCCAAATCACCACACTAACGTCATTCCCCTCTTTTTTGTTGTTATTTTACACCAAATTTTCACATATATATTCTCAAAAAAAAAAAAAAAAAAAAAGAAAGCTCCACGTTGACAGAACCAATTAAGACTAAACTTTTTGCATACTTAAATCCTAAATGTAAATATCGCCATCATATTAATGTAAAAACAGAAGCTTGTGTCCACAGTGCAAGGGAAGTTCCCTTTTCAGCTTTCACTTCTTTGTTACTTGTCTGTGTACTCCATCAAGAAGATATACTTTAATTTTAGACCCCAGAAATAATAATATACTAATATTGTTCCATTCTCTTCATTGTCATCTTCAATATGCTAGTTAACATTATCTTCTTCCCTGACCCTACTGGACGTTTACAACATTTTTTTTTCTTTCTAGTTATTGAGGATCACAACCTACCATTAAATATCGCAACATACATTAAAATTGTGACAATCTATGATCTGACAACTTATAATAATTAGTATTCCAGCAAAAACTTATAATACCTCGTGGCCAAAGGCCAAGCAAAAAAATTAGTCACAAGACGGACACATGATGGTGTAACCCAACTAATAAGACAAGACAAATAAAAAGATGTAGAATTTTAAAAAAAATAAAATACAATTTTGAGGGATGGGGATAAAATGTAAGTTCTGTAAAATTATATATATAATTAAAAAGAATAAATGCCCTTTTCTCTGTGGGTGGCTCCACCCTTGCTCCTCGCGTATAAGTTTGTCATGTTTTCATTGTCCATAATATTATAGAATTATCTATATATTCTATAACATGGGGCGTGTGTGTGTATATTGGAAATGTAGTCTTCACCACGTCATTAACATAATAATTAATCACACCAATGCTTCATATTTCAAGCGAAAAACTATCATCAACATTGTTATATACCAATTAAAAAATGGATTTGACTTTCTGGTTCAATCAGTCTAACGACATTCACTTCTGTTTCTCTTCACCAACTGGTTTTTTTGATTGGTTAAGGGCAATATTACATCAGAATTTTTGGACAATTCGCTTGTTTATTTTTCTGAGCATGACGTGAAAAGCAAAACTTCAAAGGCTGTTGAGTGAGCGATACGCCGAACGCATATAATTATATACATAACTGTACATTCGTCATGATATGTTTATAAATATGTCATATAATATTTTCTGCCATATTTGGCTTTCAAGTTGCTTTTTTTTTTAATGAGTCCACATAAAAGAATGTTAAGAGTACTAGATTGCTTTTTCAAGTTCATAACTAACTAACTAACTACTTTCCCCTCCCTCCATTTGATAAAGATTATCATTACTCGAATATCTCACTGAAGCTCTCTATTTACTACTTCTTGAGCCTATATTGCCACTTGGGATAATCATTTTTTATATGCTTTCAGCTGAAATTTACAAGTATAAAATATGAAACTAATTTCACCAAATTAAAGGGCATTTCCGGAGATTATGATATTTTTTATTGTACCTTTCGACTGACGAAAGAAAGATACGAGTTGAATATTTCATTGCAAACAATAGTTAATATCACTTATAATTAAGCACCTTAGATGCTCCATTCTATTTTGAATTTATTCTCCAGTGGAATATGTAACCCTGCATACATTACCAAAATAAGTTAAAATTATCTCATTATTCAGCAACTTGAGTTGATATGTGTGTGTGTGTGTGTTTGTGTGTGTGTGTGTGTGTGCGTGCGTGCTTATTTTAATTTGCTGAGAGGCAACAGAAGGGAAGAAGAGAGAGAGAGAGAGAGAGACAATTGCGTTTAGACGACAAATAATTGAGGAGGCAAGTTGAAGGAATATTTAAATGCAGTAAAAGATGGGAGTTTTCCCTCCACAGCACAGAAGGGTCAATCCTCTACACTTTTCAACTGTTCATGACTATGAAATCAGACTAAATTCGCCATTTCCAAGCATCATTAAACTTTACCATCACATAGTATGCATGTATGCACTTTGATCGACTGACTTCCAGCAAAATGACAACCAAAATATATGCAGCTATCGCCGCTGGATTGATTGTCTTTTCTCATTTCTTTTCTGTTTTTGATGAGAGAGACGATTTCATAAACTTCTACAGAGCCCAGGAAATCACAAGGATACTAGTATCATATATGATAAGATGAGGAGCCACTTGTTTACCTATTGATATGAGAAAATCTAGTTTGGCAGTACAAGGGCAATGTTAGAACACAGCAAGTGGGTCCACACCACAACATGGGAACCGCAAATAGAGTCCATTTTGTATTAGTTTATATTGCAGAAAAAGCATTTTTTGTGGTAAAAAAACATGCAGCAATGAATGGGTTGCCGACTGGTGCTAATCTTCTCATGTAGAAAAAAAAAAAAAAAAAGTCTTTTGAAGTGTGAAAAATAGGAAATCTAAATCCTGGTACCATTTTACAACCAAAAAGAAAAAAAAAATTGACACTGTGGTGCTATTATAGGGATAAAGGATTATACATTTGAGTGTATGGTTAGTTCATTTTCATCTTGAAGAAAAAAAAAATCGCAAAATTGAAACAAGAAAGCTTTTGCTATGTTACACAAAATGGGTCATGGACGATGACCTAATAAAAGAATTTGTAGTTGTGTCGCTGGCACATGTGCACTGTAAATATCTGCTGTGCTTTTCCTTTTCTTGGTTTCAGTTGGCAATTTTCATTTCACATATGCCTGATCACGAATATGTACTAAATGCAGGCAACGAAGTTGAGGTTTGCGGTGGTGAAAACTTCTCTCTCAATCAACCTCTTTTGCGCTCTTAAGCACCTGTCCCCCAGAGTATACAACAAGCTCATCAGGTAAGGGTTTGCAATTTTCTGGTTCATGTTTTATTTTAATATCATGAATCATGAGGGCCGTGGACCAAGATGGCAATACGCTTAGCACTGTCTGAACGAAGATTATCTCCTTTATATCCAATCTGGGAGGAGAAATAATTTTAAAAAGGACCTCAAAACTCTTGCTTTGACAATAATTAGATAGGTAAAATCGTAGACTGATGCACCTTTCATATAGATGGAGATAGTTGGAGCATATTAAGTGAATAATTACCTCGCTTGGACTATCAGGCGAGAACCACCGCAATAAGACCCCAAGATGAACAACTGCAGGTATCAACTTGAAAAGCAATGGCGTGGTTACCTGCACCGTAGCTTTGCAATAATCAACAACCTGAAGTGAATTGAACTTCCACAGATGATAAAAACTAATAACCTCTCACATCATTTATGGCAACCCAAAGATTAAAAACATGAATAAAAAGATACGTCATACTTGGGTGCACGTGTCAATTCAATTGTGTTTTCTGAGTAGTCTCACAGATAAATGAACAGATAACCAAACTACCGATGTACTGGTAATGGAAGTACTGGTAATGGAAAATCATATATTATCAACCGTATAGATAACCAACAATTTCCAAGAAGTAGCACGGGTAAGAAATTCAGTGTCAACTCTCAAGTCATTAAGAATTTGATGTGTTGTATGTTCACTTCCAACCATGGAAGAACATTCAAAATTTCATTTTTCTTTTTAAGTAGAATAAAAGAATCACCTTTATATTTCACGTTAAAAACAGAAGGACACTTCCTACGTGTTGCAAACTCATTATAACCCTTTGCTTGAAGGTTCATGTCTATTACATGTAACGAGATGGTTTACTTACCAGACTGAGAGCCGTTGTTCCGAGAAGCAACAGATATAATTTACCCTGCAATAGTGATTAAGTCTTCAAATCAAATAGTATGCAGAAGAATAAGGAAACCTTGAAATTCATGTCTGGAGTTGGTAAAGTCGACGCTGACAGGACTGGACTGCAGCTTTATCTCCCTAAGGCTAAATTATTCACGTGAAGTGGATTTTGGACACACTCCTTTAAAAAAGTGATGATTAAAAAAACTCTTTGATCTCTCTAAGTAACAAGATTCAAGGGTAAAAGGCTCGTGGAAGAATCAAGCACTTACCTCGACCAAATGAAGATTAGAAGCACGGCTCAAAAGAACAAAAGCAAATTCCCCAATTTGCGCCAGAGACATTCCAACCTACACAAATGATGTAACTTAGGGTCCCTCTGTCAATAAAATGTTCTTCAATATGTACATTTAACTGTAATATCAGCTTGCGAAATCTTACCAGGAGTGAAGTCTTGTTGTTATATCCAAATCCCTTGACAACAGTAGCAGCCACAACAGTTTTTACTATGATCACCAAAATAACAGCTGCAAGTAAAATATCGACATGATTCCAGAGGAAATGAACATGTATTAACATCCCAATGCTGGCAAGGAAAAGAGCAGCAAAGAAGTTACGGATTGGCTCCACCTGAAGAGAAGCAACTCCAATTAAGAGCAGAAACACACCAGAATATCAAATTTAAGGGTTAGGATTTCCAACTAAAGCAACTAAAAGATGAGAAAGACAGATTTTTTTTTTCCACATATGATGGAACTGGAAAGAAAAAGAACCGTAATTAGTTTTTTTAATTAAAGCACCTAAAAGATGAGAGGAAGATTTATTTTCCCACACATGAAAACCATATTAAAAAAAAAACTCGACAGATATGATTTGTTATCCTAAATTGAAAGAGCAAGACAAAGTTAGAATCGTGGAGACTACAGTAAACCAAAAAATAAATTTTCTCAACAGATATGATTTGTTCTCGTAAATTGAAAGAGCAATATAAAGGTCATTACTCAGCAACACCTCGCTACTTCTCCAAGTAGGTGCACAAATAAATGTATCTTACTTGTTCAAGCGTATGTTGACCAAGATCAGTAGTTGATATCATCACTCCCGCAGCAAAGGAACCCAGTTCAAGACTTAGACCCAGTTTATCACTACACTGAAAATGACATAAACTATGTCATGTATCTAGAATAATAGGCACAAATGCATATGTAGAGGCATATATGCGTCCCTCACCAGGGATGTAGACATTCCAACAAAAAAAACTAAAGGCGAGTTGGGAGAGCACCAACAAAGAAAGTATAAAAATAAGTAGCATAAACAACAAAGTTGTCTTCTTTTTTTCCCCCAGACTTATCAATGTAAAATTAAACAAATAAAAAATACTTCTGTTATCAAACACAAAAGAATCAGAAAATGGACAAACCCAAGCAACAAGCAAGCAGAATGCCACTGATGCCAGTTGATAGAGTTCATTTGTCTGAAAACAGATGAAAATAATATTCAGCAAATATAACTTGAGAGCATGAACTATTACCTTAAATTGAAAGATTTATTTATACCTGAGATGATAGGCTTATCATGAGTTTAAGGAACCATGGTATACAAGTGCGAGATACAACAGCCAAAATGACCAAAAATGTGATCAGAACCACCAATCTGTGACAACAAAATCATTGTAAAAGAAAGAATAGAACATAATTCTAATGGAAGAAGGGAGGATAAAAGAAAGAGCTACTAAGAGTACTCAAACATGCCAAATAATGAACATGTATGTCAAAGACTTGACCACTTCAGCCCTAAATTGGCGTAACACATCACCGTCCTAAATTGTTTGATATCCATAGACCATGGTTGCGGATAATGTACAATGAAGCAGTTAGCTCCCCAGGTATCACATAATATTATTCAGAGAAAATTGTATCGATTTCTAAAGTTACATGATCAATAACACTAACAAAGCTTCCGTTCAGCAATGACAGAGGAATTCATTAGATGACGGCTCACAATCATATAACAGATAGAAAGAACTGGACCTTTGAACAACTTATTCAAGCCAGCCTTTAAAATCAGAGTTTACTTAATTTTTATTCTTGTCATAAATATTAAAATGATGAAAAAAAATTACATTTGGCGTAATTTGCATATCCTGTCTACACAAGATATTTTTCATAATCTTACGATTTGGTCATGGCCATCACTCCTTGAAGAACACCAGAAGTACCACCGAGAATTGGAAGTAAAGCAAACAGCAAACCGACAGCACAATCCTGATAGCACACAATAGAAACTTGTGTAATATACATCTGTATTATTCAAAAAAAAAATACAAAGATATGGTCATTTTGATCTAAAATTATTTTACCATAAGAGGAAAAAATATTATCATGTAATAATTATATAGTCAGAAAACAACATCTACCTGCAAAATAAGAGTACCAACTGTGACCTGACCGTGAAGGGCATTAATGCTATTTCTTTCCATTAAGAATTTCAAAACCTACAAACAAGATGAAATAAGCACCCATTGAAAGAGGATTTTCTACTATTCTCTGTCTAGGAAGTGCATAGTAAGTGGAAAACACAATAATTACACGGCAAAAGTTACATATCTATGATATTATCCAGATTTTTCACTTTTCAAAATCTTTCAACCATCATAAACCAATGGATGAGGTGGACCAGACAACCAGCCAGCTTCTAGAAAGTAAAAACTCATTGAATGTGCCCTTTAAAGCACGAGATCCTCACCAATGATAATTTTCTCTATTTTCCTTGTTTATCAATTTATTATGAACAAAATCAAAAAAGTTGCACCTAATTTGAAGAAGGGCATTTATATAAAACTATTTCACCGTCACAACTCGATATGAATAGGAAAACAAAAATTTTTTAGTCATTGTACCCAATAACATAAAAAAATAATAATAAATAAATTAATAAATAAAGATACCAACAGAAGGCAAAGATATAAGTTCAAACATAGTTACCACTGCAGTTGAAGACATAGAGAGAAAAGCTCCAACGAAGATCCCCTCAGAGGGTTTACCACCACATAACTGTAAAATGCATGCAGTTTTGCACATTATAATATCATTCAGCATATAAAATGAACAGAGAAAAAGGTAAAACAATCATGTATAGTCTCTAATCTTTATATCGGCCATGCAGGCAGCCAAAAAATTTTGGACTGTAATAATATGGGTCCTGCATAAAGCAACAGCTAAAGCTTGATGCAGGTCTCCCACCCAATATGATGGCTGCATGACAACCCTGCTTAGGGCCATTCTGAAACTCCAATTTAGCAGCACGAACTCTATTCAGGTTGAAGTTTCATCAGAGCTTAAAAAGTTTATAAAACAGCTAACACAAATATACACCTAAAGATATTGATTCCCAAATATGACAACATACCGAGGCTGTTATTCCACATAAACACATAAACAGAAAAATCTGGAGTAGACCTCCTAGAACAGCTACTGCCCGGACTACACGAAGCTGCAACCATAATTATATTTATGGCTATCGATTGTCACATGGTCAGCTGATAGAAAATAAAACGTAAAAAGTAGGATAGAAAACACAACTACACAGGCTAACCTTTGTAGCAGAGAACTCCAGGCCCAATGCAAAAAGAAGAAAGATGACACCAAACTGAGCAACAGTCTCGACCTTCACGTATAATTAATTCAAGGCAATGGTAACATGAGTGAAAACAATTAATAAATAATAATCAATGTAAAACATGGAACAAGAATATAAAAACCCACACACCTAAGGTTCAATTTTAAATTAACATCACCAACTTGCAAGAAGGGTTCTGTAGTTTCTAGTTTCAAAAAGAAAATCCTAATGGGAGTGAATGGAAAGATCAGTTAAAATACACATACACAAAAATGTCATATCATGCATCAATAGAAATCAAAACAACATACTTGCACCATTTCACTGACAAAACTGAAGCCTCCAGGGCCAATGATAGATCCTGCTAGCAGATATCCAGTAATAATCTGAAAATTAGTCGAAGGGTCAGAAATAAAACTTTTAGGTGGTCATCACATGAAAGAGCAATGGTAGTCTTCAAACCGGTTGTCCAGCGCAAGCGAATGCAATGCCACCACAAGTTGCAGAAACAATGACAACCACCAGATCTGATATCAACCTGCAAAACAACAGTTTTAACAAGATTAGGTCAGCCAAGTTGCAGCTAATTATGTATGATTGAAAAGTATACAAGTTGGGCAGAAGTGCAACCTAACCTTGAGTCTAGTTGTAGCACAGGAAACTTTGACTTGAGATTGGATATAATAAAGACATTGTCCTGAAGATAAATTTCTACCATGTCAAGACTGAACAAACTCCAATATAGGTGATAAAGATTGCTAGTGCACCACCATAATGCAGTACCATTTATGGTAAAAGAACAAAAGGCAATGAGCCAGTAAAAAATTCCAGTGAGATGTAGCAGGCATACCTTTCGATCTATTAACGTTGGCATATCCTCAGCTTGATTCTCATTATCCAACTTGAAAACATGATGAAACTGAAATGACCTAAAAAAAAAGGTTCACAAAGATTCAGCATGCTTTCTGTGATTTTCAACTTTTTCAAAAGCAATAGACTAAGTACTCTTATTCATTTCCTATTCCCATTAGAAACAAAAAACATAACCATTGGTTCACAAGATAGAGACACATACTTCTCGTCCTTGGTGTCATTTTTCTTGGACTTAACTCTAGCCACTGTTTCCAAAACTGCCTGCCAAATATGCAATATCCATTTCCAAGTTAGTACGAGAATTAGTTAAAGCAGAATATTGATGAATGGGAAAAATTAGGTTAAATTTTGAGTTATTTGTACACACTTCATAAGCCAAACCCAATAGGAAGAGGAAAAAAATGGTCTAGAAGTAAATGAAGAGTTTAAAGCCGGATCTCCATGTCACAGCAGAACTGACCAAGCAAGTTTCGATTCAAACCTTCCTTTAGTAACTAAAAACGCAACTCCAAATCAGCTTTAAGGGTATAGCTCAAATTCATGAGGTTGGAAAGAGTCAAGTACCAGATTAAATTCTCTTTTTTATATAAGAAAAACTCATCATTTACAAACCACCTCATTATGGTACTTCAGCAAACTTGTCAACTGAGTTGACCCAGACACCACTGATTCTTTAAGAAAGCACGCAACCTGAAACCTCATTCTCCTACCATCTGCTAAGGTAAGTAACATCTCTTGAACTTTTAAAATTTCATTTTAATAGGCTCTTTATAAACCAAAATAACAAGAGTCCATAATTAAAAGTATATACCAACCTCATTTAATTCTTCGTTTTCCACATTTTCCAGCAACAATAGTTCCTAAATGGAGGAGACCTATTTTGAACTAAATGGACCATCAATGACGTCTACGACAGTTTCTATACAAAACAATTAACTCATCAGACATTGCAGCAAACGTTGATTATAGCAATTCTTAGCTCCAAAATACACTTCAGTAGTCGTCAAGGAGTATGATTTATGAATCTTAACATCAAGCATTCCAAATACATACTTAGGTTCTGTGGGATCACCTGAATCCAAAACTCTCGTCTAAATTACCTTATCTACCGTCAGCAAATAATGTATATCCCATAGAAAGCCAACATTTTGATAATTAATCGTTATATAGAACCAACATTTTTGATAATTTTATTTCACTTATTAGCACTATCTTTCGGTTTCGAATACTTGCATTGCACGCTCTACTCACAGGCATGAGCCATAAGTAAAATATTGAAAAAGCAAAGTCTAATGTTAATTTCAAGAAATGTGACTACCAACCTGCTGTCCAGCGACACTGTTGTTGAAGCTGCCGGCGTCTGTGGCTGCAAAAGAACACAAAATTTGGAGTAAATCCTCAATGCATTGACCTCAGAATTCCCTAATGGACCACAAACAGTAAAACGAAGAAGCAATTTCCAATAATTAGCCTAATTCAACCAAAAATTCTCTCTCTTCTTCCACATTTTCCATTATCACAACACTGAAATCAACAATTCACTGCGACAGTGCAATGCCGAACAAACATCTTTCAAGGCCAAGAACAGAAAATCCAAAACCCCGCTTCAACCATCCGTATCCCAATCGAAACCCTAGGAGAACGCAAAAAGAGTGCTTTTTCATTTTTTTTTTCTGTACGAACCTTCGTTCTGCTCGTTGTCGGGGAACTCGCGCTCGAGCGCGCGATCGATCATGTCGGCGAAGGTGTCCTCAGTGGATCTCGCGCGCGTCGAGTTCGGCTCGGCTGCGGCAACATTGATCTCCGCCGTCACCAAAGAGTCGGAGTCGGCCGAATCGGCTGCCACGACGAGAGGAAAGGGGAGAGAAGGGAGAACGCAGAAGCAGAAAAAGAGAAACGCGAAAATCGACGGAGATCGGACCCTCATTGCAGAGAAGAGAGAGAGAGAGGGTTTGAGGTCCTGGGAATGGAGGTTGCGCAGAGTGACGGCCGGCTTAAGTGAGCGTAGCGAGTACCGTCGTCGTCTCTGAGATTTGCTTCTTTATTTCTTTTTCTTTTTTTTTTTTTTGGAGCTTTTCTGTGACGATAAGAGAGGGAAAGTGTTTTTTGCGTGTGTGTGGTTTTTTTATTTTTTTAAGCTCCAAGGAAAAGGGCATGAAAGTACGAAATGGTCCTCGAAAGAAAGTGAATAATACGATTATACAATTGTGTGACTCAGATTAAGAAATCAACGGCGAGAGCGCGGTGGCTACGCGCCCGTCTCATGCACGTGTGCTTCTTTGTAAAGTAAAGGAACACGTGGGATCCTGTATATTTTTGTCTAAAAAAGCAATGCCATTTATTCTTTTATTAAAAAATTGATTGTTTGGGGCTTAATTTAAACCATAAAATTATAATTAAAATAAATTTTGTTATAATATTTTTTCTCTTAAATTTAAAATTTGTTTAAAAAAATAGTTGAAATCATTACTTATAAATGTAAATAGTATAAACTTCTTATATCCTACAGTAAAAAAATAAAAAAACTGCTACGGTATAAAACTTACATATGTAGTGACTGAATCCAGATTTATTGGCAAGGGTCATAATTTTTTTATCAAGATTATACTAATAAATATATATGTAACAGTTTTTGTTTATTTAATTAATTCATGACATATTGACACATAAAAACCACTATAATTTAAGGGGTCAATCTTAATTCATACGCATACATACTGTATTACAAGTAAAATCATTATATTAAAAAAAAAAAAGGCGAGAGGCTATGGCACCCTTATCTCTATCTTTGTCATTGTTTACATACTATAATTCTCAAACTAAAATTATTGGTCCTAACCGTTTTGTCAAACCACCTATTAAAGTTTAAACTATTAACTTGAGCTACCTTCACGTATAGCTGAAAAGAAAATGCTATTTAATTTCCTATAATAGGCTCTCCCATGCAGGGACCTAGATATGCCTCGCGCCTAATTATTGTGGATAAAAATCTTGTGTTTGTGAGATTTCTCATTGCCCAAACTAAGATTGAATTCATTTTATATTCAAAACATCCTACAATCAGCGCGTCCTAATACATAAAACTATCTCGTTAAACTCACTCTCGTTATTTGAAATTTTGAAATATAATGCTATCTTATTTAGAAACTTACACTGGTTTTTTAATGACTTTGAAGTGTTTTGTTGCATGCCTTTATGAAATGATATAACATATTATTTGAGTTGTTTGAGATACTAAAAATTAGATATTAAATCTAATTTTGTGACATTATTTTAAATAATTAAACTAAAGTGTCACATAATTGTTACCTGTTATTGAAGTTCGGCCTGCCAAACTTGGAAAAATTTAGAAATTTCCAAATTCAAGCTTCGGCCTCCCTGAGCTCAAATCTTCATTTCCAACCTATTTTCTCAGTTCCCAGGCATACAAAACATTAATAAATGATAGATAAACATGTTAGAACACTTTTAAACACATTTAAACAAGATTGACATAAAAAATTTCAAAGAAATTTGAAAATGGAGAAAAATAGAAAAACTTGGTTTAGATTGATTTTTGTCAAATCAAGCCTAGATTCTAGAAGATTGGAGTTTTGCTAACCTTGATTTAGGGTTTCTAAGCTCAAGGAAGCTCAGATTTTAAAATACAAAGAAAATAGAAAAATTGGAAAAAGTTTAAAATTTTGAGAACTAACCTTAATTTAATCCTTAAATCGAGTTTATGGAAGCTCAATCGAGTCTCCAAGCATTAAATCCAGTTCAGATTTAAGGCTTGAGCTCCAAAATTTTGAATCAAGAGAGAGAGAGAAAAAGGGCAGCGAGAGAAAGAGAGAAGGAGAGAGAGACTCTGGGAGAAAGGGAAAGAGAGAGAAAGAGTGAGCTGAGAAAGAGTGAGAGAAAGAGAGGAAGTGGGAGATTAAATAGAGAGGGAGAGTGGGTGGTTTTACTATGTGAAAACTATGTACTACCCACGGTTTTGTAAAAAGAGACATATTTGGCGTTTGACAAATAGTTTTGTTTCAAATTTTAAAATAACAAATAAAAATAATTAAGAATGATTAAAAATAAGTAGAAGTAACATCGATTTGAAAATATCACAAAATGGTTAAATTAAGTTTCAAGTTATATTATGGCACACTAATTCACCATTTAATACACTAATCATACTTAATTAATTTTGAGGTGTTACATATAGGGATGCATAACATGTCACATTTACTCACTTAGGATAAGTAGGAGATTGTTAGACTAGGTGCCCTAATGATTAAATGATATAATAATTTTTGAGACATTAATCAATAAAGATATATCATTTTAGTCATATATCACATATTGTCCTATTTATGTTTATTTATGTTGAATGTATGTTAAGCAAATAAAAATTTGAGACTGCCAATCTAAATCATTAATATCATGCTTATGATAAATAGGTTACGTAGAAGACATGAGTCTTATAGTGATGGTCTAAATGCAAAAGTGCTGCGATCGAGGGAATAAAGTTAAGCACTCTATCCATATTAAGATTGTTACGCTGTCTATATTGCTAACGGGAGATAACATGTCTTGGTCATCATAGTCTGATTCCACGGGTAGAAACATTGATATATTGTCATTGGTTATTTATTTTTACAGGATTTTAAATAAAGCTGTTTATCGGTCGATTTCTGTCGATTTTTGGTCAGTCGGTTACCAACCATTTTGGAAATGTAGAATCGAAAATCGACCGAGTAATTAGACAGTTGGTCGGCTTTTAACAGACAATGATTGGTTCAGTTGGTTTTCAACTAAAGTAACCAGTTAGGATACCAAACGTAATCGAACATAAACTAATTTTAAGAGAAAATCAGGGGAAAAAAGACTCAATGGATGGATATAATTCCAATCATTAATTCCAACCATCAAGATTAAACCATATATAAATGAACGGAACATACATGTATATATAAAAGTATAGTTGGTGGGTGACAGAATGATAATAGATGGTACAATAGTATCTGATTCAAGAGTAGAACAAACATTAAAAGAAAAAAAAAATTATTTAAAAGATTGAACTTCTAACATTTCAGCAAGACAAACATGAACGAGTGCTTTTGAATTCATACTATCAAACAGTACATAAGAGAAAGACGAGAAGGACAGAAAAGGAGGCAAGAAAGATATGAATGCGAAAAGCTTCATAATCATGTGAGAAATATATTTGCAAGATAAATTCACCAATATTCTCTGCAAGACTAGCTTCCACTCATATGATCTATACATGCCTCATATTCTATTCGGTTAAAGTAAATGATCGTCCAGATTCAATGAAAACTGGATACATATAAGGTATTATTACTTATATTATATTATACATATAACATATATTTTATAAGTTGAATTTCACACGGTCGATTGTAACCGACTGACCAAATTATCCCTTTTGAAAAGCGACCACCAGTTTCATATGGTCAGTCGATTTTTCAAACTAACATAGTAGGTTTTGGGACAAAGATTGATTATTTTTTTGGTTTTTCGATCATTTTGACAGTTGATTTCGATTTTTTGGTTTTTTTGAACAGCTTTAATCTTAAATGGGAAGAATTTAAAGAGATAATCTAGTAAATCAAATGTGAGTTATGAAACGTTTTTAGCTTGAGGAACTGAAATAAGATCCGCCCATAAATTAGAAAATCACTGACTAGAAATGAGATTAACCTAAAATCCATGACGAAATAGGTGTCAGTTTTTGTAACCAAATAACCACAAATACTACGTTATAATTGTGTAATTAATGCTAAATTGTCTTTTTCACACCAACCAATGTCAATTTTTTCCGGAGCTCTGTTGATCGTACCCCAACGCTAGATGCCTAACAGTGTACCCTATAAATGATTGAGTTTTCTACCGTGAAACAAAAAATAAAGAATAATAAAAGATGGGACAATGTTTAAGAACTAAATTTTAATACCAAAGTATTAATTGTTTTAATATAAAATAAAAATATAAGATAGTGTTTAAACTTTAACTTGACCCTTAAACATTTTCTAACACAACAAAAGAAATTGAATTTGGGCAGAAAAAGGTTATATCCCTTTTGAAAGATTTATTTGTAATTTTGTTTTTTTTACGTTTTTTAGAGAATATTCGAACTAATCAATGATGAAATTACTTTCTAGTCTTATAGTGTTTTTAAAATGTTTTTGTTTTTGGGTAAAAATCTAAAAATGAGAATATTTTGAAAAATATGTTAGGATTGTTTTTGAAATTGTGTTTTATTGTGTAAGTTGGCATGTTTTTGAAAAAAAACAATTTGAAAAAAAAATTATTATTGTATACAAAACCAAATTTATTTTAAAAATATTGATAATTGATATAACAATAACTAATAGTAATAATTAGAATTAAAATTAAATATTTTTAATAAACGAACTTGAAAAATTAAAGAGGAAGTCTTCCTCTTCCTCCTTGGTTGCGCCCACTGGTGAGCCTACGGCACAAATGATGATAGCAATCGACGGATATTCAAGGTTGGGCTTGGGAGATTCATGCAACGACTGCTGGGTGGGACGGTCAACATTGGCGATGGGGTGGAAGGTTTGGATGAGGATTCGCTTAAGCTACAACAACGACAAGATTCGAGTGAGTTGTGTCGAGGGTGGGCCAGATCCATAAGGAGATGATGAGATCTGCTCAACGGCTAGTTGGATGAGATCCGTTGCCCACGGTCGCAAGCTTCCCTCTCTTCGCATGCATCGGTGGCGTGAGCTTCCCTTTTGTCGCGAACTAGCTGGTATTATTATAGTCACGGGGTTGGGGCAGTGGGCTGTGATAGAGATGCTCTGGTTAAGGGCATGCTCCGTCGACACAGGGGTCTCCGATGAGAAAGAAGCGGTTGGGTTCAAACTGATTTTGGTGACACCACGTACGTTTTCAAAAATGAACAAATTTTGGTTGCTTTTTTTATGGGCCACAAACGTACAAATTAGCAAGTAGTTAAAGAGTATCTTACTCTTTTATTTATTTATTTAATCTATCTTACTTTTATTATTTAAGAAAGAAATATATTTTCTTATTACTTTGTGTATGTCTTTTTAAGAAAGAAAAGCATTTTCCTTTTACTTTATGTATGGCTCTCTCTTTGGCGGGTAGCTCTGAGATAACAGTATCATCGTCGTATATGTAGTGTCACACCGAAAAGGACAACAATCTTTGCGTGCATCTGAGTTAGTTCGACGGTGACTTGCACGCTCCTCAAGTGGTGGGACCCGGTAGTCATTCAGTGTAGCGACACCCCACGGAGTACATACAGTACCTCCGGGCTCCGTGCACACTTGCGAATGTTAGCGGGTCACCCGTCAATTTAATCACGGCCGCACGTGCTAGACAGTACATTCCTGTCGTAGATCTCCAATTCGGATCTGCCATGAACGCTGGCCTCTGGCCCACATAGAACGGGAAAAAATTACAACACACGTCAAAAATTGTTGTTTTGAAGTTAAAATATAACACAATATTTAAAATATCATAAAAATACCTTTAATGATATAGTAATTATTTTAATGATATTATATATTACATATAAATAATTTTAATGATATCATTATGAGACAATTGTAAAATTTTTATAAATTAGAGTCATATTTTAATTCAATAAACGTATTTAGGCCAATTGTCTCATTAACCCCACAAGTAGGCCTTGTTTGGCCTGTAGGTTTTCAGGTGGCTTGAATCCGTTAACCAATTAGGTACCAAGTTTGAACTTACTGGCGAAGCTACACTAGCTCGAGAGTAGGCGGCCGTCTCCTGTAAGCTTAATTACTCTTTGTCATTTTGTTCATCTAAAAAATATATCACTATTTCTTTTTACTACTTGCCTTCTCCTAAAATCTTATAAATTGTTCTATAGAGGTAGAAATTTAAAAATCACAATATCTTACTTTTAAAATATACTCATATTTTAAACTTGAAACCTCAAATAAACCAAAAACCATCTTTTTTTTAGATAATACTATGAAAACTTATAGTTTTATAGTTCTAAGTTTAAAAAAGTGAATTAAATTATACTAAATGTTTAGTTCATTCAAAAGAAAAACAAAATAGATAAAATGAAGGCAAAAATAGGGACAAAATTGACAAAATATATATAACTACATAGTAATTTTAGTATAAAATTTTTGTCCTACTATGCCCTTATGAAAAAAATTTCTGACTCCACCATTGTTTGAACTAAGGTTTGATCTTACAGTTGGAGAAGTAATTTTGAACTCTAATGCGATGTTTAAACTTTTGATTTTAGAACGCACCTTCTTTTGTTCTTCAAGTAATTAGGAGTAAAAACCTTAATCTCTTTTCTAGTTTCCTCACAAATCCATACAAAAGTTAGAAGTGTATTCCATGTTCAAAACTTATATTTTAACCGCATATCCTAACATTAGTTAGGATTCTAAGTCTAAACTACGCTTTAAAATTTTTATCATATGTTAGAATTTATTGTAAGTAGGGTTCATCTTTTATTAGTCAAGGTGCATCAAAATATTTTTTTTTTAACACCACTTATTTAGAAACGGGTAGTACTATACACAATTTCAAATTCCTGACTATAGTCGAATTAGACATGGATGGATCCCTTCATGTCTAGGATTCATTCCATATTGTCTCACATCGTACTCACTCTGGCAGAGATATAGAATCTTTTGCCTTCAGAAAGATTTAAGTAATCTAAATTTCTTTTAGAATAAAAAGCGTTAATTTGAATTCTTTTTGGCGGGGGGAAACGGTATTCTATCAGCACGTTCCCGTTCTAGGTTGTTAGATACGCATTTTACTGTAAGTTAAAGAAAGTACGCAATACAAGTGAAGGACCTTCACCAAAATACCCAACACACTCCCTACAAAAAGACAAAAAATACACAATACACTATGAAGCCTTTACGTAGTTGCAGCTAAACTTCATATTACATTGAGCATTTGTTTGGCAACTATGGTTAGAATCATTTCTTATGGTTCAAACTACTTTTGATTCAGCGTTTTCTCTTATACATTTTAAACTAAAAAGTGATTAAAACCATAAAAAACGGTTCAAACTGCTCTCTTAAACAGGCATTAAAAGATAAGTAAAATCGAAATATTTTTAGTTATCCAAGAAACATAAAGTTGAGATGGTGTGTTGGTTCATGATTCTATTGCTGTGATGTAATTTTCAACCACTCTTGTTGTTTAATCTTGAAAAATAATATCAACAACTTATCAAAATTTAGCGGGAAATAAAACACAAAAATACACACATTTCCCTTCCCAGATGGCATGGCATTGTGACATTGCCTATGGCCTATGGGTTCGTGAAGGAATTGTTGAAAGAGATCTTTTACGTTAAACTTTGTTAGAAAAGTCCTAAAGAAATTGGTGCTCTCAAACACTTCTTGTATTTGGTAACCATTCAGAAAACTTATTATGACGTGAAAGTCATCTAAGGAGCCCATCTACGCCATCATATGCGTAATGATGGAAAATGAATGTATGTTAATGCTCATCTATTCAAAAAGTACTGAAGACCAAAGTCAACTATAAGACGTGAAGTGTATCCATAACATAAGAACTCATTGATCATTTAGCAATACAGTTTGAATTATAAATTGTAATTTAAACTACGTTTGTTATCAAATCTGTAAAAGAAAATACTAAAACAATCTCAATTGGAACTACAAATGATAATTCAGACAATATTTGTCAAACAACCTATTAAAATATACATATTTAAAAGAAAGTGGCTCGATCTAAAAGAGCTTGTAAAAACTAAAAGTCTAATCCACTTGTCTAACTAAACACATTCAAAAACAGCTTTTGAAATAAATAAGCTAAAAATCTGTTTATTTTAAGTCATTTCCAAACGGGTTTCTTGTCATGGTCCAAGCTCTTTCTTTCTTTCTCCTCCTATATTCTTACACCGCCAAAGAACATCTCTATGGGCGATTTTGAACCTTGATTTGGACGATTCTTGCCCTCCAACAAAGCACGGCCTTAATTGGGTCAAATGCCCTATACTAGTGTTTTGTAGGCCCTTGATGCAAGTAGAAGTTGGACCGGCCAAGTCCACTTTAGCAATTGAAAATCTTCTCAGGTCCACAAACCTACCCCTTTGACTGCTCTGTGTCTTGCCAAACCATGTTCCAAAATAATCACCAAATCAAAGTGGACAGAAACTAAGGTTATATATATATATATATATATATATAGACACACACACACTTTTTAAGCACATAACATGCATTTCAGACATACATAAGGATTAAAAATTATTTGCACACTAAAAATGATATTGTTCACAACCTAAGAGAAGGTGCAAAATTTTGAACGGTGAACATTGGTTTAATCTTCACCCAACAAAATAGGGTGTTTAGACTTTTAAATTGTAGCTTCCTTTTTCTTGGCATTGTAGTATATGAGAGCTTTACACTGTAGCAATTAAAAGTTTTGATTGTAAAACATACTATAAAACTTTTATATGACATTATAAAATAAGGACTGTACCAAAGCACTACCCAATCAAGCTGTCCCAAGTTGATTTTTCTTTTTCACTACGTATTATATATTGGATGAATAAACTGCTCAGATTGCCTCGAGTGATTTTAAATAGGAGTTTGATGCATTCTCGAGAATGATTTATAATATTTTTACAGAGATTTCAGCAGATTGATTGAAATGTCAGATCTGTCTCTTTATAGTTAATATATTACAAAATTGAACAAAATATGTTCATTTTTATATTCATGAATGCATCTCCTTTCAGATAGGAAAACATTGCGGGTTTCTATGATAAGCAAAAGGGAGTGCAATAATATGGGAAAAGTAAAATCAATAAAGAACAGTTAATATGAATTTACAACATAAAGCATTTTTTATAGATAAATAAAAAAGATTGTGATGTGGTTTATTAATTTGAAAAGAAAAATTGCACCCCCTATTTTCTCCACTAGATCAAAGTCGAACAATATTATAAACTTTCTTTAAAAAAGGATGCTTTGATTAAAAAAAACATTTATAAGTGATGCGTGGTCAGATTTTCGTAGAGTTCTATCAAATTCACTTGTTTTTTATCATTATTTTGACATGATTAATAATGTCATTGTTCGGTCAAAAAACACAACACCTGTTACATATGCTAAACAATGCCATACAAGGACAAAAAAAATTGCGGAATAAAGTTTTGAAGTTTCTCAATTTGGGAATTTATGATAAGAGACAACTAAATAGAGTTTAAAGGGCAAAACCAACCCGCAAGATCTTGGTATACTGTGGGCACTGAAAATAGCTCACCTACTGATTTGAAATATTCTCATTGTCCTTTCTCCCTTTGGTGGTTTGAAGGCAACACATTCATGTTAAAACTGCCCCTAGTTTTCCAAAACCAATGATTCATTGCACAAAGTAACCAATCAGACGTAAGATCCCGTAAAAGAAAAGCATAAAACAAAGGCCAGTCATCTTTAAATAATCCTTTTGAAGGCAAGAAAAGGCTACTTGACATATATGTATGTATTTGTATAAACATATAAAATCACCAGAGAGAAAGATGCATAGTATTGGAGTTACAAAGGGGAATTTGTCTATTAAGGGGAAGTTTTCCTTGCAAAACTTTAAAGTAAAAAAGAGTAAAAACAAAACTTGGTTTACAAGAGAGAGATATAGAGAGAGAGAGAGAGAGAGAGAGAGAGAGAGAGAGAGAGAGAGATTCATTGACCTGTTTACCCGGGACTTAAAAAAACCAGGGAATCACATGGGCTGTTAGTTGCTCTAGGACTTTGATTTTTCGTTATTGCCATTTGCCATTTTTAAGTCAACAAATGTCTTGTCATTGAGTTCATGGTTAACAAGTAATAACCACCAAATCTTCCAATCTAACCACCCTTTATTATAATACTAATAAAGATAAATTGCTTCACCACTGGGCCTATATATACTCCTTTACATTGCATATCTTATGGATCAGGATTTCAGAGAAATTAAGGAGATGGAGATACCAGTGATCGATTTCAATGAGCTCGATGGGGATAAAAGAAGTGAAACAATGGCTCTCTTACACCAAGCCTGTGAGAAATGGGGCTGCTTTCAGGTAAAGCTTATAAGTTTTGTTTTTCCATTCATAGTTCTATTTCCTTAAATCTGACATTCTAATCATCTTATGAAAACTTTGCTTGTTTCATGCAGATCAAAAACCATGGAATTGACACAAAGTTGATGGAGAGAGTAAAGCGGTTGGTGAATGAACACTACGAGCAGAATCTAAAGCAGCAGTTCTATGAGTCAGAGATAGCTAAAAGACTGGAGAGCAAAGGGCATACCTCTGACGTAGACTGGGAAAGCAGCTTTTTCATTTGGCATCGCCCTGTGTCTAACATGGAAGAAATTGAAAACCTTCCAAAGGATTTTTGGTAACCATAAAATCTCATGAAAAAGATACATACATACATTATATATATATATATATATATATCACTTGCGTTATATGTATGTATTGTAGAAGTAACTGACTTTTAATTACCAATTGCAGCACAACGGTGGATGAGTATATAGCTCAACTGGTCAAGCTGGCAGAGAAGCTTTCCGAGCTTATTTGTGAGAATCTTGGTCTAGAGAAAGACTTCATAAAAAGTGCTTTCTCAGGGGCCAAAGGTCCTTCTGTGGGGACTAAGGTGGCGAAATACCCCCAGTGCCCAAATCCAGAACTTGTGAGAGGACTTAGAGAGCACACAGATGCTGGTGGGATCATACTCTTGCTCCAAGATGACCAAGTCCCAGGTCTTCAATTCCTCAAAGACGACGAATGGATCGCCATTCCACCGTCAAAGAACAACACCATCTTTGTGAACACAGGTGACCAAGTGGAAATATTGAGCAATGGAAGGTACAAAAGTGTTCTGCACCGTGTCATGGCTGACAAGAATGGAAGTAGACTATCCATTGCCACCTTCTATAACCCTGCCGGTGACGCCATCATCTCTCCTGCTCAAAAGCTGCTGTACCCAAATCACTTCCATTTCCAAGATTACCTGAAGCTTTATTCCACCGCAAAGTTTTCTGACAAGGGCCCCAGATTTGAATCCATGAAAAAATTGCTCAATGGGAGCAATGGTCTTCTAGCCTAAAAGTTATTTCTCACTTTACTAGATCTCTATGTTTTACTCACTCATGGGGTTGTCTGCTACTTAGTTTTTGTTATATTATCCACATAAACGAATGTTAAAACTTAAAAGAGAAGAAAAGGTATTCCACGCAAAGAATGTTTTCTTTTTCTTCTTTTTTTCTGCCACTTTTCTCCATCTTAAAAGGGAAGGTTGCAATCTCGCGATATCAGGCAATGAAAAATATGATTTTTACCTATGTTCTTACTTTGTTATGAGTATTGCCGCAGACTGTGTCAAACTGATGAATTAGTTTAAGATAATACACAACAAATTGATAGCCACTCTGTATGATATTGATTAGTTGATTTCCTTACCAGCAAAGTGTCCTATAGTATTCTCCGTTTTATACAACCAAAAAAAAGAGGGACCCTACATTGGTTGCACTTATTTATTCACATCAAGTCACAGCCTCACGGACCAACAAAGCACTTCTATCTCTCGATCCGAGAAAAAATATCATTTTGATTGCATCGTTGTTGCAATTGCAAACTGATACGCTTACTTCCAGAAAGTCGATATTAAAGACTAGTATCTCGTGTGTTTACAATTCGCTAATATTTTATGGTCCAAATTCCAAATCTTCGTCAAGAGTCATCAAAAGCTGCCAAACATCTTATCAACTATTAACAATGAATTTGGTAACAACAACCAAACCACTAACCGAAATAAATTTATGAGACGTCTTCTGTTTCCTACACAAAGGGAAATTCCAATCTATCTCCATATTCCAAAAGAGAAAATCATTGAAAAACCCACCCCCATTCATAGTCCATACTAGTACATGTATGCATTTTATCCTTAAGTACTATATTCCAACAATTGGTCATTAGCCAAAAAAAAAAGAAAAATAAAAGAATTCAATTATTGGTATGATGGATGTAACTTGTTTCTGAAGTTAGTTCAAACAGTAAAGCTAGGGGCATGGGCAGCTTTAAGAAGGTTAAGAATCGATGCTTCTTCAAGGATAAAAGCTTCGTGATAAAAACAGCTTTTGGATGAAACGTGCAGAAGTGGAGCAGACAAAATGCATATTCTCAGATTGAGTAAATCTCAAGGCACAAGAACAAGTGAAAAAAAGTCTTCAGTAGTGGCTACATAACAGCCAATTTAGATAGTATAGACTTGGTCACAAGGGTATTGGTTCTCTCAACCGCTTCAGTCAATACAAGCTTATGAGACTTCAATAAGGGAGAACATTTGGTGACTAAACACAACAAAAAGTTTCCAAATTTCAAAGATTTGGGAAATTTCTCAGCCGAATGCTGAACTTGGTAAACAATATGATTAACTGAATCCTGAGTAAAACACACATTATGGTTCAAAATATTTTGCAGCAGACTAAACAACGATTCAGTCCATACCATTTGATCCGATATGAGATACTGGTGGCAAGGATGACAGATGACTCTCCTCCCGACTTTATCTCCACAAAGCAGCTTCTGACAGAAAGCGGAAACATGAGCTGGGTGCAAGCATTCCTTGACTATCCTAGTGATAACGTCACATATTGGGTTATTGATGCCATTTTTGCGGAGGATCAGCGGAAGCAAGAGGGCGTATTCAGCAGCCCTCTGATGAACTTTGCAATACTCTATGGTTGCAGCCAGTAAAACACGAGGTGCTGGTTCTTCAAGAGCCAACAATTTAGGAAGGACGACTGAGCAGAGAACTTGGCTTGGCCATGTAAGCTCTTCTTCATTACTGTTTGAAAGATGAGATATCAGAACTGAAGCAGTTTCATCGTCTACAAGCCAAGGTTCAATGAGCCCCAGAACCATTAAAGAATCTCCTTGCTTTTTACAGCAAAGATCCTGAAATTCATTCGCTAGGTCTACAGTTTTGGAAGCTGATTCAAAATTCATAATCCGATTTTTCAGACACGCTGCTTTGTCCAGAATTTCAGGACCTAAAGGATCATTCATGGTGTGATCAATCTCAACTTTGTCCATGACTCCATCAACGAATTCTTCTACATCCTCTCCAATTTGACTCAAAACGTCTTCATTCTTTCCAGAATCACCATACAACCTCCTCGAATTCATCAGATCCTCGTTCAAAATAGGAAGCCACAGAAGCAAATTACCAGCATGGGCCGACGAGTCCTTGAGCCAACCGGGGACAGACTCGAACTCGTCCTCCACTCTCTCCTCCTCAGAATTCAAGCTCAATCCCGAAATCCACTCGTAATCCAACTTGGACAAAACATCGAACAGATTGCGCGCGGCTTTCTCGACCCAAAAATCCAGGCCTCCATTGCCACTCAGGACATTCCGCGCCAACCTACACAAATCCCGATGGCAAAACCTCTGTCGCTCAACGACAAGAAAGGACAAAATCCGTGCCTGAACCATGTTGGGAAGAGTCTGCACAAACATAACCCTAAAATCATGTACATTATCAAAACCTAAATAAATTCGAAACACAGATAAGTCGGAAATCCACAGGTTTCGTTCAAATACCTCCTTGTGGAAGAAGGTGAAGAAGAAGAAGTGTTGTCGACGACAATGGCGTCGAAGGGTTTCATTAGCAAAGAGAGGAATGAGGCTGTGGTGATCGGAGTCTCGGCTGAAGATGAAGCCCCAAAAGATCGGTGTAACCACAGAGAAGCTTCCGATTCCGGCGACTGAGAGTTCAGGAAGATGTCGAAGAGTGGGACCCACGCCTCCATCTTCTCCGTATTTTCGCACAGCAGAAAAAAGATATATATATATATATTTTTTTTTTGGTTGTTAAATTTGGAGGGAAGAGAATACGGAAAAGCCGCGGGAAAGTCGTCATTTAATCATTTATTCTGGTTTTAGTTCGTCCCCGTTTCCAAACCGATGCAGGGATGCGACTAGCCGTTTTGAAACTTAATTACTTTATTGCTATTGCTTTTGCTGTCGTTTGTTTTGGTACTGCTATTTTCATTTTATAGTATTTTGTCTCTGTTGCCTTAACGACATCGTTTAGTCTTTTAGAGAGACTAGTTCAGATTTTGTTTCCACTTTTTCTTGTTTATTTCTTTTTGAGGCCAACGGAACGGGACGGGGAACACGTCGGTGGCTTGGTGCTTCGGATTTGAAAGTTTCAAGAACCAATCAAAGCATGCAACGTGGTGCGCTTGGCCTTTGTCACGCGGGCAGTTGTCGTAGACCGGCGTACTTGGGAAGCTCGTTGCACCGCCACTTCAGTTTGGGAGCTATTGTAAGTGGGGCGTGGAGTTACGCGCTGTGCATGGGCTTGGGTTTGAACTGCTATTTGAAAACACGCTTTCACTTTCCAAGCAACAGCCACGTGGAATCGTTACGAGCTTCTTTACTTCTGTCTAGTGTCTCCCTTGCCCTTGCTTCTTTTCCGACAAAAAAGTGAACTCCAATTCAACTCTCCCCGTTATAAATTCCTTTGAATTCAAGCAAAAATAAATTAATAATTTTCTTTCCATCCTTATTCTGTTGCTCGAATTTTTATTTTTAAAAAGTTTCTTCTACTTGAATATTTTCATAAAAACATGCGAAACAGACCATGCCAACTCAAAATTAAATCATTAGACTGGACTGTCTTAATAATTATAAAAATGTAGATCAAACTATTCGGATCTAATATAGAACGATCTTGTTTAAACTGTGATTTACACTTTATAATTCAACATAATTTTGGGTCAAATGAGAGTGGTCTAATTGACTTTTAAAATTTTTTAAAGTTTTTTTTGTGACCTTTAAAAAATTAATTGTGATCCTTTTTTAGTTTTTAAACTTATAAGACTAAAAATTTGAAAAAAAAATATTTATATCTATACGCCAAATTATATTGGTTCAACATTTTGTAGCCTCCACTGCACAGCCTACGCATCTTTTTTTCAATTTTTTTTTTTTTTCTAAAGAGCTTGAATTGCATAGTTTCCCAAAAGGTTAGCCCTTGTGAAGATCGAACTAAAACATGAGCGAAACTGCATTAAACAAAATGATCATCAATAGAGAAGTCGATGACTCGAAAGATTCACTAAATGCCATTATGCAATTACATGGCTAGCACTCTTAATTACAAAAAATGAAAGCATAATTTCGTATATAGTCTACTAATAATAAATTTCGGCTACCGAATGATAGCAAGACAAGCTACACAACTTTACTATTGAGATTTTGCCATAAAAAAGGAGAATCGCCACTCTTGCTGCTAGCTAGAAAGTAGAAACTAAACTACAATATTTGAAAGAATAATTCAAACTGCAAGAGTTTTATCTTTCAAAAAAAGTAGGTAAAAATTTTATATTATAATAAATATTTGCTTTACACTATTAGAGTGTTCGGTATGATGATTAAAACAATTGGTTATAAATGTTTTTACTGTAATATATAAAAATTTTATATTATTTATAACTGAAATAATGGTTAAGATTGTCCCTTGTTAAACAGACCATACAAGCCTGTAACATGTCAAAGTTTTACACACAATCATCCTAGTTGAATTCTCACAAGTCTTTGCTATTTGTTAGTTGTTTTAATGCTCAAATTCTTTATTTTCCTCTCTCCCAAAAAAAAAGTTCATTATTTTCCTTTTGTCCCCATTAGTTTGGTAACACATCCACAGAGATAAACTTCTCCCTCATTTGCAGTTACAAACACAATAATTACGAGAAAAATGTCAACAACCGCATAAAATCACTAAGCCCAGTCAAAAACATCGTAAGTTTCACTGGGAAGTTTCCTTTTTTAATCTTTTTCGATGCACTCAAAAAAGTATTTTTTTTCACTCACCCCTCAAAACACAGCGACAGCGACAGCCACATACACACTCCTTATATGTAACTTCCAAGCCCACAGAACCTCATTGACAAAAAGGAGAGTGCAACAAATCACTCAAAAAGACCAGAAACCCTTTCTCTCTCTAAAAAAAGAAGCAGCTTTCATTTTGCTTTTGCGCCATGGGAGGAGTGAGCAATAACCTCACGGCGGTCCTGAACTTCATCGCCTTCCTCTGCTCGATCCCGATCATCGCCGCCGGAATCTGGCTGGCGTCGAAGCCCGACAACGAGTGCATCCACGCCTTCCGGTGGCCGGTGGTCGTCCTCGGCTTCCTGATCCTCCTCGTCTCCCTGGCCGGCTTCGTCGGCGCCTACTGGAACAAGCAAGGCCTTCTGGCCTTCTACCTCTTCTGCATGGCCGTCCTCATCGCCCTCCTCCTCATCCTCCTCGTCTTCGCCTTCGTCGTCACCCGCCGCGACGGCAGCTACTCCGTCCCCGGCCGCAACTACAAGGAGTACCGCCTCGACGGATTCTCCGACTGGCTCCGCGAACAAGTCGCCAGCTCCAAGAATTGGGCCAAGATTCGGACCTGTTTGGCCGATTCCGATGTCTGCACTAGGCTCAATCAGGATTACGTCACCGCCGATCAGTTCTTCGCCGCCCACATCTCTCCTCTCCAGGCAAGTACTCCGTTTCTTAGTTCTTTCTTTTTTTTTTTTTTTTTAACAATATCGATTGCGAAATGGCGAGTCCAAACAGGTCTTTAGAGTGTTTTTTTTTTTTTTTTCTCCATGTGAAAGTTTATTTTTTTAGCGGTTTAGGTGAGAATTGAGAAATGGTGAGTCCAAACAGGTCTTTAGAGCGTAGTCTCTTCACTTTCCAAGTCGTAAAGGCCTCACAGTGACGCAACGTGATTGGTTGTGGCAACGACTTTTCTCTCCAAAACGCTCTGTCGGTCCTCCCTTTCAGATTTCAGTACCTACCGTGACCAGGTTATCCACTTTCGATGTGCATGATAGGACACGATTCTTTAGATAATTACCAATGAGCCCTTTTTACCTCCGTATAAAATTAACATCTTTATGACTTTATTACTTGCTTTACTGAGCATGATTAAAGAAGAGGTAACGAAAATTCAAATGCTTTGTGAAATTTAGGAGGTACTAAAAGATTAAAAATGAATAATTGAGGTACTAGATTTTTCAAACAAGATGTAGATTTATTATTTAGAGGACCAAATGGGGCCATAGGAATGCCATGCCGTGTATCCCGCCAACAGAGCCTGTGAGTAATGCGGTCCATAAGTTGGGTTGAGGGGCTTTCTTTTTGAGATTTCATCTCATCACCTTAGGTCAGCCTTATTGGAGATTGCATTACTGGAGTAATAAAAAGGAGACACATATCTTATTACATAGTGCTGCGTGGGGGCGTCCCTAATGTCCTTACTTCTGAATTTTTTCTTACCTAGAAAGCTAAAAGAGTCAACAAAAGCATTTGGGACCACATGTGAAACAGTTCTAGTGTTTTGCTCTACCAGGTTTTACTATTTAGAGGGTTTCTTGTATGAGAGTGGCATCGCCCCCTCTCTTTCCGGGTCCAACGGTCCGCACCGCCTGTGCGATGGCTGCTGGGTCATAGACCCATGAGAGGGGGAGGCAGGTCGTATTAGGGGTAGGAATAGAGGGGAATGGAGATGGAGAATGGTCGTCTCACTCCAGTGCCCAATCGGAGGTGGAACCAACAGAGTTTTGTGCCGGCGCGGTTGGGAGGAGCTAGTTGGGGAGGAACCCAACACGATCAAAGCGCTGGATGGCCAGGAGCAAAGGTCGACGATTGCCTTTGGCTGTGATCAGGAGATCCAAGTGGAAGGCATGGTTGGATAGCGGCAGGAAGAATCGGTCGGTGTCTAAACACGGTCAAGGGAGTAAAAAAGGCAATGAGTTGTCTAACGAGAGGAGTAAAGGGCCAGAAGTGGCACGGGTTCGACGAGAGCATGACGAAAAGGGGTGCGGCAGGATAGGTCTAGGAACAACGGCGAATGCCGGGATTCCTTGTCTTGTTGCACTGGTTTTGGGATCAGACCTGAAGAAATTGACGGCCAGAGGGAGAAATCGTCGGCAATCAGTACTACACACAACCAATTGGAGATGGAAGAGATGACGGCGGTAGCGGCAAAGTCATCTCCTTGTCGAAGTTCTACCTCTACGTTTTTATGTTTATTTGTATCTTGGTTTTGGTACTGTTATGTTTTGTGTTTAATAATGGAGGAAGACTCATCTCCTCCAAGTTTAGTTATGTCTTTTTTGTTCGTTAACGACGGAAGGTATTTAAAAGTTTGGCTAGACTTTAGTTTAAGCGTTGTTATGTGTACTTTTGTTGAGAATGGTTTGTCTTTGACCATCGAATCTCTCCCGTCAATTGAGGTGGGTTATAAAAATGAGCTTTGAGCATGCTCTTTTGTCTGTATCCAGCAGGTTTTTGCCCTCTAAATCTCAGTACTTATTTTTAATCACCGTCCTAAGGGTTCGAAGTATTCAAACCTGAATAGTTGTTTGCTAATTATGTATCTATCTTAGTTTTAATGAAAATTACCCCGTAAAAACTAGAAGTGTCTATGCCAATAACAGAGAATTTTCTTTATTTTTAAGAATGACAGAGAATTATCTAACTAATCATGGATTTTAGACTAAACCAAAGTAATCAAATTATTGAGGCCATGGTTTGTCCTTATTGGTGCCAAAGCTTATGGTTGCCAGCTGTTGCCACTGTGTGGTGGCCTTTCTTTTTCTTAACCTATTGTCCTTTTGCTTCCTTTTTTTTTTACTTGTATATTTTTGAATTAAGCGATGGGATACAAAAAGATTCTCCGTGGATAGCACATAATTTTACACCATATCATACTCGATTTATAGTTTGTTTGATAACGTTGTTTTTAACTAATTTTTTAGTTAAAAATAGTATAAAAATCTTATATATTACAGTAAAAGAAAAAAGATTGTTACATTATAAAGCTTTCATATGTTACATTGTTACAGTTCTAACTATCATGCTAAACACTATCTTAGAAAAATATGATAGAGTTTTAGGGGGCCTCACACAATATAAGAAATGAAGAAATGGAATATCAAGCCTCTTATACCTTTTAGTATTGATACCTATTAAAAAGAATAAATGTTATATTTACTTCGATGTTCAATCAAAATGTTATCATTTAATAATTATTAGTTATATAGAAAGAATATTTTAATAATTACATTAAATATATTCTCTATTTCTAAAAAAATCAACATTAGAAATGGTATTTTTTCCTATTGCATCATCAAATAAGTAAATAAACATTAAAAAAGAGAATAAATAATCGTTACGCTCATTATTTTCGCTTTCTTTTTCGATCTTATTACCTTTTTTTTGTATTCTTTTACGGTTTGGTAACCATCATTAGACTCTTTTGTCTTGTGTTACAGTCAGGATGTTGTAAACCACCAACAGCTTGTGGGTTCAATTACGTGAACCCAACACTGTGGATAAGCCCAGTGAACCAAATGGCAGATCCAGACTGCTTCTTGTGGAGCAATGACCAAAACCAGCTCTGCTACAACTGCAACGCCTGCAAGGCTGGCCTGTTGGGGAATTTAAGAAAAGAATGGAGAAAAGCCAATGTCATTCTTATAGTAGCGCTTGTTATCTTGATATGGGTCTATCTCATCGCCTGCAGTGCCTTCAAGAATGCACAAACAGAAGAACTTTTCCGTCGCTACAAGCGGGGTTGGGTCTAATCTTATTTCCAAACAGACCCCACTTCTTAGATGGGCATATTTTTGTTATTTCTTTCTCATCACTCTCATGGTGTATTATGTCTCTGTCGA
Source organism: Artocarpus heterophyllus (assembly GCA_025403435.1). NCBI lineage: Eukaryota > Viridiplantae > Streptophyta > Magnoliopsida > Rosales > Moraceae > Artocarpus > Artocarpus heterophyllus. Next base: position 5,901,167 of record CM046330.1, on the reverse strand, counting down.
CTAATGTACATATTCCTCTGTTTTTCTCTCCTCTTTATCTAGAATGTGTGTCATCTAATGTAGTAATAATCCTCCAACTTGAGTTCTTTCACGGTACGAGTTTTAATGGGATCTTATGGTGTCGTGGTGGTTTAATTCACGGCGTTTCATTCTGTAATTTTAGCGTTCAAAACTTTTTAAAGTTTTGTAAGTATTATGCTCTATTTTGCGATTTCAACCTTCAAATTCGCAAGTTTTACTGAATTGTTCATCCGGCACGACAAAACATTTATTTGTTCATCTATTAATCCAGCCTCTTGCTAAAATGGGGAATGGAATCTTAAATTATCAGCCTTTTTTTCGGGGGCCGAGTATTGGATTCTTCTATCCAGTGGTCACTTTTATCATCTTTGACAGAGAAGTTCCTTTTTAATAATTGGCAGTATGTTGTAGCCATTGTCACGCGTTATAGCTCCACACACATTTCTTTTTTTTTAATGCCGACCATTAAAAAGGCACCGACGTCGCTTTCTTTGGGAGACAACAAGGTCTTTCCAATACCAAAATCTTCCATGAATGATTTCTTTTCTTCTATCAAATACGGAAGTATCGGAGAAAAGAAGCTTAGAACCGTGAAAGACTAGTATGGTGTGATGGTGAAATTACGAAATAATGAGATACTGCAAAAGGCGGAAATGAGGTTGAGGCGTGCTAGGCACTGTCTTTGAAGATAGACTCTGAGCTGAGCTTTGCAAGGGTGCATCCCCAAATACTCAGCCCTAAACCAGCTATATGGACTTTAAACCTCTAGCAAAATATAGATAGAATGAACAGAGGATTCGACAAACTAATGAAGAGTTTTTGAGAACTTTTTTTCTTAATAGAAAATAACATAGCACAGGATACTTCCAGCTCTCGACCGAAATGGTCTATATATAGACATGTATGCATGGCTCAAATCATGCTCTATGTAAAGAAAAGTTTTTTGCAAATTATGTCAAGCCATATTTTAATAAGCTGAAGTAAACCACCTTTTAATAACGAGTCAAGGGAAGCTTCAAAAAAAGCTGAATGAAAACTTACGTGGACAAATCATCAAAAGCCAAGATCATCACTTACTAATAATGATCCCCAATTATCCATGCATAAAAGTTAGGTATGGAGCATGGAATTGATCAATAAAGCTTCAAGGAGATTGTCATGCATGAGCTGTCTTATTGCATGGCTTTCATCGTAAATGAATGGTCACTACAAGGAAAGCTTCCAACTCTTTGTTGGCAAATGAGGGAGCTACAAGTTGTCTCAAAACTTGGTTCTGCAAGTAAGAAAGGTTGCATAAGATGAGGCACATAAGTCAACAATGGTAGGCCAAATCATGGATATAAGGGGCATGATTTAAATAATCAAGCTTTAAGAAAATCTATAGGAAACACGCCAACACTTGTTGGACTACCCGAAATGCCTAATACATTTATATAATCTCAAATAAACAAATACTACAATGGACTCTATGAATATTTGAAATGTATATAATTCTAAAACTAAAAATGCAACATGATGCATATGGTAATGATGAAAATTTAGGTTAACACAAACATGACCCAAATTACTATCATAGTGCGCAAATATCTACTTTCCAATGGGTTACAAAGATTAGTCAGTAGTTTTTAATCTACTTTATGGGGTTCCCGAAATCTATTAAATTACCTCCATGATAAAGATGCCAAATGGAATCACTAAGCTAATAGGAAAATTGACAATGTGACAATATATACAGGTAAGCAGCCGCCAATTAATGATGAAATTTGACTGCATTTCATAATTAGAAAGGGGTAAGAAAAAAAATCTCCTCAGAAGTCTTCAGTATTTGTAAATGCCCCGAAGTACGTCAGAAAATATTCCCATGTGCAAGTTGCGAGTAAAACTGTTTCCATGACTAACCTTGTAATCTTGGATTTTACACTTCTACTAATGAATTTTAGTTTGTTTATTTTATTTTAGATTTGAAATCTACAAGAAAAATCGAAAAAAAGGGCTCACGCATGACATGCATGAAAAATCAAAAAGAAAATAAAATTTAAAGCATGACATGTGGTGTCTTCTCCTCCGACCGATCAAACAACCCAAGCCATTTGAGCCGTCCATGCGTCCCAAGCCCCTCTGAATTTGCTACACTCATGTTCACATAAGCATGTCCCTATCAGCTGCTAGAACTGTGTATCGAAGACCACCATCGAATGGTCTACGCATGCCCTTCTAGTGCCTCAATTCTAGCTATTCCGCGAGTCACGGTCCGTGCATCTGATGATCTTGGGCTACGTTCCATGCCATTCCTGTGCACTACACCACGCCACACCGGATCACATAGTAAAATTAGCATTCTAAAGAGCTGATTCATATGTAGAAAAAGAAAAAAAAAATCATTACGAAATCAAATTCAAATATAATTAAAGTGATATAGATAGCTAAAAATTAATTCAAAAAATCCTAAATCACTCAATTTGCATCCTAGTCATTTTGCATCAAAATTATCCCAATAAAATAATAAAAATAATATAAAAATCTATAAAAATGTAAAACTTCATGTAAATAGTAGATTTCCTCATACTATGAATACCCCCTTCTATGCATTGTAATTTACACCTTTCTCCCTAATTTGAAGTTAATTCTCTTCTTTTCTCTCTTCTTAGGTTAGTTTTGTTCTTAATTTTAGTTTTATGTTTTTGTACAATATTCCTAGTTTATGTTGTAAAATAGTTATGCTTAGTAAAATTATGTGTATTTTTACTTTCAATATATTTTTCTAAATTTCTTTTTTGCTAAGGAGAGAGGGAAATTCTAGCAAAATTAAGGTAAATATTTTTAGCTTTTTAAAGTTTTCTAAGTTGTTATAATGTCAAAATTATTTTTAAAAAACATATGAATTTTATGTTAACTTAGCTAAAATTGTTGCAAAAATAAGTTTTGATTCATCGTAGGCATAGGCTAGCACGATAATGCTTAGGAGCACTTTGACTATTTATAGACAGAGAATGACATGGTAAATACTTAATTATAAATTTTGTGGGTAATTTTAGTTAGTTAATTTTGAAATCATATATATTTGTTAAAAACGAGTTTTTAATGCATTATAGATATGAATTGGAATAATAAATACTCGGTAACTCTTGATTTATTGTAGATAAAAGATGACATATTGTATACTTAAACAATTTTAATAAATAATTTAAGAAAAACCAAAACGTATTTAAGTTAATTGTCAAAATAGAGCATTTAATCCTCAACGTTGTTAAAATTGTTGTTTAATTTAAGTTAGTTTGCACTTATTATTAAAGTGTCATCTTTTATTTAATTGCACTTATTGAAATTCCATTTACCATTCTAATTTAAGTCACATTTCTTGTTGTTAAAGTTTCAAAAATCACAAAAGATCTAAAAATAGAAAAAATAAAAAAAATTATGTTCAAATGTTGTAAATAAATTGTAAATAATTAACTTTAATCCTCAAATTCTTTAAATAACAAGTACAACTAATGTAATTGATATATTAGACCTTTTGACCTCCGATTCAACGAGTTTTATTGCTTGGACAATCTTATATTTGAGTTTATATCGGACTTACAATTTTAGACCCCAACAATAGGCAAAAAGAGTAAGAAATTACTGCAAGAATAAAAAATATAATTCAAATAATAAATTACTTACATTGTGATATTCTATTCCCATTGTTGCTTATGGTTATAGGGTATTTTTTTAGTAGAACATTTTGTGTTTAATACAACTACATATTTATTTTAAGCAGTTTTTCCTCTCTCCTTCCAATTTATGTGTAGTATATACATTGGAACATGAGAATATGATCAAGTAGTGTTCCAATTTATGTGTAGCGTATATATTCTTAATTCTTTTCTGCCTACCCATATCAATTCCCAAGAGAGATAGATGAAAAGAAAAATAAGTTATATGGAACTTTAATTGGCTTTCGATGGGATGGATGGGCAAACTTTAGTTGAAACTCGTGATTATGATTTTAACCATAAACAGTATAAATCTCTCACATATTATAAGGTAAATAGTTTACGCTTACAGTTCCAATTTATTTCCCAAACAGTCTAGTAACCTGCATATGTCATTCACTGTTATAATTAAGAGTATGTTTACCCATTTGTAATAAAATATATAACTGAAAAATAATAGGTTTGAAAAGAAAAGAAAAAAAATATAAATAGGAATTAAAAGACCTTAAAAAAAGGTAGAATAAGAAACAATCCTCCTCTATTTAGTGTTTATTGAACTTGAAATAAGAAATCTTATCTATTTAATAGTTTGAATTTACCAAGATGAACATAAAGTACCAAGACGATTTTTTTAATTAAATAATCTGTAATAATGGACTATGTCTAATCTAGTCAACCAAATCAACCGGGAAATAATATCAAAGAAAAAAGTTTGGATTTGCATTCTCTTTTTTAATTGTCTAAACTGAATCACAAATCTTAATTTTATAAGGGCTAACCGTTCATGACAAAAATTTCAAATTGCAACAACTTATTTCAAAATATAGCAAAAGAATCACATATTTATTAAAATACGTAAAATCCAACTCTATAATGTGACTGTAGGCATAACCTTACGGTAAACCACATGCAACTTCTCTTAAAGGTGAAGAGTCTGAATCCCCTTATTTCAAATTAAAAAAAATAATAATAATAATTCTATAATGACTATAATAATTTTATCCTGATTGTCAACGATAGTGACCAAACAAATTCCCTTGAAATAAGGGGAAATTCCACCAACACTAGTATGGTAGAAAAAGATTTTTCTACCATACTATCTAGTATCTCATAGAATACTGCTGATTCTAGTTCGATGATTTCATTTAAAACGTGAAATTTGAATCCTTTTTATTTTATTTCTTCTCTTCAATCATTGATAAGAACTAAAAAGTCACAAGTTTAATTCAAATTAATCACTTTGACTTACTGTTTTTACGTATATTATAAGTAAAAAAGCAGTAGGAATTAGAATGAACAGTGCAGTAGCAATAAATGCGAGAATATTTACTTCCATAATTTCATCGTTTCCTTTTTCTTTAATTCGCAATAACTCGGGATTAATCCAATTAAGAGGTCTTTTTTTTTTTTTTCATCGTTTGACAAAGTTTTTCGTGTTATTTCCTGTTTTGTCGTCACTCCTTTTCATTCTGTCGTTTCTTTAGGATGTTGTCGTTTACTTTTCTATGTCTTTTTTCTTTATTATTTTGTTGATTTGATGTTGTTTCCCAATAATTTTGGGTGTTAATTCATGTTATGGTTATGCTAAAGCCATCCCATTTATTAATTATATCAGAAAACATCAATCTAAGCACGATTTATTTAATAAATAGTGTCCTAAGATGTCAAGCTTAGGACGCTCCTAGTTTTATTAAACAAATTGGTACTATTAACTCCCATAATCCGCTTCAATTAATATGTTAGAATACATAATTTATACAATTTGACTCATTTACACAATTATGACGATATTAGACATTGAAAGTTCTGTGCGAGTTTTATTTTGTACTGTTGTCATGACCCAAATTGTCATTTCCAGGTAGTTTGTTTCTAAAATTTTCTTGTCGTTTAATGAACTAATGCCTTTAACTTGATGTCGTTTTCCTGCTTTGTCGTTTGTATTTTATACCGTTTTTATGGTTTTTCCTCTCATGAGTTCACTGAGATGTCGCTATCTTTCTGTCATCGTCGTTTTAAATTTTGTAGTCGTTTTCAGTTGGCTGGTCCTGTTTACACCCTTTTTTTTTTTTTTTTTTGGTTCAGAAACCATACTCTTTGTTCTTTCTCACTTTAAAGGCCAATTGTATTCTTTTTGGCTGTTCGTTAGGGACTTTTGGGGTAAGGAAGGAAGAAGAATTCTTCTATTTCTGGGGAAATGGCTTTCCTTCTTTTCCTTTATCAGCTTGAGTGTTTTTTTTTCTTTTTTTATTTTTTTTTTCAAATAACCCCTGTAGAGAAAAGAAGAGAGAAGGAAATAATACGATGTTTAGAGCATTAGTTTGAACCAATTGATTTAAAATGTCGTAGTATATGAAAACTTTATAATATAGCTTATTTTTACTTTATACTATTAACATGATAGCTTTACATTGTTTAAGGCTCTATACATCCTAACATAAGATTACTAATAGTTGATTCATTTATAGCAATAAGCTATTTGCTTAGCCCTTTAGCTTTTAGAGAAAAGCTAACAACATTTTTTTTTCCTCTGTTTTATACTCTTTGTATTTACTGTTTGACGTATAAACTTTATTATCTTATTTTTTGTTTAAATACTAATTTTACCATGTTAGTGGATTTCGAGACTTTAAAGTAACAAAAGAGTGAGAATGCATTATTCCAAGCGTTCACGTTGGTCGATGAGTTCTTTAGTTTTGGGTTTGTGGTATACTGGGCCAAACTTTACTCATGAAGTTGTTCATGTAAACTTTTTTAATATACATATTTATAAAATATCTTTCCTTTCTCTTTGCTTCAGTGATCAGATTGATTATTATATTTTTTTATTCTTCCCTACCTTCCCATACTCTGTTGTTGCCACTCAACTTGACCCTTCCTCTTTCCCCTCTCTCTCTCTCTCTCTCTCTCTTAAATGAGAAAGGCATCTCAACTTGACTGGAATAGAATAGAAGCCCCTAAGAAATTGATACAAAGCAACTGAGAAAGAGAACAGAGAAAATAAGTGGAACTTCTAATGGGGACCATTACTTGGAGATTATTTAAATTTGAGTTTACACGGAACCATGTTATGACCAACTCAAACTTCCAAAGTCTAAACTGCCCGGTCAACCATGAGTTTTTAGTGAATACCTCTTTGGGCGTGCTTATCTAATCTTAATTAAATGTATTAGAAACGGTCATGAATTTGGAAAGAAGAAAAAAGTAATGAATAAAGAAATTGGTGAAAATAAAAATCACTTATTCCTTTTTTTGAGTGTAATGTAATGCTCTTGTTTAGCTGAACAGATAAATTGGTTCAAAAACTGTAGTATGTAAGAACTTTATAATATAACGTATAAGATATTACACTGTTATTGGTTGAAACCGATTTGCCAAACAAAAGCGAATCTAACTTATATTTTTAGTATTTACTAAACTTATTATCAATTTAATTCCTAAAATGTCATCATATATAATTACTATTGTGAGCTTGATAAAGGCATGTAAATAAACTCACCGTTAAAAAACGTTTATTCTCATTAATCTGGAAGCAACACCAAAAGAATTAAGATTGACATTTAATTTTCTCATTCTTTGTAGGCCCTACTAAATTATTGCTTTTGATTTTGTTAGGATACATCATAGGGTGTTTGGCATGATGGTTAAAACTATTTTTACTGTAGCATGTGAGAGTTTTATACTATAATAACTTTTTTATTTTTGCTGTAGCATGTGAGAGTTTTACACTATAGTAACTTTTTTATTTTTACTGTAGCATGTAAGAACTTTACACGGTTCATAACTGAAAAATTGGTTTAAACAGCCATTTCAAACACCCTTTCATAAGTGAGAAAGAGAAACACTCCTCTGTTTTGCTTTCCCATCCTTACGAAGTTAACATCCCCTTCGTGTGACCGTGACATGCCACAATTTGTCAATGTCCCAATTGATTCAGTAACTTAAGTTAATTCTATTTCTTAATATAAAGATCTATTTATTTCGTTCTACTTAAACCAATTTGAGCATCCGTGTGTTCATCATAAGCTGAACAACATTGTTAACTTGTTTGAAATTAATTTTGGACATAAATAAACAAACCAAACGATACAGCTCACCGATGTGCAGAGTCTTACAACTATAAGGTCCTCAGCATAAAGAAACAAGCAAAACACAAGATGAATCTGGATTTAAAAAATTGGCAATCCTTACAGTGAAAAGTACAATTTTGCCTCATTCATGGAGCACGGTGTTTTAGTTGTTGATTAGTATTTTAGTGGTTTAATTTATGACTGTCTACGTTAAAAATTCACAGTACAAAATACATATGTGTTTCTATTCTTAAATCAACCAATAATAAAAAAATCTGATGTTACAAAAATCTAGGTTTAGTTGCCCTCTTTACCATAATTGTAAAGTATATAAAAATATATATATGTGTGTGATTGATTACTAGGAAATTTGATAAACGAGTTACAAATTAGTTTGAACACAAAAAATTAAGTTCAAACACTATAACATGTAAGAGCTTTACACTATAAACGATTTAGAGTTATAAATTTGAACCGTAACGTGATATGTATTTGGATGCACCACAAATGCTGCTACAATGTGTGTTGTCACTGTATATGGTTAGGTGAGATTAGAGCCATCAAAGAAGCAGTGCCCAGCAGACAAAGAAGTTCCAGACAAAGAAGACCAAAAAAAAAAAAAAACTAGCATTATCTTTTACTAGATTGTTTTGTACCTGAGTGATACTTAAAATTTTAAACAAAAAAATATGCATGCAAGCTTGCATCAATTAAAAGAAGATTCCAAAGTGGGTAAGTATGGATCCAATGTCATCCCAATTGGCAAAAGGTCTATGTTCCATGTCATGTTGCCCGTGGAATAAGAATTCTATCCTCATTTTTATCGTGACTTTAGAGTGAATGAAGAGAAGCAAAACCTGCACCAGAAAAGACCCACTTGTCCAATCTAAAAAGGTTGTTGACGGGACATTATTACGTTGTAAAACTTTAAAAATCAAACCTATGTTTGGCTAAAAATAATTTATACCACTAATTTAGTTATAAACAATATAAATTTTTTACACGTTACAATAAAAAAAAAAAGAGTTAATGTAAAACTCTCACATACTACAATAAAAATAGTTTTAATGAATAATTTAAACACCAAACCAAACTATACTGAAAAAAAATAGTTCTAATGAATAATTTATACCACCAAACCAAACTATACTGAAAAGATGATTTGCATTGATTAGTACCAATAAACTAAAGCCAAAAGAAAAAAAGCGCTCTCTCTATCTTCTGATTCACTATTTTGGTGCAATAGAAATGTTCTAGACGAAAGCATTGTTAAAGTTTATTATTTTTTAGGCAGGACCTACCAAAAGTTTATGTCAATTTCCTAGAAAGAAAGGTATTAAATGAGTTTCATGAAAAAAATGCAAATGCACCACAAACAGCGGAACAAAAACCCAATGTGGTACCACCTTATCTTGTGAATTTTAATAAATGTAAGAATAAATTTTATTTTTTCCCCTCAAGCTTTAGTCATTTTGTCATTTTACTCCTTTAAATTTTAAAAACTAGCATTTATACCCCTTGAACTTTAAAAGGTTAGCAAAAAGGCCCCTTTTGTGAAATTCTATTTATAAAGTTTATTTTTGCTACTCGAACTTTGGTAATTATATCATCTTATCCTCTAAACTTCAAAAATGTATATTTTTAACCATTAATTTATTTTTTTTCATTTTTTCTAGTGTGCAATTTTTTACAATTAGACACACTTTTTATTTTAATAATGCCTATATTTGTTATGGTATATAACAGGCCTAAATTATATGTTTATATATATAATCTTTCACTTGTTTTTCGTACAGTTTATTTATTTCTTTAGTGCCAAATAGATGTACTTTTTTTTTGTTTGTAATGCACTTTTTTAACTAATTATAATGCACTTGTTTTTTTGGTTATTAAACTGTACTATATTTTTGTTAAAGCATTTGATATTTTTTAGCTACAATAGTCGTCTAAGTATGTCTAAACTATATATTTATATATATCATCTTCCACTTTTTTGCACTGTTCATTTTTTGGTGCCAAATAGATGTATTTTATTGCTTGTAATGCATTTTTTAACTAATTGCAATGCACTTGTTTGTTTAGCAATTAAACTATACTCTATTTTTGTTAAAGTATTTGATATTTTTAGCTATAATAGCCTTCTACTTTTCATCATATATATGTAACGCCCCTATATGGGGGTTAACAGTTTTTAATGAGATAAAATAAAAATAAATAATAAAAGTAAAACCTTAAAAATAAAATTTGCCCGGGACTTAAATGAAAACTCCCAACTCAAAAATAAAAATATAAACGACAAATAAACCACAGTTTTAATGTAGCACCTTAAATTTAATAATATAAACTGTTGTCATCATCATTTTAACCCTCAACACATTATAATACAGTCACAGAAAGTAACAATTGATGCTTACATTATCATGAAGAACATTCTCAACGATTGAAGCAGTCCCAATGTAATATAGTTACATCACTTCCTCAACTATATTTCTCGTAGCCACCTCACACTTAGTGAGTCCTGAAAAGATATAAACATAAGGGAATGAGCAACACTATGCTCAGTAGAGAAAGCCATTACCAAGTGTCATAATTACACATTTATACAAATATTACCAATCATCATTGTTCCTAGGTATCCATGTTAAATTGAGTATCACTCAACTCATCGAAACCCAAATGGGCGCACTTGATCACCCTATAAACATTCCAAGGGTGTTCCGGTGAGGGGACATCAAGCCCCGAGTCCTCACCAAATCGATTCCTATACAGTGTGTTCTGGGACTTTCAACCCAAGGAAGCGTCATCGCCTTCCCCCTATTTTACCTTTTAGGGTATTCATGCCCAAGGACGTAACCGTCGCCCTCTTCATGTCTCACAATTTCTCTATATTGAATCATTATCAATAGAGTTAGTTTTCCTAACCATGCTTCTCAATTTATAACTGTGTCAATTCATTATGTTCCTCGCCGTACAATACAAGACGAGTCCATGTCATAGTTTCATATGTGATACACATATAATATCAGTTCAACATAGATATATATATATTGCGGCAAAACAATCAATTTTAATTCTATAAAAACCTCACAAAAGATGAGTAATAGAATCCCTACCTTTTAAGCTTATCAACAGTCTCTTAATCCTGGAATCAATTAACGTTAGCTCCATACTCCCTTGATCCTAAGGCGTGCATAAGGACAATTAAAACTAAAGCACAACATACAACTACATTCATAAAATTTATTTTAATTTAATCTTAGAATTTCAAGAAATAACCACTGCCCATAGAGGTATTACAAAGTTTAACAATATAAATTTTCTGTCTAGGGCATATACACTTAGACTTCATACATATGCTCCAAAATAGAAACAAACATATACTTAGGTTTAAGAACGCAAATTTGAATAATCCTTTAGTATAAAAGAAAATTTATAAATGAAAGACTAAATTTGTTCATAAGATTCTAACCTCGGATTATGGTTAGTTGGAAGCTTGAAATGGCTTCAAAACAGGTTCCTTTACTTCGGTATGACTGAAATTCTTGCTCAAATGGAGGTGATGGTGGCTGATTTTTATGGCTGCCTTGAAGAAGTTCTCTAAGTATTTTGCTTCAGCAAAGAAATGAGAAGAAGAGTGTGGGAACCGTGGAAGAGAAAGGAAGAAAAGATGAAGTCTTTGAAAAGAAGTGATAGAAACAATTATAGAGGAGACATGTTGAAGCATGTCACGGAGGAAATAAAGAAAATGAGGGTCAAGAGTAGTTGGAAAAGATATCCTTATGTCTCATCTAAAGACTTTAACACACATAACGCCAATATGACATTTTTGAGATTTATTAAAAGTTCTAAGGCTTTTTAGTAATCATACTAAATAAATATAGGAGAATTTTAGAAAACTTAAAAATAGATAAAAATAAATATTATAAAATAAATTTAAATGAAGCAATTTTTTTTTTTTACATTAAAAATTAATTTAATTACCTCAATACCCGTTAGGAGAATAACGGATGTCACAGCTCTACCCCCCTTAAAGAAATTTCGTCCTCGAAATTTCAATTATAGCAATACTAGTAAAAATTTTGATTCCATTATGATTCCAATTCCGAGTCTAAACCGTTAATGTTGTTTATCTTCCAAAGTTAAGTTATCGTATCTCCACTTATTTACTTGCATAATAAATCTTACTCCTAAATCCCTCAATGAGAGTATTTCTGACAAGTTTCAACTTATAACACCGTATAATAGTCTAAGAATCTGATCAGGCATACATATTGACCATATCATGATTCCAGTCCTTCATTGTCCATGGACCGTGATTTACAATCACATTTAAGGAGATTGCCAGAGAAATTTTATATACTTCATCTTTAGGTTCCTTTTCCTTTTTTAGTAAGGAAAAGTCAAATATATTTGATTTCATACCTCAACTAATAAACTAAAACATAATCATAAAACATATATCACAAACACTTATATTCAAAACTATACATTAAACTTACTCATAGAGATATTAAACGGAATCTCAGAGTTGCAAACATACCCGACATATTTTTCATTAAACAGCTATCCTCATGACACAAACATTCAATCCAAATAATATACTCATATTTCATATGGAATATCCTCATAACTGACTCTGGTACTTCCACATAATATTAACAGAATATTACACATTACAAACATAATACAGATACGTTTCGAAAGTACAAGGCACTCCGTATACCAGCTATCCATATCATGCATGCTTAGAGGATACAAAAACATCGATAAACAAAAGATCGGACCTTAAGAAGGATGCGTTTCGAGAGCATCAAGTACTCCGTATCCAGCCATCCCGGCATTAGGCTCAATGAATCTAAAAGATTGAACAACAACGTACCACAAGAAACACAGAATACAGGACAAACGGTTATTCGTAACACACGAAATACGGACACACATGCCTACATGCCAAAGATAAAACAAAAAGATTACAGATGGAGATTCAAATCAATTGGCCGCTCCCGGCTTTCCCTTTCCCATTCAAGCTTGGATGTTGCAGTGTCGGATTCTGGATGTATGATTTGCATTTTATCTATCAATTCCTCAGCTGTTGAAGCAGTGACAAAGATTTGTCTCTCCGATTCTGTAGTGATGTTTTCTTCCACAGCGTAATCTAGAAATTTCAAAAGACCGTCATAAAAACCCTTTACGTTCAACAGTCCCAAAGGTTTGGAATAAAAGCCCAACAATTGCCCACAAGCAACTATAAATATTTCCTCAAGAGTACCTAGACCACCAGGTAATGCTATAAAAGCATCAGAATTATAGATTATGTCTTTAAAATTTTTAGGGATACTCCTGACTCCTTCTCCCTTACCTATGGCTTCCTTACAAAGGTTTCCTTCAATTGGAATATGAGGCCAAATTCTTACATCAGTAGCGTCGCTAGACCTAGCTGCTAGTGCCATATTTACCATCATTTTTATACTACCACCCCCATAGATTATGTTAATCTTCTTGTGTGCTAGGACTTGCCCTAAGTGATTTGCAGCTTCTAAATAAGCTTTATCTTTTCCAAGGCTGGAACCACAAAAGACACAGACATTCTTTATTTTCTTCGTGGACTGGGAGGTAGACATATTTGGTTTATAGAAGTGGTTGCTTAATGTCTGCTCCACTTAGACTTCGGGTTCTACATGAGATTTTAAAGATGAAAAATATACAAAAAGGGCTAAAGAGATAGACGAGTAGGTAATGAAAAGGTAATCCAAAGATTTAAACAAAATCTTGTGCAGATAAGAAAGTAAGATAAGGTGATTGATAGTTTACAGAAAATCTGATTCACTTTTTGAAAAAGATTAGACTCTAATTGTATAACTTTTGACAATTGAGAACAATTCGACAGAAGACCCTCTTGACACAACTGTAGACTTTTTGACAAATATACACCAAGTCTAGAAATTTAATATAAACGACAAATACTGTAGAACTTTTGAAATTTGAGACACAAATCTTGAAATATCTGGATAAGCTTTTCAAAATTCAAACATATTACTATACCGTATGTGACGTGTCTGATAAGATAATATATTTTATTATATATATATATTTAAGAAAATCATAAATTAAATAAGATATTAACACTTACTGTATCAATCTAATAATCACAATTATTTCAAACACAAAAGCAAATATTCTGAGTAAAAGAAAAACACAAACTGTTGAACATCAGCTAAAACTGCTTCAAATAAGTAAAGACTAAATAACCTTTATAGAGCGATGACTTATTCCCCATCCAGTTTTCTTATGGCTTGGCAAACAGGATCTAGAAATACCATATTCCTGAGGCGTTGTCTTTCTGTATAAAATTTAGGCCAGAGTTTAAAAATAGCTCCTTGAACATATCCACTAGGGTGACCGTGGAGAGGAGGATGGATGCTATCCAAGTTCTCCTTTGAAAGTCCATCCCTACAAAACCTTATTTTATCCTCTCTATTCGTAGACATATAACCAGGTGAAGTACATTTACCGTTACAATTTTGTCTTCCACATTTGTTACAAGTGACCACGATGGCACGAGCTCTTCTTTTCATTGCACTACGACTGGTACCCGTTCCTGGTAAACCGACATCTTGACTAAAGTCACTCGGACGGATTTTCCCCTCTATCAACATTCTCACATCACAAGGGATACCAAAACGCATAAGAATCCACAACCGAGTAATTCTAGCCTTGTATTTCTTTCTGAGAATCTTTTGGGAGAGTGATGGGAAATACTTTCTCATGTGTTGGTACTTTGGGTCCATGATGAGATGAAAGAAGAGTAAATAGAAAGGAAAAATTAAGATAGTAAATTGCAGAATCCTAGAATTCCTTCTTCTTTTAGAAGAAAAGAAGAATTTTTTTTGAAAAAGAAGAGGATTTGCGATTTAGAGAGAAAATAACAAATTAAGAGAGAAAAAGTGAACTCGGAGAAATAAGCTCCTATGCACAGTAAACGTATATATAAACAATGATTAAACCACTGTATATGACACGTATAGAGACCACGTGGGAGAGACAGTGTGAATCAAACTGATTTAAGATTTGAACTAGGCCCAAATGTTCTTAGTTGAAAATGGTCAGGTTGTTTCGGGCTTAACACATTTAAAACGAGTTAAATAACAAACATAAAATTGAAAACCAATTCGTATGAATCTTAAACCCAATTCAAAGCCCACTATAGATAAAGTTGACTATAAACAACAAATCTAATTTAACGACAACAAGGATCTTCCTGAATGATATTTAAAATCATTTCATAACAACATAATCCTCCAGCAACTCAAATAATTTTGTTTTAATCAAAACCTTATTGAACAATACATACACCCATATGTTATTCCTAATACTCAACATCTATCAATGGATTCATCATCATTACTACCAAGGGTTTAGAATGTGACTAACCTTGAAATCAATACGATTTACGTCTTCCAACGTAGACCATATCAATGAACAAAGACACTTGATGTTACTACTTAAGAACATCTACAATCCCCACAATTCTACTTATACAATATATAATTTCCTCATATAACAAAACCGTAGGTAACCAAAAGATTCACATCTAAACATCTAAAACTTAAACATTTTATTGTAATTATCCAAAATTATTATAAGTGCCTTAAGTATTATGATTTACTTAAGGAAACTCCTATTGATCATTTTTCTATTGCATCTATATATAAAGATTCACTGATACACTTAAATACAATGTACGTAACAAAATATTTCAATTTTGAGATTCATGCATTCTAGACTTTACACAGTCTCAACAGACCAAAAGTCTAACATTTATCTCTCTCATGATTCAATACTATGATTCCCAACTTATATCATATTCCTCAAATAAATAGAACTTTCAAGAAAAGTTATTGACACTTATGTGCTCCATCGAATCCACACATAATCATTACTTAGGTTTGAATCAATTACGAAAAATTTGGCATATCTATGTCAAACTTTAAAATCAATAAATCAAGCCTTATATTTCTTATTGTTTTTCACGAGACAAAAGGCTCTTAAATCCTCGTATCTACACGAATTTCTCATCGTTTATACGAATTAGATATGCTTATAGATCCTAATATTATACGAATCTCTCATAAGCATTCTACTTATAAACTCATTCCATATAATTATCATTCCCTCATAACTATTAATACTTTCCTTCTATATAATTATTGTACTCATATAACCATAAGTATTTTCATTCTATGGCCTTTCCATGTTACATCCTTCTAGACTGTATAAATCAATGTGAAGGTTCATTTTGATGATGACAATGAAAATTCAGCTTCAAAACCATCTCAAAAATATATTTTTTTAAAGTGGTGCTACACTCCCTAGGTTAACCGAACCTAGGCTCTGATACCAAAAATTCTGTAACGCCCCTATATGGGGGTTAACAGTTTTTAATGAGATAAAATAAAAATAAATAATAAAAGTAAAACCTTAAAAATAAAATTTGCCCGGGACTTAAATGAAAACTCCCAACTCAAAAATAAAAATATAAACGACAAATAAACCACAGTTTTAATGTAGCACCTTAAATTTAATAATATAAACTGTTGTCATCATCATTTTAACCCTCAACACATTATAATACAGTCACAGAAAGTAACAATTGATGCTTACATTATCATGAAGAACATTCTCAACGATTGAAGCAGTCCCAATGTAATATAGTTACATCACTTCCTCAACTATATTTCTCGTAGCCACCTCACACTTAGTGAGTCCTGAAAAGATATAAACATAAGGGAATGAGCAACACTATGCTCAGTAGAGAAAGCCATTACCAAGTGTCATAATTACACATTTATACAAATATTACCAATCATCATTGTTCCTAGGTATCCATGTTAAATTGAGTATCACTCAACTCATCGAAACCCAAATGGGCGCACTTGATCACCCTATAAACATTCCAAGGGTGTTCCGGTGAGGGAACATCAAGCCCCGAGTCCTCACCAAATCGATTCCTGTATAGTGTGTTCTGGGACTTTCAACCCAAGGAAGCGTCATCGCCTTCCCCCTATTTTACCTTTTAGGGTATTCATGCCCAAGGACGTAACCGTCGCCCTCTTCATGTCTCACAATTTCTCTATATTGAATCATTATCAATAGAGTTAGTTTTCCTAACCATGCTTCTCAATTTATAACTGTGTCAATTCATTATGTTCCTCGCCGTACAATACAAGACGAGTCCATGTCATAGTTTCATATGTGATACACATATAATATCAGTTCAACATAGATATATATATATTGCGGCAAAACAATCAATTTTAATTCTATAAAAACCTCACAAAAGATGAGTAATAGAATCCCTACCTTTTAAGCTTATCAACAGTCTCTTAATCCTGGAATCAATTAACGTTAGCTCCATACTCCCTTGATCCTAAGGCGTGCATAAGGACAATTAAAACTAAAGCACAACATACAACTACATTCATAAAATTTATTTTAATTTAATCTTAGAATTTCAAGAAATAACCACTGCCCATAGAGGTATTACAAAGTTTAACAATATAAATTTTCTGTCTAGGGCATATACACTTAGACTTCATACATATGCTCCAAAATAGTAACAAACATATACTTAGGTTTAAGAACGCAAATTTGAATAATCCTTTAGTATAAAAGAAAATTTATAAATGAAAGACTAAATTTGTTCATAAGATTCTAACCTCGGATTATGGTTAGTTGGAAGCTTGAAATGGCTTCAAAACAGGTTCCTTTACTTCGGTATGACTGAAATTCTTGCTCAAATGGAGGTGATGGTGGCTGATTTTTATGGCTGCCTTGAAGAAGTTCTCTAAGTATTTTGCTTCAGCAAAGAAATGAGAAGAAGAGTGTGGGAACCGTGGAAGAGAAAGGAAGAAAAGATGAAGTCTTTGAAAAGAAGTGATAGAAACAATTATAGAGGAGACATGTTGAAGCATGTCACGGAGGAAATAAAGAAAATGAGGGTCAAGAGTAGTTGGAAAAGATATCCTTATGTCTCATCTAAAGACTTTAACACACATAATGCCAATATGACATTTTTGAGATTTATTAGAAGTTCTAAGGCTTTTTAGTAATCATACTAAATAAATATAGGAGAATTTTAGAAAACTTAAAAATAGATAAAAATAAATATTATAAAATAAATTTAAATGAAGCAATTTTTTTTTTATACATTAAAAATTAATTTAATTACCTCAATACCCGTTAGGAGAATAACGGATGTCACAATATATGTATATTTAGGTCTATTATATACTATAGTTAATATGGGCATCATAAAAATAAAAAGTGCGTCTAATTGCAAAAAATTGTTGACTAGAAAAAAATAAAAAAAATAAATTAAGGGTAAAAATACAAGTTTTTGAAGTTTAACGGCGTAAAATAACATAATTATTAAAGTTCAAGGGGCAAAAATAAACTTTATGGGCGGAGTTTTGCAAAAGAGACATTTTTGCTAACGTTTTAAAGTTTGAGGGCCATCCATGCCGGTTTTCAATATTCGCGGAGCAAAATGATGAACTGATCAATGTTCAAAGGGTAAAAATAAAATTTATCTTAAATATAAAGAAAATTAGGTAGCATATCACAAACTTCACATGAATTTAGATTGCAACTTAATTAGCATTAGGATTTTTATTATTTTTGTTGATCTCGTAGAGTAGAGAAATCCAAATTATGTTATTAATACGACCTAAATCATAAAATTCCTAATTCTTATCACAATGATCAAGTTTTTTCTTTTTTTTTTTTTACATCGCCTGCCCATTGAAAGTGGAAAGAAAATCAAACTATTATCATGTATATATATATAAAAAAGCCGCATTTTCTTTCAATCTTACTCGCATTGAAAATTAAGGAAGTAGAATTGACTCTAGAATTGTATTTCCATTTGTTTACGTTGTAAGGGAGAATAACGACAAGATGCCATTCAAACTATCTAATAACTTAAACCTCCGTGATTAGCACTTTAGGATTGTGTATGTGCAACGTCTCAACCAACAATTTATGATCCTTTCTTTTTTATGACAAAACATTTTTGCTTTCACTCAACAAATCTTTTTGTTTTCTCTGATTTAAACATCATGTCCATCCACATGACCCTAAATTAAATCGCAATTTTTTTTAATAAGAACAGAAACCGATCCTTATTAGTCGGAATTTGTCTTTTAATTGTCAGATATCAGAATCTGTTTTTTAATTGCTAGATATAGATGTCATTGTTTTTCTTTAAAGAGACACCAGCTAGCCAAGAACCTTATCTGCTACCCAACTTAAGAGACAGCGCTCACTTCTCTTTCATTCTCACATGCAAACATGTAGGTGTTTGCCAAAAATGACCTAAACTACTTTCTCAGTTATAAACAGTGTGAAACTCTCACATGCTACAGTAACAATAAAAAAATCACTACAATATAAAGCTCTCACATGCTATAGTAAAAACAGTTTTAATCATCCTATCAAACACCTTATAAACGATAAAAAGAAAGAAAGAAAGAAAACTGCAATGGCGTTGTAAACATGCGGCTGTTAAAAGTCCAAATAAAAAAGGTTAATTAGAAACAAGAAAAATAAATAGTTTTAAATTTATAATGACATGTAGTCACGAAGTAGTTAGAATAAAATGGTTAGATAATTTTGGTACGTAATTGTGAAGCATATCTAGATCTGTTAATCTCTCAAAAGCAGCCAATAGCTAATCAATAATGACATATAATGTTTGAACTAAACAAATCACAAACAGTCTTTTCCCCTGTGATCCAGCTAGATTGGGAGCAGGAAACTGGCTACCCCCTTCCCTTCTAACAAAATGTCTTTTCCATGATCAACGCACACCCTATATAAAGAAAGAAGGAAAAGAACAAGAAAAGAAAGACAAACAAAAGTTCCAGTATATTTTTTTAGAAAAAAACTGTATTAGTGGCGTAAGTATTTAAATTACAAAAAAATCATTTTAAAATAAACTTAGATACAAATATAAATGAAGAATTTTTATAAATATTATATTTTAAAACATACTTTTATGAATGTCATAAATATTTAATATGATATGATTTAAACATATATTATTTTTTAAAAAAATATATTATAAATGATAGTGTGACATAATTTTTTAAATATAACATAAATAAATAAATTATTTATTTTTTTTAATTTTTTTAAATGATAAATAAATATAATTTTTAAAATAACCTTCTCAATATAAAAAGCTTTCTTTCTTTCCTCTCTTGTTTCATTTTAATATTATTAAATGATATTTAACCATGGTATGTAATTTTAGTCATTAATTGACATGACATTATATGATATTAAATACCTTTTAAATAAATAAAATTAAAAAGAAATTAGAATCCTCTCCCTCTTCTATTTTTTCTTAATAATCTTTCAGCATTAAATAATCTCCACAAATTTAATAAATAAAATAAAAAACTAAATAAAAAAAATAAAATCAATCTCTCTTACACCTCTATAAATTGGCTCACACCGCAACAACCCCTTCTCCTTTCCGCCTCCTCTCCTCCTCCTCCTTCTCTTCTCCGTCACTTCCCAATTTCCAGGAACTCTGCCCTCCGTCCTTCTTCCCCTCCAAACACCGCAACCCACATCACGAAACCACACCCTCAAATGGACCACCGACCCAGATTCGTAATCGAAGCTGCGAAGGCGGAATCCATGGCGCAGCAATCAGGCCAGACGGTCCTCCAGCTCCTCCCGTCCCTGGTGAAGCCGGCCAAGAGCCTAGCCCGCCCGCCAATTTCCAAATTCCACGTCGGCGCCGTTGGGTACGGTTCGTCGGGTCGGATCTTCATTGGCGTCAACGTCGAATTCCCGGGTCTCCCCCTCCACCACTCCATCCACGCCGAGCAGTTCCTCGTCACCAACCTCTCCCTCCACTCGGAGCCCCGCCTCGATTCCTTCGCCGTCTCCGCCGCCCCCTGCGGCCACTGCCGCCAGTTCCTCCAGGAGCTTCGCGGCGCCCCCAACATGAAAATCCACATCACAGAACAGGACGATGACGACCGGTCCGAAGCAGAATTCGAACAGCTCGTCAACCTCCTGCCCCGCCGGTTCGGACCGGACGATCTCCTCTCCAAGGACGTGCCTCTTCTCCTGGAGCCCCACGACAACGGCCTGGAGTTCCCGATCGAGATCGAAAGCGTCTGCAATGGAGACGAAAACGGCTTCGATTACGGGGAGCTGAAGCAGGCAGCTTTGGAGGCGGCGAATAAGTCCCACGCGCCGTACAGCAAGTGTCCGTCTGGGGTGGCGCTCGTGGATTGCGAAGGGAAGGTTTACAGAGGGAGTTACATGGAATCGGCGGCGTATAATCCGAGCTTGGGGCCGGTCCAGGCGGCTCTGGTGGCGTACATAGCCTCCGGCTGCGGCGGGTACGAAAGGATTGTGGCGGCGATTTTGGTGGAGAAGAAAGGGGCTTTGATAAGGCAGGAGGAGACGGCGGGGCTGCTCCTCCGGTCGATTTCGCCGCGGTGCGAATTCCGGGCGTTTCATTGCGTCTCCGGTTGTTATAAGAATGGGTGTTCTTGATTTGATTTCGTGGGTGATTGATTAGAATGTGACCGCCATTTTTGGTTGGCGATGTAATGGGAGAAAAGATTGGATTAAATTGAAGATGATGGTCATGATCCTCTTTCTCTGTGTATGTGTACGTCTTTTGTGTTTTGTTTGAAGCAGAATAAGCAGAGGGCATTTGAATCTCTCCCTTTTTGAAGTCCTTTTCTTTAAAATAAATAAATAAATAAATAAAAAGAAACAAAAGAAGGAAAATAAATCTCATGGTTTTCCCACGAGAGATTCGGACACAGAGTAGTGTTAGCATGCCTAAATGGCTTCCAATACTATAAAAAATCTTCAACTGCATAAAAATACATATTCGATGAACCATTAGCCATACCATTTGCGTCCGTTTGATTTGATTGTAGAGATGGAAGGGAGGAAGTATGGATAAGATACGAGGGAAGTGGATTGTGAAGGAAGGGAAGGATTATAGATTTTTTAAAAGTTGTATTGATAAGAAGGAAAGACAATAATTAGGATTTAATTTTGTTGATACAATTACAAATTTATCCTTTTTTTAAAAGTAATTAGATTTACTTGAAATTATTTATTTTCAAAAAAGAATTAGATTTGTTTTTGAGTCAATTAACCGTTTCAAAAGTTTATACATTCACACCAAAACACATGTCTAAAATACAAGACAACAAAAGTTTCAAAAAAAAGAACACATATTTAGTAGGGGTGAACAAAAACCGCCCCGCAACCGCCGGCCGCCCGCAACCGCCGCCCGCCCGCCCAAAAAAAAGACTATGCGGGTTCAACCCGCCCGCCTACATATGTTGGCGGGCGGGTACGGTTTTAAATTTTAGGGGGCGGGTTCAACCCGAACCCGCCCGCCTAATTCTTAAAAAAAAAAAAAAAAAAAAAAAAACTTAATCTAAACCTCTCCCACTTCTCATTCTTTAAAAAGAAAAAGAACATTTGACTTTGTTCATCATTTCATCTGTAGTATCCTGTTATTTTCGAACCCAATGAACAGGTTTTATGGAAGAACAAGAATTCTTGACTTTGTTCATCACTTCATATATAGTTGATGTTTCTTGTTGCAATGAATGATTATGTTTCTTAATTTGTTGTGAATATGGTTATTGTCTTTAGGCGTCAAACTTGGTTGTTGTTGAGAATGCTTCATACATTATCGTCTTATATTTTCTACAAATTTTCTTCACTTTTTTTTAATAAAAAAGAGCTCAAAAAATTATATTGTACATTAGTGTAGACCCAACACGCCCAACCCGCCCGCACCGCCCGCACCCGCCCGCCCCAAAACCGAAACCGCCCGCCACTCCATGGGCGGTTTGTGGGTTGGTTAATCGCCAACCCGTCACTTAAAAAAACCGCCCCGCACCCGCCCAAAAACCGCCTACCCGCCCGTTGTTCACCCCTAATATTTAGCACTCAAAATATATGTTGATATGGTAACATACTATATGTATTGAATAGCAACGAAGTTAGTAGCTTTACTAGTAATGATTAGTTTCTTTTTTTTTTTTTTTTTTTTTGAGTGAAGTACTAATAAATTTCATTGCTAACATTTGCAAAAATTACTGACATCCCATGGAAGGCCAAAACCTTGAAAAGAATTACAAAAGAACATTGGAAATTGAAAGGGCAATTTGTACATTCACAAAGGGCAATATTGAAAGTCCAATTTTTTTTTTTTTTTTTTACTTCCAGCCCATCTCAATCCGTCCCATTTGGGAAGGGTTGTCCATTCAACCAAACAACACCAATTCTCAATTTTCATGTCTCAATCCCTCCAGCCTTTCTTCCCTCCAACCAAACACACCTTAAGTTTTAGCATCACACGGCTTCTAAAAAATCAAGCCACTTCTCGTATGGACACATGTGAAGCAAACATTTAGATTCTAAAATCCATGAGTCCAAAATATTTACATTAGCAATAACTAAATAATCATCATATTCACTGTCAAATTTGTCACCAACAACATTTTGCAAAATATGAGGTCTCTCAAGTTTCTTGCTTTCTTTTTTCATGAAGTTGCTTTGTTAGTCCTTCAAAATTTCTTCTAGTATTCTCCTCCTTGCGTGAATGTGATTTGGGAACAACTGTCTCTCCTATCTAAGCATATAAGGGAGGGAAACGGGAGAGAAACAAAGCCGGTATAAATTGTTTTGACTAAATAATGCAATACAGTATAATACGGGCTTATTTTTGTGTATTATATAATACATGATGTATTGTATTAAATTGGCATCTTGTATTATTTTATACAATACGTTGTTAATACCAAACATCATATTATTTTAAAATAATACAATACGAAGTTTTAATACGATGTGCCAAACAAGCCCTCAGTGGTGAGCTAGCCTACTTCCTATTTTTAGTCCCTCACAAAGCAGTTGACGCCTCATCGTTAATGTAGTTTTTCTAGCTAAAAAATGTAGTCACCAAAGTCAATAACTCAAAAGAATAAAAATAGGCAAACTAATGATAGGAGCCAAACTCAAAACAAATAGAGCTTACCGCTCTTGGATTTTAGGTTTTCCCAATCTTCATCTTGCATTTTTGGCTTTCTTCCTCGTGCTTTCAGAAGTTCCTGTTGTACTAGAAACTCTTTCGTTGTAATTTGCGAAATGCTGAAATTACTCTCGTCTCAAAATGCTCAATCGGATCTTAAACTTTGTTCCATACATCATCTTAAAAACAAAAAGTTTCCGAGACCTTCGGCCCCAACTCCAATTACCAATTTGTTTTGGTAAACAAAACTGTATACACTATGCAACAGAAAAACAGCATTTAACTCTGAAAACAAAAATATTTACATGTGTTAGAAATCAAAGCAATAAGCAACAAGAAAAAGAAAGAAAATTACACACAAGATTTTAAGTAGAAAAACCCTAATGAAGGGTGAAAAAAACCACGGACAGAGCAGGAGTAATCTACTAATAACAAAACGGAAATTACAATGGTGTTTAGAGTGCTCAAATATATAAATCCACTTACTCAATCACTCACAAACTCACAAGACTGAGTTTTCTGTATTACTCTTAACACTATAATCTCTATGAAATTTTGTGACTCTTTATGACTCTCTAATGTGTCTCTCTATAAACTATGAAGAATATGACGGCGTTGATTTCTTCGAATTGGAGGGCCACGGCGCTGCTTTCAAGGACCGTGGCGCTGCTTTTAAGGGCTGCAACGCTGCCTGTCCATCAAAAGGATTTTTGGGCCACCCATATAATAACAATATGGTTTGGCGAAATTATAAACCTCTATGAGAGAGGGAGAACAAATTTACTAGTAAATTCAATATTACACGCTCAACAAACTCTCACAACCTCTGTTTACGCAAAACCCCTTGTACTATTTGTCTATATCTCTTCTCGCCTCATCTCTTTTTCTCAAATAGATGCACCTTTTCTCTTTACTTATACTCACTTCACACCCTAAACGAAAAAATATATTCATAAAATTTTAATAGCCAAAATTATAACTCCGATCGAAATTCACAAAATAACGACTTAACATAATAGAATAAATTCGAGTCACATGCCTAATAATTCTCAATATAAACCTACTCGATTCTGCTACCACAAGAAAGACACCATAAAAGATATACCTTATTGAGAAAATTAGTCTTAAAAACCATCCCTTTATCAAATGACTAACTCAAAAGTGAGATATTAGAATAGAACAACTTTAACAGTCACATAATGAATGATTGTTACAATATTGTGAATAGCTGAACGGCAATATTCGAGTGTTGATATGTGTGTTTTTAGAGCTTTCTACGCTAAGGCACTGTAATATAGGCTTTTAATGTTAGATTTGATCAAAATTACATCAAAAAGTTAGGAAGCCCACAAAGTTGATAGTACTTAATAAAAATCTAATAGTTGAAAATAGAACTCTTTTGACAAGGGTGGTTGTTGTTGTTATTTTTTATTTTTTATTTTTTATTTTTCAAGATCCTATCCAATAAGTTTCGGTGAGTTTGTCACAAGCAAATTTGAAATCAAATAAAAAGAGTGTTTGATATTGTCAGTTTCAACAAAAACTTTTGGTTATTATAGTGTAAAGTTCTCACACGCTACAGGATCAAGAAAAAATTGAGTTATAATATAAAACTCTTATATATTATAGTACTTTTAACTAATTGGTTCCAATCAATGTGCCCAACCACCCTAAAAAAGTATGAAGACGACAATCACTAGCAATCATTCTACTAGACAATTCAAATTAGATGTCAAAACAATGAAGTCATATAACAAATAGATGAATTTTGTTGCTTTTGTAGAATCATTGTCTCTTTTATCACATAAAATGAATCGAACAATAAAAAATAGTCGATAATTTTGAGTATGACACGTGTTACAAGAGTGTTTGACCACCATGGTTAGAATCATAAAAATAATTACTAAATAATATAAAACTTTCACATGTTATAATAAAGCACAAAAATTATTACAATATAAAACTCTTACATGTTTCTATTCGGTAGTCTCATGGATGTCATTGAAAACCAGGTTTGGGGCGCCAAGCTCCTTTCGAAGACACTTTTTTGTTGGTACTACAATCACCCCAAAAGAGAGCATGATTTTCTTTTCCCTCCTGGACGGTGTCAACGTACGTTGCATTTTTGGTGTTCAATTTGGTGCACTCATAATTTACAAATTGATTGGGCTAATGGACTTATCCTCATGTGGGGTTCCAATGTTTTACCTTTTCTTCCATTTAATCATTCCATTAAAGTACCAAGTTTTACTACTAAGTACTTTCAACGCTTTTCAAACAAAGTCACAAAAATAATTGCCTGCTGTATTCCACCTTTGTTTTGAACTTTTAGCTTTAATACCTTTTTAGGTGAAAATGTATGGGCAATGCTTTGATTTTTTTATGATTTTATCAGGTGAGTTGCATCGCGACAAAAAAGAGCCGAAAGAACAGCAGAAACGACATCACACTTGTAACATCATAATAAAATGACAGGTTCCACCTGAGGCACCAAGGTAAAACGGCGACAACAAAGGGGACACCGACAACATGATATAAAAACGACAACAGAATATTAAACGACAAAATTGCTAAACAATCAAATGGAAAAAAGGACAAAATAACCTGAAATGTGCAAGGTAAAAGAAGTTCTGCTTACGGATATTCCACGCATGATTGCACTTTGAGATGTCTTGCCAACCAATGAAGCCATTACACGTGGTAGTCTTCTAATGCTTAACTAATTAACTAAACGAAGTCTGTCATAAAAGAACCAAGGTAAAATACAACAGATGTAAACTGTTGAGGAATTAGACGGCTCATAATTCTAAGGATTACAAGAACGAATAATTGTAGAAAATAAATAGGAGAAGAGAAGAAAAGAGAGACACCAAATTTTATACAAGTTTGTCCAAAATTGAGACTATGTCCTGTTTCTGTCGCTTGCAGATTCCACTATGATGAAGAAGATTATAGATTATAAGAGAAGTTTCTCACACACTCTCAAATTGTGCTTACCAAAACTCTCTTCTATCTAACACCCTGTAGGAATTTTTCTCTCTCAAGGAGAGAGCTTTTAAGAATTATGCCTCCTACAAAATAATGCCACTCTCAATGTCACACATACTCAATCCTAGCCACCTTATGTCTATTTATACCCAAAGGAAGAGAAAAATAGCAACTAATGAGAAACCCTAGTAGTTTTTCCTTTTTGGGGCATTTGAGTCGACTCTAACTCAAAATTTCGCAACAAACCAGACTCCGGGTGTCGCGGCCCTTCTTTTGGGCGCCGCGGCGCTGGTTTACTCTCGGACGAGCCCCACGGCCCTCTTTTTGGGCGCCGCGGCCCTAGACCACTGTCCCCTCTTTTTTTCTCTTCTTTCTCCTTTGCTAGGTTAATTTGGCTCCATATTGCAACAATCTCCCACTTGGAGACTAATCAATCACCATGTCTCCAACTGCAGCGGCAACGACTTCTCACGTCTCATGGAGAAGTCCAACTGAAGTTGCGCATAACTTCAGTTTCTCGGTCGGAACCATCTTGGTGAGCATATCTCTGGATTCTTTTACCACCTGCCTTGCCTTATACCTTTTGCTGCCATCACTTTTATCTTTTATCCGGTATACCCACTTGTTGTGCAAGGCCTTTTTGCCCTGTGGTAACTTTGCCAGTTGCCATGTCTGATTGGACATTAAGGAATCCATCTCATCCCTCATGGCTAACTCCCACTTGACCGAATCTTTAGCCTCCACGGCTTCATCATAGCTCTCTGGCTCACCTCTGTCGGTCAACAAGATGTAATGCAGAGATGAGGAGTATCTCTGCGGCGGTCTGATGGTCCTGCTAGACCTCCTAACTGGTGTGGCAGGAGTCCTCTGGTTTCCTTCTGGAGCTACATTTTCTTGGTCTTCAACCTTTGGATTCTCCACTTCCACTTCAGGAAGATCCTTCAATGGAATCACCTCAGGCTTCTTGTCTTCAGAACCTGAACCCCTGGAGTCAGTGTTGTCTCTGTCCTTGTACAGAACACCTTCATTGAAGATCACATCCTTGCTCCTGATAATCTTCTGATTTTGGTCATCCCAGAGACGATAACCAAACTTAAGTCCACCATAGCCAACCAGAAAACACTTCTTTGACTTGGCATCAAGTTTACTTCTAGCAGCAGGATCAATGTGAACATAGGAAACACACCCAAACACTCTCAAGTAAGAGAGATCAACCTTTTTATGGCTTCAGACTTCTTCCAGTAGCTTGAACTGCAATGGCGTGGATGAACTTTTGTTGATCAGATGAGTGGCTGTATTAATTGCCTCAGCCCAAAACGTCTTTGGTAGTCCTGCATGCAACCTCATGCTTCTAGCACGCTTGTTTAAAGTCCTATTCATTCTCTCAGTTACCCCGTTCTGTTGTGGTTTTCCTGGAATGGTTTTCTTCATCTTTATTCCATTCTTAGCTCAGTACCGCCTGAAGTCATTATCTAAATATTCTCCCCTATTGTCAGACTGCAAGCACTTCACCTTTAAATCTGTCTCATTCTCCACCATGGCTTTCTATCTCTTGAAAGCATCAAAGACATCAGATTTGTTTTTTAGAAAGTAAACCCATACCTTCCTGCTTGAGTCATCATTAAACATCACATAGTAATTTGCGCCACCAAGGGAAGTCTGTGACACCCGTTATTCTCCTAACGGGTATTGAGGTAATTAAATTAATTTTTAATGTATAAAAAAAAATTGCTTCATTTAAATTTATTTTATAATATTTATTTTTATCTATTTTTAAGTTTTCTAAAATTCTCCTATATTTATTTAGTATGATTACTAAAAAGCCTTAGAACTTCTAATAAATCTCAAAAATGTCATATTGGCATTATGTGTGTTAAAGTCTTTAGATGAGACATAAGGATATCTTTTCCAACTACTCTTGACCCTCATTTTCTTTATTTCCTCCGTGACATGCTTCAACATGTCTCCTCTATAATTGTTTCTATCACTTCTTTTCAAAGACTTCATCTTTTCTTCCTTTCTCTTCCACGGTTCCCACACTCTTCTTCTCATTTCTTTGCTGAAGCAAAATACTTAGAGAACTTCTTCAAGGCAGCCATAAAAATCAGCCACCATCACCTCCATTTGAGCAAGAATTTCAGTCATACCGAAGTAAAGGAACCTGTTTTGAAGCCATTTCAAGCTTCCAACTAACCATAATCCGAGGTTAGAATCTTATGAACAAATTTAGTCTTTCATTTATAAATTTTCTTTTATACTAAATGATTATTCAAATTTGCGTTCTTAAACCTAAGTATATGTTTGTTGCTATTTTGGAGCATATGTATGAAGTCTAAGTGTATATGCCCTAGACAGAAAATTTATATTGTTAAACTTTGTAATACCTCTATGGGCAGTGGTTATTTCTTGAAATTCTAAGATTAAATTAAAATGAATTTTATGAATTGGTTTGCATATTTGAAAAGTAGCATCCTAGGCTTTCTAACGAGCTATCATAAACCTAAATCGGAGTTGTATTTTATTTTCTAAGAATTATTCAATTTTTGTATTGGAAACTAGTAAATCTGCCAGTTTGTTATGGTATACCAACTACTAACCTGAACCAAGAACCCATCTTTGCTCACCACCTAATTCTTTAATGTCTTGCAACCTTTCCAATATTATCCTAAGTGATTGATGAATCTTATTAGGGACTAAAACATATAGATTACTTGTTCACATTTTATATTGTGTTAAGACAAAAATTGTTTACTGTGGTATTCGAAAGAGATTTATATAAAAGCTTTAATGGCATACTAGTAAGATAGGTTTACACATGATTTATTTATGAATGTAGTTGTATGTTGTGCTTTAGTTTTAATTGTCCTTATGCACGCCTTAGGATCAAGGGAGTATGGAGCTAACGTTAATTGATTTCAGGATTAAAAGATTGTTGATAAGCTTGAAAGGTAGGGATTCTATTACTCATCTTTTGTGAGGTTTTTATAGAATTAAAATTGATTGTTTTGCCGCAATATATATATATCTATGTTGAACTGATATTATATGAGTATCACATATGAAACTATGACATGGACTCGTCTTGTGTTGTACGGCGAGGAACATAATGAATTGACACATGTTATAAATTGAGAAGCATGGTTAGGAAAACTAACTCTATTGATAATGATTTAATATAGAGAAATTGTGAGACATGAAAAGGGCGACGGTTACGTCCTTGGGCATGAATACCCTAAAAGGTAAAATAGGGGGAAGGTGATGACGCTTCCTTGGGTTGAAAGTCCCAGAACACACTGTACAGGAATTGATTTGGTGAGGACTCGGGGCTTGATGTCCCCTCACCGGAACACCCTTGGAATGTTTATAGGGTGATCAAGTGCGCCCATTTGGGTTTCGATGAGTTGAGTGATACTCAATTTAACATGGATACCTAGGAACAATGATGATTGGTAATATTTGTATAAATGTGTAATTATGACACTTGGTAATGATTAACTACGGTATCCATAAGATGTGATCATAATAAACCTCATAATCTGGAATATGATGTGACTTACTAACCATGCAGATTTTAATGTGGTAATGATAGAGGTGAGTAATAGCTTTCTCTACTGAGCATAGTGTTGCTCATTCCCTTATGTTTATATCTTTTCAGGACTCACTAAGTGTGAGGTGGCTACGAGAAATATAGTTGAGGAAGTGATGTAGCTATATTACATTGGGACTGCTTCAATTGTTGAGAATGTTCTTCATGATAATGTAAGCATCAATTGTTACTTTCTGTGACTGTATTACAATGTGTTGAGGGTTAAAATGATGATGACAACAGTTTATATTATTAAATTTAAGGTGCTACATTAAAACTGTGGTTTATTTGTCGTTTATATTTTTATTTTTGAGTTGAGAGTTTTCATTTAAGTCCCGGGCAAATTTTATTTTTAAGGTTTTACTTTTATTATTTATTTTTATTTTATCTCATTAAAAACTGTTAACCCCCACATAGGGGCGTTACAAAGTCACTGGCGCAGGCCCCCACACATCAGTGTGAACTAGCTCCAATTTCCTGGACTTAGGCTCTCTACCCATCTTTGAGAAACTAACTCTCTTCTGTTTATCAAAGATGCAGGCTTCACACAAACTGTGATCAATAGTTTTCAAACTTGTCAGTTTTTCTTTGCCATGAAGCACCTTCATACCCTTCTCACTCATGTGACCGAGCCTATAATGCCATAGCTCGGTATTGGCAGCAGCATCAACAACTGCTTTGGTATCTCTGCAACTAGAGTTTATGTAGAAAGTTCCAGCTTTGCGTCCTCGAGCAACAACCATCGCTCCTTTTGTGACTTTTCAACCTCCACAATTGAAGGTCACTTTATGTCCTTCGTCATCTAGTTGCCCTACCGAAATCAAGTTGCGCATTAGTTTGGGAACATGTCTCACCTTATGAATCTTCCACACAGACCCATTAGGCATTTTTAAACTGACATCTCCAATGCCAACAATATCCAAAGGTTCTCCATCAGCAAGATAAACCTTACCATGATTTTCGGCAACATAATTCTCCAGGACATGACGGTGTGCAGTGGTGTAAAATGATGCTCATGAATCTATCACCCACGAATCAAAAGAACTGTCAACTGACAAGATTAAGGCATCCTGTTGCTTTTCAGTGGCGGCGTTAGCTGCGTCATTATTCTTGTCTTCGTTCTTCCTTGGAGCCCTGCAGTTCTTCTTCAAGTGGCCAGTCTTCCCACAATTCCAACACTCCATGGTCCTACCGTTCCTTGACTTGCTTCTTCCATTCCTCGACTTACCTCTCCTGCCATTATCCATGTTGGAATGCCTCTCAAGTTTCCTGCCCCTGTTATCAACATTAAGGGCCGAGTTCGACGTTGAGGCTTCACCCGAGTCCTTCCTGCGAACTTCTTCTGCCAGAATAGAGTTTCTGACATCAACAAACTTCAGTTTTGCATTCCCAAGTGAATTTGTAATGGCCACCCTCATGGGTTCCCAACTATCCAGTAATGAGGCCAAGAGGATTAACGCATTGATCTCATCATCGAATTTAATCTTTACCGAGACCAATTGGTTCAGGACGGTGTTGAAACTGTTCAGATGCTCTACCATCGAGGCACCTTTAGGCATCTTTAAATTAAAGAGCTTCTTCATGAGATGTACCTTGTTGTTGGCTGAGGGCTTCTCATACATCTCTGACAGAACCTTCATCATCCCAGTTGTAGTAGTCTCCTTTGCAACGCTGTGGGCAACGTTCTTTGACAAGGTCAAACGGATCACACCCAGCACCTGTCTATCAAGGAGATTCCACTCCTCATCCTTCATGCCTTTAGACTTATTACCCAAGGGCAAGTGCAGTTTCCTGCTATAAAAGGTAGTCTTCGACTTGCATCCTCCAATAGGAAAAATCCGAACCATCAAATTTGGTGATACCGGCTGCTGAAAATTATTCTCTCGTCATCGTTCTTGATCAAAACCTCCTCTCTGATACCACTTGTTGGGGAATTAGACGATTCCTAATTCCAAGGATCGTAAGAATGAATAATTGCAGAAAATAAATAGGAGAAGAGAAGAAAAGAGAGACACCAAATTTTATACAGGTTCGTCCAAAATTGAGACTACGTCCTGTTTCTGCCACTTGTAGATTCCACTATGACGAATGAGATTACAGATTACAATAGAAGTTTCTCACACACTCTCAAATTGTGCTTACCAAAACTCTCTTCTATCTAACACCCTGTGGGAATTTTTCTCTCTCAAGGATGGAGCTCTCAAGAATTATGCCTCATACAAAATAATGCCACTCTCAATGTCACACACACTCAACCCTAGCCACCTTATGTCTATTTATACCCAAACGAAGAGAAAAATAGCAACTAATGAGAAACCCTAGTAGTTTCTCGTTTTTGGGGTGTTTGAGTTCGACTCTAACTCAAAATTTCGCAACAAACCAGACTCCGGGCGCCGCGGCGCTCGTTTGCTCTCGGACGAGCTCTACGGCCCTTCTTTTGGGCGCCGCGGCGCTGGTTCGGGCGCCGCAGTGCTGGATCACTACCTCCTCTTTTTTTCTCTTCTTTCTCCTTTGCTAGGTTGATTTGGTTCTATATTGCAACATAAACTACTCTAAATAAGACAATTCCAGATAAGCCATGCCTTGTAGTAGGAGTAGGTAATGATTTGAGAGCAAGAGAGTTTTGTGAAAATTTGGCTCACCATTTTTAATTTGTTCGATTAGAATTATATACAAGTTTAAGCAATACAAATATGGTAAGATCTAGTTAGTCTCCTATGATTATAAAGCTTACAATTAGAATGAAAACATATAAATATAGGTACACAAAGTCAACTACTAGTATGATGCTTTATATTTGTTAGTTTTATTACATGGAATTTTTTAAGATGTACTCTATCATAATAGTTCGTAGAGCATATTTTTAAATATTAGATTTGGTCGAAATCACGTCAAAACAAAAGAGTATGCATAACAAAATTTGATTTCAATTTTACTATCCAAGATAACCGGCGGACCTATTGTGCTGAATCAGCATCATTGCCGTCCCCATTATAGTTTAATCGCTTTAAAGAAATCTAATTTAAAAAAATAGTGGGGACAATAAATTTTTTAGTGGTTTTATAAATTAGGATACATGGAAAAAAACATAAAAATTATAACTCACGAGGACATTTTACAGTTACACCAAGACAAATTTTTCACATTTTTAGTTTTCTTGTCTTTTTTTTATTTTTTTTATTTTTCCTTTTCATGATACATGAAAACTAATATGTTTTTAATTCGTAATGTCAGTGCACCATGAAATACTCGATTACAAAGCTCGTACCCAGCTTCTCCTTTTATGTATGTGTGTGTGTGTCTATATATATATATATATATATGCACACACACACGCACTCATTCACAGGCTCGCTTTCATGAAAAGAAGGCTTCGGTTAGTTTTGTTTTGTTTTTTTTTTTTTTGCATTTTTTAAACTAATTTTTTATTCTCATTCTTCTTTTTCCTACTCTCATTATTATTTTTTTTATGCTGTTGTGGACAAGTCCCTAAAGGCAAAAGATGACGAGATTAATAGGGTATGTTTTTCATGTCTTTTATTTTTACATAAACGGAAACCCTAATTGATGTTGAAACTTTTGCTTTCTAGCCAACTAAATCCTTTTTTCTTTGTCAAAGCCTAATAGTCTCCATCTTGACTAAATAAAAGAAACGTCTGCTATATTTGTTGTTTATATAGACAATCATAATTCTCAGGCTAGAGCATTGTCATACTCCACCACAGAGTACACCCACTTAGAATTAGTAAATTCTAAGAATTCTATTTTTGCACATGTCAAAAAACCTTTCCCAAAAACCATGGTGCTACTTCTATGTTTGACTTAGAAGTTCGTCAGCCATAATTCCACCACACACCCTACATCACTGCCAAAACCAATGCGTGTGTACAAACTTGTGGATCCGCCAGCAACTATACATCCTCTTCCATCGTAAACTGATCCATAAGGATGTATATATTCCTTCGCAAATGATGTCTCTCATGAGCAGAGAGACATGCTTGCATCTGCTTCGGATTTTTTTTTTTTTTTTAGATGTCAAGGTTGGTGTTTAGTTCATTTCTTGTCCTTCAAGAAATGCAAACCCCAAGGGAAGTGAACGATTATTAGTAAGATTATTGTTTTTTTAATTTTTTTCAAAGTTAATGAGCTTAATGTGATTTAATATGATCCTAGAATTAATCGATGATAGAGGTATAACTCATGATAACAATAATCGAGTGAACATTCTATGTGACATTCGCAGCTTGCAGACGACATTAATTTTTTTTAACAATACACGAATGAATTGAACGTATTATTGTTACCGAAAACGACAGTAACCATAGCTCGACTATCATAAAACGACATAAATCAAGAAACAATACCAACCAGCAAACAACATCAACCGTCGCAGGCTGCATCATCTCGAAAAAGGTCGAACAAAAGACAACTAGGAAGGAAAGGTCAAGGAAAAAAAAAATGGAAGTAAAAAGGGGGGAAAATTGACGAGAACGACAATAAAAAAGACACCAAGGTAAATTGACAACAATAGAAAAACAACGCCTCAAAACGACAATAAAAATAAAACACGACCAAAATGGAAAAACATCATCAAATGAGAACGACTACAACAGAAAAATGACAAGCCCAATAGAAACAAAATTACTGTAAAAACGACATATGCAGAAAACCGACAACACCGGAGAAAGTTGAAGAAAATGACACTTTCAAAAACAATAACATAAAAACGACAATACCAAAGAGGGAATGATAATCATGAAAGCGACAAGAAGGTAAGGAACATTTTGGTAAAACGACATTAACTAAAAAAATGGGTAATCATCACGACAAAAAAAAAAAAAAAACGAAGAGAACAGCAGAAACGACATCACAATAGAAACATCGTAATAAAATGACAGGTTCCACTTGAGGCACTAAGGTAAAACGACGACAACAAAGGGAACACCGACGACATGATATAAAAACGACAACAGAATATTAAACGACAAAAGTGCTAAACAATCAAATGGAAAAAGGAAAGAAGTTCCGCTTACGGACTTGTCGACCAATGAAACCATTACACGCGGCTAGTCTTCTAATACTTGCTTAACTAATTAAATAAAACGAAGGTAAAATACAAATTATACAATTGAAGTAACTACTCTAAATATGAAAATTCAAGATGAGCTGTACCTTGTAATAGTAGTAAGTTATGGTTTGAGAGCAAGAGAGGTTTGTGAAAACTTGGCTCACCATTTCTCGTTATTGGATCAGAATTTTGTACAGGTTTAAGCAATACAAATATGAAAAGATCCTAATTAGTCTTCCATGATCATTATGAATTTTACAGTTAGAATTAAAACATATAATTCTAGATAGACAAAGTCAACTATTAGTATGACTCTTTATATTTGTTAGTTTTATTATTGCGGAGCGATGCACTCTATCATCGTTGAAGTGTATTTTTTAATTGTTAGATCGATCGAAATCACATCAAAACGAAAAAATATGCATAATTAACAGAATTTGGTAGTTTAAAGCAGAACCCTAAAATAAAAGAGAGATGAGCAATTGAGCACCTAAAGTAGGATTGAACGACAGAAAAAGTGTAGAGAGAGTGGGAAAAAAGGGAGCAACTTCACATTACTTCGCACCTTCACCCACCAAACCCACCCACAACCCAAACCAAAAAAAAAATAAAAATCCCATGCTCAGGATTTACTACCAAGATCTTAATTAAAGAAGTTAATTTGACTCGTTTCCCACAAGAGGTGGGTGCTTAATGCCAAACGTGATAGAGTGCATGGCTTCTAAAAATGTCTATAGATAGACGGCTTCAAAAGATGCAACGGAAGGCAGAAACAATAGTACAAACCTAACAAGTTTATAAAATTAATCTTTTTGTTAATTTAAAGATCAATAGAATTTTCTTTGATGGGGATTAATAAACTTTTTAGGATAAATATAAAAATAAAGTTGATTGATCTATAACTAATGCAACGTTAAATTAAAGTTTGCTCCGTAAATATATATAAATCAACTCAAGGTCCAAAGACAACAAGCTTTTCGGATTCAACCGGAAAATAATTTTTTGGGGACCTCATGTGCATAAAGTGGGCGTTTGGGACCAAGTCATCTAAAATTTCAAAATATTATATATGAACTCAAGTTCCCAAAAATATAAGAGTGTAGGGATTCAATTCTCCAAATTTTTAGAACAGAGACCTAAATGTCAATTAGCAAAATTTGAAGCCCCTAACTGCAAAAAGCCCAATCATTGCTAAAGATTATACCCAGCTGTAAACGGCAGCTTTCGTTAAACAATGCTATAAGTGCCGTTAGCTTTATCGATCTACAATTTTCAGATAATAAAAAAAAAAAAAAAAACCCAAGACTATCGTTAGGCTTCACAAATTCTCCTCATAACCCTAGACAAGCTGAAGCTGTATATTAATTTGGGTATGCTTTGCTTTTGAGTTATGGTTTTTATCATCTATTCTCTTATTTCGTTTTCTTCTTCTTCTTTTTGGCTATCTTTAACGACGTTATTGGGATCTGTATCGTATGTTGCAAGTGTCATTTCTCTTTAATTCTTTGCGAATTGCATTTTTGCACCAGGTGATAAAAAAAAAAAAAAAAAAAAAACCCGAAACTTGTTTGGTCTCACGCTTATTAAATTCTGGCTTAAACTAATTTCTATCTTTCTCACACACAGCAGACAGGCGATGTGTGTCGTAAGAGCACCACCACCATCAGTATCACCTCCAAGAAGTCCATCAAGAAATCGTTTTTTTATCCACTTAGACAAAGAGATCTTGCTTTCAAAAGGCTTAGTCTACCCTCAAAGTTATTTATATGATATGATATGATTATTTTAAATAATTTGTGATTTTTTTGACAAAAAACATATGATTTGAGTATTTGATTATTATCCTGAGGCAGAGGGGGACGAAGGCGTGCCTAATGAAGGTTTCCACATCAGAGTATCCGATATCGGCAAGCGGTATACTCGCGGGATTCGACGGATCAATCATTATTGTTTGGGGGTAACAAAGGCAGCAGACGCAGCATTTAACAAGTAGAACAGTTACAAATTTGTGCATGGCCGCAAATTGCTGAACGTTGTAGGGATTGTGAGGGTCAACGCTAGGCGCACGAACACTGGTCTTGTGTATTATTTGACCTTCCGGGTTGATGATAACGCAAGGTTTACTTTTACCCACTACGGAACACCAAGTATGTAGTAACTGCGTTCAGGCGTCCTATCTTTCACCGGTAAAACTTGGCTAGCTCTAGGTCGTTTTCATAAGCAACATTGAACTTATGCTTTTGGTTTATGGAATATGCACTACTTTTGTTTCTGTATAGAGTTGACTATATTTCCATCCCCCTAAGTTTGCTCTAGGGTTTGATTTTGTAGATGGTGAATTCAACAGTTGATTGGAATTAGGGTTGGTGAATTCAAGAGTCATTAGATGTTCATTCGTTTGTCTAAGAATGATCTAGCACTCGAGCAAATAAAGAACGTGTTGAAAATAAAAAGAGACACAAGAAGATATAGTGGTTCACTCTCAATATGAAAGCTTCTAACAATGGTGGAGCTATTTTTTTTCAATGGGTCATATATTAATGCAAAATATTAGATATAGCATTTTATAAATTGGAGTAAAATGTTTTATGTTATTTATTATTATTATTGTTGTTGTTGTTGTTATTGTTATAGATTTAATTAGAATTTTATAACATATTTTAATCTTTAATCATATGCCACGTCAATAATTAGGTTTATATGGAGGAGGAATTTTGACCGGTTTTCTATTGTTCATGAGATGCTTTAACCAATTTTAAAAAATAGAGTTAGAGGGGAAGGAGGGTTGGGTGGCAAACTGAAATAGCATACATAAGTAAGGGGATTTATGAAAATAATCTTTAGGTATTTCAAGTATTTAGTGGGTGGGTCATAGTTTTTCTTATAAAATAAAACACAACAACATACTTCAATAATATACTTGAGACAGGATCATAATTTTTTTTTTACTAAATTCTTGCATATTTATAATTTTTTAAGAATCTTTTATGGGCAAAAATCTAAGTTTCAAAAATTGAGTGGGGGAAAGTACGTTCCCCACTCATTTATATGTAGCTCTCCCAGACGCTATAGTACTGTTTGAGTTTTCACTATTTAGAGAGTAGTACAAAAGAGCTTAAGTAATTGGTGTTTGGCAATGTAATTTAGAGCCAAAACTTTTGGTTGCAATAGTGTAAAGTTCTCACATATTACAGTGTCAAGAAAAAGTATGCTGCAGTGTAAAGCTCTTATATGCTACAATGTTTTTAACCAAAATTGATTCACACCATTGTTTCTAACCAATGCCCATGATTGTAGAAAATGAGAGACATTAGGGTGGCTAAAAGCATGTAGAATGTGTGTGTAACCCTCCTTAGTGCTGAAGGAAAGCAACCTTTTATAGCTGATGACTTTAGTGTATTGATTGGAGTAGATTTCCTACTTTGAATTTGAGTATACTTTATCAATCTTGAATTTCGTCAACTTTGTTAGAAATTTTATAATTATAAATAAATCACGACCATAAAAATATTATAAGTTAAAATTGAGATAGACTCTATACAAGACCATTAATCTACAAGTCAATATTGGCCTGAATCTTTGGGAACGTAGACCGTGGGAACATGAAAGCGGCCTTTACATCCATGGAGGTTCTGATGGTAATTAGCAATGGGGACACTTGTGTTTTGTTGGTCAAGGGCCTATGAAGGGATTGAAGGCATGGATGGTGGTGATTACAACAGATTTTTATATAAATCATTATTTTTTGATGTCAGTGTCGCCGGTAGGCGGCGGAGAAGACTGGTGAGCAAGTAGGCAGAAAAATTTAGATTTTCTTGTATGTTTGGATGAAAATTGATCTTTTGTTAAAAGAAATGGTTTTGCTTTGATATCAGTTAATGTATAACCAAGGTAGATTAAAGGTAGGAAAAGAAAATAAAATTGAAAAGAAATAAGTTTTTTCATGTTTGGAGCTCAACAATGGGGGAGAAAGCATTTTTAAAAGAAAATATGGAGGAAACTTTGAATATGAAGGTTTAGTCTATGAAGTCAGCACTTTAAGGGTTTTTCTGAAAGGATTTTTCTTGATAAAATTTTTAACTAGGCATATTTAATTCTTAAGTGACAAATATTTAAGGAGGAGCGTTATAAATAAGTTAACTTATTTCAATCAAATCTAATTTGAAGATATATATTTAATGAGATTAAAACTAACATTATATTTTTTTTAGGGTAATATGTCCGTTGTATTTTTTTTTCTCAAACTATGTCGTTACATTTTTAATTGCTCAAGTCATGCTGTGCCTTTCTATTTTTGTTTTCAAAAATAAAAAATAAGGTAGTGTCCAACTTTTCCCTCCATCATTTTCATGTAGTTTCGTTTTTCTCCCCTTTCTCCTAAAATTTTAGGTTTTTAAATATATTTTATTTAAATACTTTTTTAAATTTTCTTCTTGGAAATATTTTTTCTTAAATATAATCCCGCTTATATATTTTTCTTAAATCTAAAGTATTATATTGTCAAATGTGACTTTTTATAACTTTTTTTTTGTCTAATTGCCTCAAGAAATTAATTTTTCTTCAATGCGCCCCCTACCTAAATATATTTTTC
This sequence comes from Artocarpus heterophyllus, assembly GCA_025403435.1. Classification (NCBI taxonomy): domain Eukaryota; kingdom Viridiplantae; phylum Streptophyta; class Magnoliopsida; order Rosales; family Moraceae; genus Artocarpus; species Artocarpus heterophyllus. The sequence continues at coordinate 5,861,061 of CM046330.1, read as the reverse complement.
CTTCTCATATATATCTCCAATTAATCTTCTATTTAATTTGTCCCGATCAAAATATTTTTTCTCAAATGTGGTCAATTTATTTATACATATATGATGCCATATTTTGTATTTATTTACACATATATAATGCCATATTTTTATAACGTGTATTTTGATATATCTATTTTTTACATCTTATATTTTCAAAAGTTTTTTTACTGTATATTTTTAATGGGAGTGTTTATTGATTGGTTTCGGATTGAATTATGGATCAACTACTAATTGTGTAATAGAATCCGTAAACACCCTTATTTCTTAATACATCAGAAAAATTAAAATTTAAGAAGTTTTAACATCTATCTATATAAAAAAAAAAGTAAGTATTTGCCTCCAACTTATGTAAAGACATCTTGTGTCCTTGCACAATGTTCATAGATAACATACATTTATAAGCTTTAAAATCTGGCGGTAAATCTAATTTTATCAATCTCTCATATACTATTTGAGGTTAAAATATTACTATGTTTTAGGGGATTAAAATATTACCATTTCATCACACTAGTTTAATTTTCTAAAGATGGGTTTATATTAACCAGCTTATGAAATATGAACATGCATCATATCATCTCTAACCTTTTTTTTTAAGGGTAAAAGCATCTTTTCCATTAAAAAAAAAAAAACTCTGCATCCATAAAAGAGAGAGAGACAAGGAGTGCCTTAGGAAGTCTTGTCCGTTTCTTCTTTCTGAATGAAAGCAATTTCATGCGCCTTTTTTCTCCCCTTTTGCCCCAGTAGTTGGTTCGTTGTCTTTTTTTTTCTCTTTGCCTTTTCTTTCTTTTTTTCCCCTTCGTTCAAGGTTGCCAATTTTTGTGTTCAGAAGATTAAAGTTCTTTTTTTTCTGGCTAATCAAAGGAGATTGACATTGAGTTGATTGCTCCTTTTGTTTTTTGTTTTTAATTCTGGTACTCTTTTTTTTATGTTTTTTATTTGAAAGACTCGGATGTCTTTTCAATGACATTGGTGTTATTTAAAACTAATGACATGACATTTTCTTGTATTGCAGTAAAGATGACAATAGCAAAATTGGAAGTAATAATATTGTCACACCCCAGAGTATAGGAGGTGACGTGACGAAATATTTAGATTAATTAAAAGAGAATTTAATTAAAATTAAGGGTTTAAAAATTCAATTAAGCAAGAAATTAAGAAGATTTTCCACCAAATTTGATAAACAAATTTAAAACCATTAAACAAATAACAATAATTGAATAAAAACTGCGAATATGGGTTTCACAACCCACAACTTGTGCACACACATGAATCTGACAATATCACAAATACAATTATAGTCCAAGTACAAATAAAGTTAAGTCTTACATGCCTTGATTAATAAATACAGAATGTAAACAAATTCTCCTATTGCTCCTGGGTTCGGTCCGAAGAATCTTCTCCAAACCTAAATGGGAAACCACCTAGAAGGGGGGGAAATTTAAAAACAGATAAAACGTGAGCGAAAGGCTCAGTAAGACTAAGTTTTATAAAATAATTTAATGCAAAGAAACATAACATTATCAGGAGTTATGCAAGAAGAAACTTGAATAAATAAATAAATAAATTGAGTAGAACCGTTCTGGCACAGAACAGTCTACTCGTCAAATCAAAACACCAGTTTACTTTTACCTAGGCAAATCATGATATCACCACCGTAGTGGCCCAGCTGGGTTTCGGGACCTGCCCCCAAGGTCGATCACGACCCGATCTCTGATATGGCATCATGCCCATGTGTTTATTATCATTATCATTCAAAACCCAATTACCGAGTGTTGTCAATTACATTCATTATGAAATTCATTTCATGTCACGGTATATAAAAATATAACCGATAAAACCATTTTCAAACAACCGTTGAAAACATTTTGATAGAAATCCTTTTCAAAGCCAAATCATTTCAAAACCAGGCTACCAAAGAAATAGGATAGAAGTCCTACCTCAGTACTCGTGCCGGTACCCCACACCGTAATCCCGATCCGCTATACGTTAGCTCCACGAAACCACGAACAATCCTAGATACAAACTAAGTCAATCAATATCTAGTTTGAGACATTCTATGTTACTAAATCATTTCATGATGTCCTAGTGTGCCATTTGTATCATTAAAATCATCCTATAAGGTTGGGATTTAAATCAGGGTTCAAAACAATGAAATCGGGTAAAAATCACAAAATTTTCTATGCCTCGGTCGGCCTGCCGGACGCCCTGCTTCGGCCTGCCGAACTGCACAGTTCGGCCTGCCGGAAACAAGGTTCGGCCTGCCGAACATTTCCCCAGATTCGGCCTGCCGGTCGGAAGAACACCGGCCTGCCGATCATCACTCCGGCCTGCCGAACATGAACTTCGGCCTGCCGAACTGGGAAGATCCAGAAATCCCAGCCACGGGTTTCTCGATCCCCAAAATCCAAATCTTGTTTCTAACCTGTTTTTCTCAAATCCCAGGCATGAAAAACAACTATAATTGATAGAAAAACATTCTAGAACATGTTTGGAATCATTTAAACAACATTTAAACTCAAAATCCTCAAAAATCCGAAAATGAGAAAAAGAGGAGAAAAATGAAAATCTTGAATCCAATCTGTTTTTCTTCAATCTAGGTTTAGATTCTAGTTGTTTTAAGTTCATTTAACACAAATCCACGGTTTTCTAAGCTAAAACAAACTTAGATTTCAAAAACACACAAAATCGAAAATTTTGTTAAAAGTTTAGAAATTTCGAATCTAACCTCGAATCGAAGCTTCAATCCGCGTTCTCGGTCGCCGAATCACATCCCCGAGCTTCCTCCTTGCTGTTCCGAAGCTTGGATTCGAATGGAAATCAAAATTTTTGAAAGAGATTGAGAGAGAGAGGGAGCTGCCGAGAGAGAGAAGAGAGAGAGAGTGAAACGTGAATGAGGAGAGAGAGAGAGAAGAGAGAGATAAATAGAGAAAATCGGTGGGCGGTTTTACTGTGCGAAAACCATGTACCGCCCACGGTTTTGCAAAACGGAGTATTTTTAACATTTTACAAATTGTTGTGTTTTAAAACTCAAAACATCATTTTAAATCCATAAGAAATCATTTAAATGTATTAATTTAACAAAACAACCAAAAACTAAAATCCAACCAAATAATCTAATTAAAGTTAAAACTTTAATTATGGCACACTAATTCATCATTTACATTACATTAATGTTAAATAAATTTCGGGACGTTACAAATATATAGTACCAAATACATATATATATATATATATATATATATATGCCTTAAAATTGATGGTATACAAACTCGTGTAGAAGATTAGTCACGATAATCATGTAAAGAATACTTTACTTTAACGGGCAATATTAAATACGTTGGAGACATTAGACTAGCATCCGAAATCATTTCTTCATCTTGTAGAACTTTAAATATTTCTTATGATAAACATAATTAGAGACTCGTGTAAATATTAACTTATCCTCAATATTATTCTTACATAGAGGATAAGACTTATGATATTTCATCATCTTATTTTTACAAATACAAACTTTTAAAGTTATATATATAAGTCAAGAATAATAAAATAGAAGAGACTAAAGGTCATGATTTACAATAATAAAATACTAAAAATAGATTGTTAATTGAGAAGTTATAAAGGTTATAGAATATCAAATAATGATAGAAATTAATTAATGAAAGTGTAGATAATAAAATTCATGAGTATCTTAGAAATATAACTATTCACACTAATTAATAAATTAATGGATTTGTTACATTATTGCCCTTTTGAACTTATTGCAAACTGTAGTTTGACGTTTGAACTTTTAATTTTGACAATTTGCATTTTGAACTTATAAATTTGTAGCAGATTATCTTATTGATAGTGATATTAATTTTTTAACTGAAATTGACATGTGCTTTTCACATGGATTGTTAATTAAGAGCATGAAAGGACTTTCTTATGAATGTTAACCCAAATTTTTATTGAAAATCAAATTAATTAAAAACTTTCTATATTGTTAAAAACTTAATTCAAGATCTTAATCACAATAAAGTTAAATTAATACATAAAATTAAATATTTATGTCATTAATCCACAATTTATCTCAAAATCATATGTTAATTTCAATCAAAAAGTTCATAATTTACTACAAATTTATAATTTTAAAGTGCAAAGTAGCAAAATTAAAAATTTAAGGACAAATTAAAAATATGTGTAAGTTCGAGAGGCATGGTATTTAAACAACACTAAATTAATTTATTCATAACACCATGTTTTTAAATAGTGTTTTAAAAGAAGCTCCCGTTTGTATATATGTATGTATGTATGCATATAAGTAAATATGTGTATTTATGTGTGTCCTGATGTACATATGTATAACGTGCATCCAAAATGGGTGGTGGAGGAATGTTTAAACGTCGTGGGAAAATGACATGCAATGTCCCCAAACCAAGCTCAGATGGAATCATGTGGGCCCCAAAGGTCTTAACGTGGTCATCAGACTATGACCTACAAACCGTACAAGACTTTGTATGTATGAGCAATCAATTCATGCCACATTTGTTTTGGTTACAAGCATAGGTTGTATTTACTCTTGTGTTTCAAGAAGAAGAAGAAAAGGGTATTAAGTCGCCGGCTTGAGTCCCAATATGTAATAAAGTTATAAAAACATTTAAATTTGGGTTATTTATACTATTTACCCGTGAGAATATGCATTTGTCTTGTTTTGGCCCCTAACATTCTGTTTAGATGTCTAGCTATCCTTCTTTATGTTAACAAACTTGTATGACTTTTGTAATCTTGTTATCAAATTCATTTAAGTTTTAAAGTGTGTTTGGTAAAATTAGTTTTGACTAAAACTTTTTGTTGCTACAGTATACAATGATAAAAAAAGTGAGCTATGATCTAAAACTCTCACATATTACAGTTTTCAATTTAAAAGTTTCAGTTCTAGCCATGCTTTTCAAATGTCTTTTAGTACGGTGAAATATGAATATTGAAGACAAGTGCTGGATGGAGAAGATGTGTACAAATTCTGTACTCTCCAACAACAGAATTCACAAGGATTAGCACTAAAATATGTAAAAATGTTTGTCATTGCATTTTTCTCCCAAGCATTCAGATTAATCATAAGCCTCTGATTAATCCTCGGAGAAATTTTTACAACCCACAATCAACAAAACTATAACTACCTTCAACGGAGGACTATAAAGTCCTACATAACTTAACTGCTAAAAACAAATGCAGCGTTAAGGGAAACATAAAACAAAGGAGGAAAACAAAATTCTAACCAGCCGGCAGAGACAAAATATGCTCCTCCATTGATTACGCTTGTAGCGAAACAAAAAGGGTGTTTGGCATTCTTAGTTTCAACCAAAACTTTTAGTTGTTACAGTATAAAACTCTCATATATAATAATGTCAAAAAAAAGTGAGCTATACTATAAAGCTCTCATATATTACAATAATTTTAACTGAAGTTTCATTTGAACCAATATTCCCAAACAAAGACATATAAGATTAAACTTGAGCAAAGTTTAATCTAATCTAATAGGGTGTTTGGTAAGATAGTTAGAACCGTTGATTAGAACTGTTTTTACTGTAGCATACGAAAGCTTTACACTGTAGTGATTTTTTTTTTTTGTTGTTACTGTAACATATAAAAATTTTATACTATTTATAACTGAAAAAGTAATCAACACCACAATTGTCAAACATCTAGTAAGTTAAAACAGACCAACGAAGGGCAATACAGAGAGGTTGAAGTGTAAAACGAGCATATCAATTAATCGAAGGACGGTGAAGTTGTAACTAACTAACTTGTTTACTTAAGGGTTTCAATAGAACATGTATATATATAGACACACATATATTTGGATTCCAAGTTTTTGTTAGGACGTTTTCTTTCACCAATATTCAAACTTCTTTGAATTTGGATTCTAACTTTTTCTATTTCATCCTTGAACCAAAGGGGCTGTAATTTATACGTCCACCTTTATTGATACACCTGATACATGCTCCTTAATCCCTACCCTAGACAATGCAAAAGTTCTATGTATCTGACAAAGTGAAGACCATTAAGTTATAGAGCCATATATAGTCAGAGATTGTCAGCATGTGCAGACACATACGCATAGTATAGTATCATATCACTCAAAATTCGGACTATTTTAGTAGCTGACTTCTTCTGTCTCATATGTGCATGTGCTCATCAATAATTAATGCTGGCCAATCTCTAGCTACTTCTTTTTGGTGCCTATATATACATTTGGGGGCTTCGTGCTCGCAGATTTTGTTATCGATAATTGTGACCGACAATATTATAAACATGATAAGACTGCTCAGCCACCATCAAAGTGTGAAAGATCAGTGAAACAAACTCGAATCTTGTAATATTTAAATATAAAAATAAACATAAATATACAAAAATATTGAGCCACGTAACTACTTAATAAATTAATCTTCCAAGATGGAATACTAAACTTTAGAAAGTATAATTCTAACTGTAATTTCGAAACCTAATAAACTTAAACAATCGGTTTAATCCATCCAATATAAAATTGATGATTTTTTATCATCATCTTACAGGATATAAAAAGGTAAAATAAACCCAAATTTTACATCATTTTAACATAAAAATAAACATGAACTTAAAAGATATTAAAACAACCTACTTATGGGATTTGATCTTTTAAGATAAAAGTTTAAGCTTTTAAAAAGTCTAATTCCTATTAAGAAGAACTACTATAGGATATTGCAAAGTAATTAAACATTGTGTTGTTTTGTTACCACCCTCCTTACCCCTTATGTATACAAATTAGGGCGCCTTTACTTTACATCACAGGAAAGGAAAAGAGAAGCACTAATGATTTCCTTTCCTATCTAATTGTGTATTCTTTTGCAATACAATAACGAGAGTTTTACGGGACCTACATGATATGAGCAATAAGTAAAGGGAATATTAATCATTTACGTATCCTTAGTATTGATTGTCTAGCAAAGAGAATGAATACTAAAATTACCTAGATACTCTTAAAATTCACATGTCAAATATAATTATATAAAAAGATATTTTAATAATTACGTAGTAAGATTATCATTCCTAAGCTTAGTAATAATATACAGGAAAGGAAATATATTTTTTAATAAAAAAAAGGTTCATTCTGTCATCTTACCCCATTCTTTTCATCACTTTGAAAAACTCGGGGTCCATATTAATGGAAATGTAAGGACCTAACCAACGAATACCACTTGAAGGATTGACCTAATTTTCAATCATGCTACACCACACCTAACATTGTACAACATATTAGTCAGGCAGACATTCTAACATGGGCCTGCGAAGTATCGAACCTTGGGCACATCCTGATAGGAGAATAAGAATATGACATCCTTATGGCTAAACCTCCCCATAGGCGACATAAACGGAATTGAATTGTTTTTTCTTATTACATTACACTATCTGATATACGTAGAGCCCGTTTGTTTCAGGGTTTGAATCACGGTTCGAATCATTTTGCTATACTATTTTCCCTCACAAAACTTTAAATCTTCATTCAAATACTTTATTCAAATACTCGAACCAAACGGGCACGTATAATACTAGATAGAGAATGAATAATCCTAAATTTTATTACTTTACTTTCAAATCTGATTACTTTTTCCATTTTATACATTCACGGTTTGTTAAACTCACTCTTAGGCAGTTGTTCATGTCTAAATGAGAAATGATATTACATTTGAATTGTGTGGGATAGAAAGAAGACAATGTACTGTTGGAGTACGTCCATCAATGAACAGTCTACGTACGTGGTACTGTACATTGTACCCAGTTTGCATATTACTAAATAAAACATCATAATTAATAACAATCGAAACATTACATGTACTGGAAGTAGCAATAACAATGCATGATAAATCACAGCTAAAACACAAATCTAAAAGCATTTAAAAAAAAAAAAAAAAAAAAACCAACCCAGCCAAACCATTATCATCAATACTACCTCTCAAAAAGACAAACAAATTACAAGGCCGTCAAAATATGTGAACGAATAACTGTTTTCTTTCCCTGTTCTTTTTCTGATCAACAGAGACAACTCACTTTCAATTAGTGCACTCTTTCTTGTACACGGGAAAACCTTGCAAAATTACATCATAATCCACTCCTTTACTGTGCCCAAATATTAAACCCTAGTTCTTTTTGGCATATATAACTCTGGATCTTCCTTTTTTTTTGTACCTAAAGGCATAAAATTAAACCATATTTATCAAAGGCCTCAGACACAATCATTGTCACTAAGCTCTCTCAATACACACACAAAACACACACTCTCAATATTCAACTGTAATCTATGAACTTCTTCTAATATTTTATATGCTTAATGTAGCGAACCCTGCTATATATATATATATATATATATATATATATATATATATATTTTACACATTATCAAATAATTAACCCGAGCGTAGTACAATAGATTTAAATTAATCAATAATTTGGTGGTTCTCGTACTTGTGCCAACACAGTAAAATAATAATGCACCTCCTTATTATGTAGAACCTGGAACGTTTTTCCTTAGCCAAGTCCATGCATCTTTTCTTCAAGCTCGAACCCTCCTTAGTACCATGCCCCCCTGATTCTTGCGACGTCGGTGATAAGGATCGCTCGAGACGACACGGTACTTGATCCATCTTTTGGGTCAGTGTTCCTTAGTTCTAGCTTATGAACACAGGCCACTATTTGGGAGATTTCCAGAGAGCTGGTCTACCTAATTACAAGCCAATAAAAAACGAGGGGAGAGAGAGAATGGGGAGAGATATTCAGGGAGAGAGGGAAAAAAAAAAGTAAGTTTGAATTACAAAAATCAAGGGGGACGAAGAGTTAGTCTTTTGTTGTGGCGTTTGAGTAAATATCTTTTTTTTTTTTTTTCTAGGACATCCAGTCCACAAGATTAATGTATGATCTACGTTTTATGATTTTTTATTGGCTAATTATTTGATTTTTCCATGCAAAGTGATAAATCACTTCTTTTTATTTTTTTTTAAATCAAAAGAATGATCTTTTTTGTGAATTTGAGTAAATACCTTTTTTGTTCCTAGGAAATCTAGTCCACAAGATTAATGAATAATGTGTACATTCTTTTGTTTTTATTGGCTTATTATTTAATTTTTGCATGCAAAGTGATATAGCACTTCTTTTAATTTTTTTTTCAATTCCTTCTTTTTTGTAGAGACAATCATAATATATGGTTTTTGCCATGATTAGAGGGCATTAATAATTTAATAATTAATTATCGACTATGATAGAATTCAAAAAAGAAGAGTGGCTCTAGAAGCGTCATTTCCGTGACTTGTGCAAGCCCACGTTGCATGTTGACGAGAACGTCCACATAATTGTCACATAGGTGGTATCAAATCTAGCTTATGCCATTCTATTGATGTTATTATTGAAATGAAATATTTTGCGAGATGAGCAGTATTTCTCTCTTTCTTTTTTTTTTCTTCCGGGTCTTTAGGTGTGGAAAAATGAAAGAAGGTTAAAAGTGAAGAGAAATTTACAAGAATGCACAAAAAAATGTACTGATTTTTAATGTGTCAGACCAATTCACCAAACAGTAGTCTAGTAAAATATTTTAAAATTCCATGTGATTAGATTTCCTAAAATCAAACATCGGCCCTTTATAAGTTCTAATCATATGTCATTATCATAAAAATATACAGTGAACATTTTGGGTTTTGAAACGATGGTGTGAGACCATGTCATGTGGAAAAACAAGAGCAGAATTAATTTCAACACTAAAAAAATGAAAATATACATATAATGCAACAATTTTGTTGAAAAAATTATTAAACATTTTTTTTTTTGCCTTTTGTTCTTTGTAGGTGTAAAATTACAAAAAATTGATTCTTATTAGAAGCAAATTAATGAAGTGAATAGATCTTTTAAATGGGTCACGTATATCTCATATGATCATTTTCTGTCCCAATTTTAACAAAGCATTTGTGATTAAGACATAATTGTGACACTTAGTTAAGTTCAAAAACTTCAATTACCAAAAAAAAGAAGTTTAAAGACTACCTTGTAAAAAAGAGATAAGTTTAGGGCATAATACACCAAAAAACCTTGATTTTTTTTTATATTACTTTTCAGTATCTATCTTGAGGATATTTTTCTAAAAAAGTTAAAATGCATAATTATAATTATACATACATATATATATGTCTATGTAATCAAATGTTTTGTACTTATTATTTTTCAACTTGACATAAAGATTAAAACTCTTCACTTTTTGGTACCATATTTACTGCTAAACTATGCATGGAAGGTTGGAACCAAACAAGTCCTAGATATTGCTTTTCAAAACAAAAAAAATCGCTCATGATATACAAAGTGTAATTTTGAAAAGGGGCAAAAACCCAGACATGTGTAATTCTCTTCAAAATAAGTAAAAATTACACAATCTCACTTTTTTTTAAGAAGTGAATTAAAATTTGTCTTTGTTTTATAAATATCACTTGTATGTCCCTTTTTTGAATTATATATATTGAAAATCTAAAATACCCTCTAAGTATACTTTATATATATTTATTTTTAACAAATCTACTTATCTTATCATCGTTCAATGGTTTAAACATATGATATTAGAGAATACATATACACTTGATTGATACAATATAACTTAAAAAAACCATTCATGCCATTAAATTGCTTACAATATAGTTTTAAAAACATATAAAAAATATTTATAAACCAGAGATATATTTTAATTCTATAAATTAAAAAAGGCCACCTATCTTGTTAATCTTAAAAAGAATCCATTATACAATGTGGTGGATCCAACAAAGTTGGACTTGCCTTGCATCGCTCCAGCAGCCGTGGCTTCAAAAAGTCTTTGAGCTTCTCCAACTTTTTTATGCACAGCCCATGAAAATGGGGTCTCGTCTGGGCACATAACTGGCCCAAGCTCACTCTTCTTGGGATTGTTATGTCTGGGTCCCAAATGTTCACACTCAGGCACTGACTTGTATATCCCTCCTTCGGTTCAGCCACCTGTGTCGTCCCTTGCACGCCAGCTGATTCTGGGTATGCGTTAGAGCTGGGTCCCACGTCCACTTCTCAGCCCACTGCCTTGGGCAGGATACCTCCGACATCCTCTTTGTACACACACCCTGCTCTATACCTGTCTCCACTACGACTGACATTCCACCTTCGACACAAGTTCCCAAATGATTGTCTGCCACCTCCTCCCCCGGAGCAGGAAACATATAATCGCCTCATGTCGCCGATCATCTCTCCGATTGCAAGCCGCCGCATTTTGAATCTATTGAGCCGAACAGTTAACGCTTCCGCCGCAGTGAAGCAAGTTTCTCCAAGCAATTCTCGGCCCGAAGCCCTGGCCCGAAAGCCGGCACGGATTCCCATCCAATCCTTCCACCATACAAGCATCTTCTATTAGCTACCAATCTCATGGCCAATAATCCCACACAGAAGAAACAAAAGCGGGGGAGATGTTCATATTTGAACTGGAAATCCAGGCTGGTTAAGAGCTTGTTCATTCCAAGAAGAAACCTGTCAGCAAGGATGAAGATTTCCAGCCTCACATCAATGTCAACACGCCCATATTTCATCGTTGGGAAGTCCTCACCATTCCTGACTACAAGCATCAACCGGTTCCCCTGCTTTCATAGCTGCATTCTTCACATTTGTTACCGAACGAAACCCCGTATGAAGGCCGTGGATCTGAAGCCAGAACCGCGCCATAGTGAAGTATACATTAAACGAACAGCCATCTGCTGGCCACATCCTTAATGTTAAGAAGCTTTCCATGAAGCATCCATGGTCTTTCTGTAGTACCCATTTACATAACGATTTCTGACTCAAAATGGGAAAGCAAATACCTGGGCTTGAGTTCTTCCATTCTCCACTTTGGTTTTCCACCCAAAAGATTAGTGAGAATAGACCTTAGAAGGGACTTTTATAGCGGCTTCCAAAGAAATAGCTTCCCTATGATGGAGAACCGAGTCGCCTTATGCAACTCCTCCGCATTAAAATCTAATTCAAGAAAAAGATTTGGGTCAGGTGCCTCCTTCTCTGGACGTAGATTTGAATCTTCAGTCATATTGCAACCTTCTGGCGCCATAAATGACATGTAATAGCCCTCTAAGAGCAGGAATGAGCAGTTAGCTCTGAGGCCAACAAAGACCTTGTAGGAACTGTACACTCATAGTAATAACGATAATCTAGCTTGCAGGTGAGGTTAACAAACAGCAAGAAACCGGTTTCAATGGTAGTTGATTTCAGGAAATGGTGTATTTTCTAGTGAGAGAAAGTTTGGTCTTGAAACAATTTAAAGAGAAGATGGAGAAAAGGGAATAAGCCCGTGGGCGCGTGCTTCCCTAGAGCAACAAGTCCACGTAAGGATCCAATTTGGTATGCCATGAGAGAAACTATATTCCTTTAATTTTTTCTCTCTCTTTCTTCCTCCAACCAAACATAAAATTTAACCTCTCTTTTTATCTCCTTTCCTCCACCGCTCTCCCTCCCTTCATGTCTCTCCTGTTAAACATAGTGTAAAGGACAAATTGAAAAAGACAAAAAGTCAGAGAAAAATTGCAATTCTGCAGTGAGTTTAGGGTCAACACTGTAATTGAGCCAAAGAACAGCGGGTGATTAAGGAGCCGCAAAACTTTTCTCAAATGTTAACAAAAAAAAAAACTTTTCTTAAATGCGTGGACATTTTACAAGAATGCAACAAATTAATAGCTTGGATTGATTTATGTCTTGAGAAAAAACATATATATATTTGTAGAATGTATCCTACCATGTCATGATGCTGGATTTAGGATACTAAAGATATCCTTAAATTACTAGACAATCATAAAATATCAATGATACCGGTTGATGTCCATCGGCACTCCCGACAAACACGGCACGCCTCGTTGGCGGACACCTTAAAGTTTTTCAAAATTCCATGTTTGTCCCTCTTAAGGGACAAATAAAAATTATCTGCACTGTTACAAAAGAAAAATACAAAAATAACGCCCGTCAAAGTTTTGAGCATACTGTCCTTATTAAACATGTAGTAAGCATTGTTTTACACATTAATTTAGCAAAATCCAAACAATATTTTTTATAAAACTTAAAAAAATTCTTTATTCCTTTGTAAATTTATGGCTTGATCTTGAATGACTGATATTTGTCTAGTGTTGTGCCGCGATCAATCACTTTTACAATATATATATATACACACATATATATGTATATATGCTAAAGGGTCTCAGAATGGTTTTACTTTACGATCCAAGGGACAAAAGAACTTTTCTGTTCACAATATTGACATCCGCCGGCGTTTTTTAAGTAAAATGGCATTAAAAAGCTCAAGAGGTGTGACATATGCACATACACACAAACAAATATCATTCAGAGTCACTAAAATGTTTGGCATGGTGACATTAAAGAGCTTTATACTGTAGCAATTTTTTGCTTTTATTATAACATATGAGAGTTTAAACTGTTCTTAATTGAAAAATTAGTTCGAACCAATAATGCCAAACAGGCAGTAAAATTTCCAAAGAATTTAAAAGAGATCAGCTTTTTTGTCTTTTTTATTACTTGTTAAGAAAGCCACACAACATACAACTCATTGACAGTTTTACCAAGTTGCAAGTCCGTTGTGATGGTAAAGCAGATTTAAAAGACTGAGATGAGAAAAGGTATCACTCAAATTATATATGTACTAAGAATCTCTATTCTCATAGCCACTAAGTTTGAGGCTTGACAAAATATTGAAAACAAGGTTTGCAAAGAATGGGGGCAGGATATTCTTTTAGACATACAAATCCAAATGTACAAAGATAACTAAATAGCTCACTATTGTCAGTTCACTTGGGTTCGAAGAATAGGCAGGCATGGACATTAATACAACTGTCGTGTCGGCGGCAACTATGCTGAAGGAGATTCTTTTGATTTATCCTTTGAGCTAATGCAGGTTCTAGATCTCC